>CM060931.1:657153224-657753224 GCA_030765085.1 Allium cepa | reverse complement strand
ACAATTACACTCAATCAACACTTACAAAATCAATCACATTATAAACCAAGATTTCAACTAACAAATTATATCACACTTTAGAAAACATATAAAAGTATAAAATTTTGAATCTAAAAACTAAAATTTTACTCATCAAAATTTTTGAAAACTTGAAATGCTTTAAAACTCGTAAAGCTAAGATAACCAGAAAAATCAGCTCGAAAATCGATCATCTTCTCGTTGGTTTTTGGCCATGTTACTCTAGGAGTTTTAAAAAGTAATCAAAAGAAAAGTTCTTGAAAATTATTTTCTCTATCATTTCTAAAAATGTATCGCTCGATTTGGAATTTTTTTGAGGAAGATATAGTTAAATAAGAAGAGGTATTTTTATATTAGAAAATATGGGTGCGAAAATAGGTCTGAAAGAAATTCATTCTTGACATAACTATTTTTAAAATTTGAAGAATTGATACTAATGGAAGTTGTAGCCACTAGAATTTACATGGTTTAACAAAAAAAATTCTCCATTTGGATTGGCGATGAGGAAAATATTTTAGGAGGAATAGGAGGAAAAATGAACGAATGGAAGGCTATTTATAAACAAGAGAAAAATGAAAATTAGCTATATGCCCTTGTCCTTCTACCCTCCATATTATTTTGTCATCTCAGCCCCTCCACCAAACATGTCATTTTAGCCCACCACCTTGTCCCCCCCATCAAGTCAAAGAAAACATGTTTTGGCACTAAGTTGCTAATATATCAAATCATGTCTCTTAAGGCATATTTTAGTATATACATGCATATACTAAAGTATATATACCTTATGATATACCATTATACACTAACTTATTTACATTTTTAACCATTTAAATGTTGATTCAAATATAAACAAGGCTCATAACATTTCAAACAACTTTTATACAATGAAACGTGAAAATTCGATAAACAGTTTCTGGTCACATGTTATGTTTTTCATCGAACTAAATATTTTAAACTAAATTTGAAAACTATTTAACCATCATTAAGTATTATTTAAATGGTTTTTATTTTAATTATAAAACTGATATATTTAATATCTAAGATTAATTAAATATCCGCAAATCAAAGTAGTGAAATCCTAGATCGTTACAGTTTAAACATACTTGGCTAGAGAGACCATCGCTAAAAGAAACGAAGTACGTACAACGTCCAAAAATGGGAAGGGATGGATACCCACTGGTTGCTAATCCATCTACATACGATACTCGTGCTATTTTTGATACTCATGCTTTACACGCTATTGATACACAACCTACATATGCTTCGGATATCTTAGTTTTGCAAGTTGTGGATGAGGGTACTTTTGAAGTCCTGGAACCAATCCGAGTGGATGACAGTGCACCATTAACTTCTAATTGTGGGATAATGGGCTATGTTGGATTTGTTACGTCAAGTGAGGGCTCTATAGATATGAACCTCCAAAAGAATAACGGAGCTTAGGATTACAAATATTGTCCTCTAATGCGCAATTACGGTAATATATATGCTGGACCGATAGTTGGATAAAAAAGCTATCATTGAAACAACATGGAAACTGGCCCATTTGGTGTTTATGTCGCTAATCGTGCTTGAAGTGGTAGGAAAGAGGTTGTTTTGTTCATCAAGTGGCACACAAATGGTCTCAAATCCGTTTAGAGTAGGGATTCCAGAGTTTTTTGAGGTCCCTTTGTGGGTATGTCATCCTCTATTATGATGTTTTATTGACCTATCATTTCCCTTTGTGGGTAGGAAAGCTCATTTTTGCACATCAATAGTACATTTATGTATTAGTAAGTATGTATGTGTACACATACACACATATAAGTTAAGAAAATGGGGTTCGAGTTCCGCTACCATTTTTACGTAATATTATTAAAACAAAAGTTTGACAAATGAGCATAGCCTATTAAACTTCCCAACAACCAAAGAGAAAATCATAATTAAAACATATTGTCAAGGAAGAATATATGAAATAATAAGAAATTAAAAACTTAATCCAAGGAAGAAAATAGATAGACTGACACTAAGCCTAATATAAGGTATGTTTTTATGCTAAAATAAAAGGGAATTTGAAAGGGGCATGAAAGGAGAATGCGTTCTTGTGGTGTGAAAATTGCATTTGAAAGTGGTCTTCGAAAGGACATGAAAGGAGATTATATATATTGTTCTGACTAATTATATTGTTAACATATTTGTACTGCTTTAAAATAGATGTATTTTGAGAATGTAATTAATTCCAAAAATTTGATAATTCAACTATAATAATGGTACAAGTAGAGTTATACTAGTACAACAATTTTGAATTACAGATACAATAACGATGTAAGTGTAGTTATAAAATATAAATTACTAGGTTTATGCACACAATTCCTAATGTAATCTAGCACCAACTAGTTTATTTAATATGTTATCTCGAATGATTTCCATGGAATTTTTTGCATTTATTTCAACTGGTTCACGATCTTATTCCTAGATGTTTAAATATTATAGCACTCTTCTAGAATTTTACAAGGAACTAGATCATAATTATTGTTATGTGTTATAAATTCAATGTTTACTTCATTATATTGGTATATGAAATTGTGTATGGCCATTGTAGTAGTAACAACCTTTATTGAACTTTATTTTTTTATGTCTACACATTATCTATGATCGCAAATTTTTTCTTTCAAATTCCAAAGGTTTTTTCGATTGTCATACTTAATGTCTAGTATAGTGGTCGAAAATTTCATTTTTGGTCTTCGGTTGGATCCATCCATTGAAATCGGGATATGTTATCGGGATATGTTATCTAACACTGGGATAAGGAGGTAAGAATCCATCCATTAGTGGATACACCGAGTCGATAAATAATATCGTCCTGGTGGTGGATGATAAAAATTCAAATGTCTACTATTTAAACTGGACAAAAAACTTTAGCATCATCTGCAGTTCCTTCCCACCCTATCCTTACAAGCTTAAATGTTAAATCAAACATGCATGCGCAAAATGGAGATGGAGAAGATGATGGAATGGAGATTAAGGAGAAATAGAGTGGAAGAAGGTGCTTTATAGGGCTATTGACAGTAATTAGCCGTTGACATCGGACGAATCTGATGTCAACCGTTGATTTTCAACAGTTCTCCCAATGTGTCGTTTTCATGAAACTTGTCTATGTCATGTCAAATGCGTCTGATGCGTTGAACATGATACCAACATAAAATTGGTCACCAAAAGAGTATTAACTTTTCACATTGCAAAATCCAATGGCAAGGTTAGAGCATCCCCAACACTAGGGGTTAGTCACTTGTGCCAGGTTGGTAAATTTTAGTGATTGACCCCTAGTAAATCACCACGGATAAAAAATGCCGAGTTATCCGACATTTATAATACCGGATGACTATATAGAAAATAAACAAACATCATGTGACAATCCGCATGGGGTTTCAAAATTAGTCTCGGCCATTAGTTTATCTGGCATTATAAATGTTGGATAAACTTGAATAGAATAACTGGCACTCTTCCTTAGCCAGCTATTCCTCTCCCCCTTCTTCCTTCAGCCGAACCCAAGTATTGAGATTGAAATCCCACCAAACCACTAATTTTTAACCTATTTTAGACAATATTTTGCAAAAAAATAACCCAAAGATGAGAAGAATATTGCGTGTAGTTTGCAGTAGATCTTTCCAAAATGTTGGGGCCAGCGGAGATGATGGTGGTGAACGTCCTAACTCTAGTTCTTCGCGAAGGCATAGGGGTGATGGAATAACGGTATCTCAAAGTCCGCGGATGGGGGTTGTTGCCAAAGACTTTGCTTTGGCTTCGAATGTGGTTTAAAACTTAGAACCAAGGAAGGAGTTAATCAATTTATGTGTTTTATCCGATGAACAAGTACTCGTAGTGTCGACATCACTATAAGTAAAATTTTAAATTCAAACATAACAATAATGATTAGCACCAATTATTATAAATTACTTATGTATTTAAAAACTATGGTGTAATGTTCTATCTTTAGGCTTGGTAAAATGTTGACATTATAGTTTATGAATTTTATGGTTATGCATTTAGTTTATAAAGTCAATAGCCAAACTAATTTTCTTAATAGCGAGGGAAGGGAAAATTCTTAGGTCTCTTGCATCCGTTTTTCGTCTATATCGATAGATTGTAGCAGCCGATGTTGATCGACATATTACTGGATTTTTGGGTGACATAAGTTTCAAGATTCTTTTGGTATGCTTTTTTATCATAAATACTTACATGTGAAACCGCATTGAATTATGCTTGTCCCCGCATATTCTTCATTATATTCGTTCAATTGATTCTAAATTTTGGTGCATAATTGTGTGATGAATTAGCTTCTTTATGGTGGAAGACAACCCACATATTTCACTTTTCTTTTGGAAAAATGGGCATTAGTCCAATAGATTTTTTTATGCTTACCGGGATTTCCACTCGGTCATACCTTCCTTTACCTTACGATGAGCAGTACCAAAGACATGATAATCTTATACATGTTTTACCTAGTATTCATATTCCATCATGCTTATCAGGCGGTACACAGATTAGAGTTGGTTTCCCTAGAAACACTATTAGGAAACTACTTCGATGGTACGACTTCGCCAATGACTTGGAGATTGTAGGCTATTTTTCTTGTACATGATGGAAACCTTTCATTTTCCTATCCGTCCAGTACATTTCCAATAGGACATGTTGTAGTAGTTTTGGACTTTGATCATTCTTTCCCCGTTTTATACGATTGGGTAATGGTTATCATAGCCAACTTATATAGGTCATTGGACGTACAATGTGCGGTGACTAGTCATGGTACAGCATTATATGGCTTTTGAGAGATTTTACAGTATTCATGGTATGAGTATAGGCACAATCTGGTTCACCCGATTAAAGAACTCCAGTTATCATTATTCTTTCCGAGGATTTGTGCATGGTCGTCGTGGAATAAGTAGAGACTACATGATGGTGTGGCTAGTCATGTTTTCACAGTTGCACGCAACTAGATAGAGTTATGGCATATACATTCTGACATTATTTGATGGTCAGATGATGGATCTCCATATATGACCTATCCTTTCATACGCATTTTTTTTCTTCGGTTAGACGATTTCCATTGGTATCATCTCCTCTAAAGGCTGGTTATATGTGGTATCACGGTGAGCGATGTTGGCACCCGATATACGGAGGAGACATGGTTCTTGAAGATCCTCATCCTCATGTACCTTTTCTCAAGTTATATTTCATGGCCTCCTTACACCTTCCAGTGGCGGACGGCTGGTGGGAAGCGAGTTACTTCATTATTCCCCACTTGAATTATCTTTAGCTTTGGCATAGATTCTACACTGCACCACCTTCTATTGATTTTACACATGGAGGAGCTATCGATTTAGTCAGGAAATATGCCATCTATCTTGGGTTGCACCCCCTAGTTGTGTATGACTTATCTCAGCTCACTCAAAGGTTTGTTGCTCTAGGACCTGAGATTCTAGGTGGAGTATATGGATGGTCTGTTGCTATACCAACTTCATTCGACCAGGATCGATTATTGACATACCAAAATTGTTGATCATTGATTATCCAGATCCAGCATCAGTTTCATAGGAGGATTTATTTCAGATGCAAATTGGACCTATGTAGTTAAAGTCTTGCTAAAGCAAGCAAAATCACAGCTATAGCGCATAGTGCTCTCATACCGCTAGGCTATTTCAGTTTAGCACAATTAAAGAGTAGATCTACTTTAAGCCCCGTTGTTTTCTGCTACACCCGCTAAATCAAGTCTTTTTAGCACCCACCTTTGAAATATTGATATACGAAGGTTGTTTTGATTAGTTCTCTTTTAAACCAAACTGAAAAAAATAGGGTAAAATCTAATTTTAAGGCATAAGTGCTTGATATAAGTTAGAAATCTATTGTGGTCACCAAATCTAGTCTGCATAAATCATGATATTTTTCTGTTTTGTTATATAAGATTAAATAACAATTCTTTTTTCCCACTCAAATGATGTAAGAATGAGAATATATTAAATTTAAATATTTGATTTTATATCGAATGAAACATTTTTGCACCACCACTACTTTCTGTTATATCCTTGCTTTGTCCCCGCTATAACTGTTTACACCTCCACCACTATGTAGGATCGATTTCACCCTGGAAGGGGGTGAATAGGGTAATGCTATTAATTATAAAAATTATTGCGGAAGTTTATAAAATATTTTCAACACAGATATATCAAATTAGCATCACAGATAATAGCCGAATAATAAATGCAGAAATAGAACGACACATAATTTACCCAGCTTCGGCAAAACCCTGCCTACGTGCTACCCCTAAGGTTTATACTAGAAATTAAGCAGTCAGACGCTTACACACGTAAACTCGCGATACCCGCTATCGATTATCCTTAACTCTACGCTCAAAACCCTGCCACAACTCAGCCACCGAGTTGCGAATTCTCAAACTATGCCACGTAGTTTGTCCCCTAGTCACACGACTAGTAAATACACAATTTTCAAAACAAAATACAAAAAAACAATTAAACCCTAATTTCAATATTAAAGCCCAATTCAAGGTTGAGAGAAGCCGACCCAAAATTTGGATTTATGAAAACTTAGTTCGTTTCCCCTTTTATTTTTATTTCCTTCGGCCGCTTCCTTCTTGGTGAAAATGGCGGTTTGTTCTTGCTCGAAAATTAGGGCTTTTGTTATGAACTCGTCGGCTTTGTCGATTTGATTGATGATGCTTCGATTTCTTTCTTCTCTTTGTCGATCACTTTCGGCTACTTCAATGATTGAGTTCGATTCGAACAATCTGGAATGTAATTTGCGCTTTTCTGCTTTACTGTTTATCCAATTCGAACTCGACCAGATTCGAGTTGTTGATCGATTTTTGGTATCTATTTTGCTCGAGCTAGAATACTCCTTTGCCAATGATACTTAGGGTTTATATAGGATTTGAATTCCTATTTTCCCACTCGTTTGAATTTTCCATTTAATTTATTTCGGCCAGTTGATTTTGTATTGATGCTTGAGATTGATCTCTGACTTTTTCAAATTACTTTTATAACACGGTTTTGATTTCTGACTTGGTTCGATTCCTTGATTGCCAAGACTCTGACTTTACTGTGACGATGATTTCTTTCTTTACGTTTGTTAATTTGACATTCTGCTGTCACCATTACTGTTAGTTTGAAAACTAATTTGATGACCCACGGCTTTGACTATGTTTATTTGGTATCTGTGACTTTGGCACAGTTTGATTTGAACTGCAGTTTACTTTGTGCATCGGCCTTGACTTTTTAACTTTGATTTTGTCTTTGCTTTGATTACGTGATAATGTTTGATGATGTTTTAAGAAAAATAAACTGTTACATTGTTGGTTTATCACTTCGTTCATTTGCTTTGGCTTCATAAAGTTTTTCAACATCACCTAACTTCGGCTTGTACCTTATTTACTTGCTGCCATTCCTTCGGCGCAGTTTCATGTTGTCTTCAAGTTTGAAATGCTTGCGGGCTTGGAGTTTTTATACATTTACTTGTACATTTGATGGCATTCATATGTACATTAGTCTGAAGCTTGTGTTCATCTTTGTTGCATACTTGACGTGTTCGATTTTACTTGTCGTTCCATGTAGATATGCTCCATTGTCCATGATTTAGTGATACTGTAAAGTTGGCTTTCTGCTGTCCATTTTCATTTAATTGTCCACTGGTGCATTATGTTGTATCTTTTGGAACTAAAGTTGCTTCACCTGGTTCATTGTTGTTTGAATTGGGTTTTTGTGCAATGACTTGAGTTCGAGCCTTGTTCATGTCTACACTGGTATGATCATGCTACTTGTATGTGGTCTGATTTCATGTGATGTTCATTTGAACTGTGTTTGCATTGTTGCCATATTGGCTTGTTCCTTTGAGTCAGTGAAACTTGTATATGATTGTTTTGTTGTATGCTCTTCATGTACATGTCGAGTCTTATTAACATCGTCTACATGTGGCATGTTGCATGTTGCATGTTGTAGTGTTCATTGTGAAGCCTGGTTTACTGGTGCATCCCTTGACTTGTTGACATATCTGGTATGTGCATTTGTGTGCTTCCAGTTAGAGTTGTACTACTGCCTTTGTGCACTGTTTGGTTAATATTGCATTTGCACATTTGGATTTTGGTCGAGGCTTGTTTTAGATGTCTTGACCATTTTCATGAACTTGCACCTGTGTTGAATCTAGCTTGGAGCTCGGGTTTGACCTTGTGCTGATATTGTGACGTTAGTTTTATTGCACTTGAATTGAACCCGGCGTTTTGGGTTTGAACTATGCTCACCTGTCCCTGTAATTTTATCAAGTGTATATCTCAGTGTGCACGGCCTTGTAGCATGTACGGTGATACGTTGTGCATGTCACAAGCTGTTCGTGTATGATGAATTCGAATTTAAATGATGAAGAACAACCCAAATAACCGAGGCAGATATTATTTTCAAAATCCACATTTTATTTTATACTGCAAAAATATTTTCTTTTAAATTTTACTGCATCAATATTTATTTTTGCAGATTGCTCGGATGCTGGATTCACAGTGGAATGAAGTTGAAGATAAATACGAGTGTGGATGATATGTAGTGAGGTGCAAATGTAAATGTGAATTGTAATGTAATCAAATTTGCATTGTAATTGAAACTGTATATATATATAGTGAGAGCTTGAAATTTGTACTATTCAAAAATTGAAATAAATATTTGTTTGAATAAAATATCCGTTGGAATTCAAATTCTATGTTATTTATTTTATTCATCAAATATTTATTTAATCTGTGAAAATAAAATAGTATATTAACAAATACATTTAAACGAATGTATATATGTTTATTATCATCAAACAAAAATCATATACTCGCATATTTAAGAATCTCCCCCTTTTGATGATAAAAAACATATATTTAAGATTTTGAATTTATTAAATGTATTTGATTATTCAATTTGCTCCCCCTATTTGAATGCTTCCTCTCTACACAAAGCTCCTCCTTCATATATGCATACATTTAAAAATATGCAAATGAGCCTAGATGCGAATAGAAATATTTGACCTTTATTTGTCAAAATCTTAACTTTACACTCCCCCTTTTGTTATCAGCAAAGGAGTAATAGTGTTAGAAAAATTGAGATAAAGTGATAGATATTAATACAACATTAAAACTCAATCGAATATAAGTATTAAATTTCAATAAAAAAATCAAACAAAAATCATAAATAGTTTGTTAGGCGCATATTCCACTTTTAGAATGATGGGAATGATAACATTATATAAAACCATACATTTGTGTCTATTTGTGGTATATTTATATCAGGAATTTGAATATCTACCAACCATGCATAACCGTTAGGACTTTTAAATGAGATTAGTAGTATTCCAATTTTAGTTTCAAAAAATGAATTCAAGTATCTTCTAATCATGCATAACCGTGAGGACTTTTAAATTGGTTTAGAATCAACTTGTTTATTTAAAAAAATTAATTTTGATATGCGTTCCATACATGCATAACCGTGAAGACTTTTAAATGAGCATGGAAGTACATAACAAATTTCAAGTAATTCACCCACGCATAACCATGAGGACTTTTAAATGAGAGTGAATACTTTAGAATTTATTTTATTTTATTATTATTAATTTTTTTATTGAAAAAAATATATAATGAAAAACGAATGATTCTTGTTTAAAATACCACATATTGACAAACTATATTGAATTTTGATGATTGATGGTCGTTAGAAATATGATATAAATAGAGATGGTCATGGAATTTTTACCAACAAAAAGTTTTATAACCCTTGTTTAAATTTCTAAAGAAATTTACTAATTACACCATCTCAAGTTATAATATATGATTAATGTTAACACTCATCACTTTTTCAATCACTATTTATTTTTTCGATAATTATTAGGGAGTCAGATTAGTCAATGTAATCATTTTAAATCGTATTCAAAAATGATTTTCTAGAAGGGGTTTTATAAAAAAATTCTGCTATTTGAAAATTATTTGAAATGAAAAATATGTCGATATTTTCTTTGAAAAATGATGCAGTTACTAAATGTCTCATCACATATCACATTCCACTAGTAATTTTTTTATTAACTAGATTACCAGTGTAATCTGCATCTGAATTTCTTTTTCACTCATGATTATCATTAACTGAATGTTATAGACCAGACCGTGAAATTCTCAACAATTTCTTGAAATCCTTTTTTCAACTTTTTAAATGAAATTCTCTTGAATTTGAAATGAAGCCGTGGAAATAATCAAAAATCGTGAATATAGAGTCAAACGTAAAATATCCAAATGTATTATCATTCAATAAAACACTATTATTAATCCAAACTAATATATATGAAGTAATTCAAAGACTCAAGAGATTTTTATAGTGTTCTTGGCATATGAATATAATTGGCCAACAATTTTGAATAAGTCAGAATCATTATCATCAATTATTTCATCATCGCATTATTAGCTAATTTAATTCAGAATACGATGCAAATTATCACATTTAATATAACGTTCAAAACAAATATACCATTACCTGTTTTACCTGTACGATATTTTTTGTTATTGTCCATTGTGATTCTGTCACCTTTATACTAGGCTAAGGAACTTTGCTTTGTCGCCCGTTGTGTTTTTGGAACAGCCAGAATCCAGACAACACTGTTGTTGTTCCTTAGCCTGCCACCACTCCTACACGATAAAAGATTTTTGTGACCTATTTGTTTTTATAGGTCCATGATTGTTAGTGGCAGAATATTTTGAAAAATAATTTTGTAGAGACCCAAAACTATTTATATATGTTCCTTTTGGCACCCAGATTTGTTTAACTTTGAGATATTTTATATTTGTACTTTTTGGAACACAAATTGGAATGGTTTTTATGTGTTTGGGTCTATACCAACAATTATTTTGATTGTGTCCAAATTTTCTATAAATTGTGCACATTGAATTGACTTGATTAATTTTTTTTTAACAGGCTAAGATTGACTATATCCAAGTCCTTGTCTGACTGTATTAACAGTTTGCTTCCCAAAGAGCATATTCAACAATTTTTCACTTTTTGAAAATTTATCTAAGGTCGTTGATAGTTGTTGGACTTGTGTTTTGAGAGATTCATTTTCGTTTAACAATTGTGTGCACCTTTTAATAGAATATTCTCATCTTGTATTTTCACTTTCTTTCAAAATTAGAATTTCATTTTCAAGTGATTTTATATTAATTTCTGATTTTTTAATTTCTTCTTCAAACAATGGACACTTGTCACACTTAGGGCACTTATTTTGATAGTTTTTGACTAATTGTTCAAGTTGATCATTTAAATCTATCAAAGTATCTTTTTGTGATTCAAGTTTGACATACTTCTCCCTAAGTCGTTCAAAACAGCCTTTTACTTCATGGAAATATATAAGTAATTCTGAATGAGTAAGTTTTGATATCTCGCTTGGCTCGTCGTCATCGCTATCGGTTATATTACCTTGAAGGCACATATCTGCTTTCTCACTTTCACTGCTAGTACTTTGATTATCTTCGTCACTTGTATTCCACGTGGCTGTAAAATTTCTCCTTTTTGATTTCTTTTCAAAGTCACGTTGGTTTTGAGGACAATTTGGTTTGATGTGTCCGGGTTGGTTGCACTTGTGATAGATGATCTTCTATTCATCTGAGTTTTCTAGTGCTTTGACTATTCAGCTTTTCAATTTTCGATTTAGAGCTGGATTTCCGTATTTGTAATTCCACCTTTTGAATTTTTTTATTATCAGCTCCAATTCTGCAGCTCCATCATCATCATCATCACCATCACTTTCTGTTGTTTCTTTAAGAGCTATTGATTTCTTTTGAGTGTCACCTCCTTCATGCTCTTCCTTGAATTTCATTTCTAGCTCATAAGTGGCGAGATTTCCGATGAGTTCTTCAAGTTTGATTTGTTTTAAATCATTTGATTCTTGAATGGCAGTCACTTTTGCTTTAAAACTTCGTGGAAGGACTCTGAGGATTTTTCAGACTATTTCCAGTTCCGTGTATGATTTTCCGAGAGCTTTTGATTTGTATACAATGTTGGAAAGTTGTCCATACATCACTTTGGCATTTTCCTCCTTCGCCGTTGTGAAGTTCTCGTATTCGCTGCTTAGCATGGCAAGGCAAGATTCTTTTACTTGAGATGTTCCTTCGTTAGTCACTTCTAGTGTGTGCCATATTTCCTGCGCAATTAGACAATGTAAGACACGATTGAATTCAAATTGATCCAATGAACAGATAATAGAATTCATAGCTTTTGCATTAGCATTTTGTAATTTATTTTCTAGTTCTGTCCATTGATCCTTTGGTTTATTTATTTCCTGATTATCTACTATTATAGTTGGTGCTCTATAACCTGTCTCAACAATATTCCACGCGTCAATGGTTTTTAGAAAAAATTTCATTCTATATTTCCAGTAGGCGTATTCACCATTGAACATTGGTGGTCTAACTATGGACTGACCCTCCGCAAAAGCGTTATAAAAGAAGCCATTTTAAAAATTCAACTTTTTAAAACAAAAATTGATTTTTGAAAAAAAAATCAATTTTTTAAAAAACAAAAGCTGACTTCTATTCCTGCTCTTATACCACTTGTAAGATCAATTTCACCTTAGAGGGGGGTGAATAGGGTGATGCTATTAATTATAAAAATTATTGCGGAAGTTTATAAAATATTTTCAACATAGATATATCAAAATAGCAGCATAGATAATAGCAGAATAATAAATGCAGAAATAGAACGACACAGAATTTACCCAGCTTCGGCAAAATCCTGCCTACGTGCTGCCCCAATGTTTCTACTAGAAATTAAGCAGTTTGACGCTTACACTCATAAACCCGCGACACCCGCTATCGACTAGTCTTAACTCTACGCTCAAAACCCGCCACAACTCAGCCGCTGAGTTGCGAATTCTTGAACTATGCCACGTAGTTTGTCCCCTATTCACACGACTAGTAAATACACAATTTTCAAAAGAATACAAAAACAACAATTTAAAAACAATTAAGCCCTAATTTCCATATTAAAGCCCAATTCAAGGTTGAGAGAAGCCGGCCCAAAACTTGGATTTATGAAAACTTAGTTTGTTTCCCCTTTTATTTTTATTTCCTTTGGCCACTTCCTTCTTAGTGAAAATGGTGGTTCGTTCTTCCTTGAAAATTAGGGCTTTTGTCATGAAGTCGCCGGCTCTGTCGGTTTGGTTGATGATGCTTCGATTTCTTTCTTCTCTCTGTCGATCACTTTCGACTACTTCAATGATTAAGTTCGATTCGAACAATCTGGTATGTAATTTGCGCTTTTCTGCTTTACTGTTTAGCTAATTGGAACTCGATCGGATTCAGTTATTGATTGATTTTTGGTATCTATTTTGGTCGAACTCGAATACTCCTTTGCCGATGATGTTTAGGGTTTATATAGGATTTGAATTCCTATTTTACTATTCGTTTGAATTTGCCATTTAATTTATCTTGGCTGGTTGATTTTGTATTGATGCTTGAGATTGATCTCTGACTTGTTCAAATTACTTGAATAACACGGTTTTGATTTGTGACTTGGTTCGATTCCTTGATTGCCAAGGCTCTGACTTTACCGTGACGATGATTTCTTTCTTTATGTTTGCTAACTTGATATTCTGCTGTCACCATTACTGTTAGTTTGAAAACTACTTTGATGACCCACGGCTTTGACTATGTTTATTTGGTATCCGTGACTTTGGCACGGTTTGATTTAAACTGCAGTTGACTTTGTCCATCGGCCTTGACTTTTTAGCCTTGATTTTGTCTTTGCTTTGATTACGTGATAATTTTTGATGATGTTTTAAGAAAAACAAACTGTTACATTGCTGGTTTATCACTTCTTTCATTTTCTTTGGCTTCATAAAGTTTTTCAACATCACCCGACTTCGGCTTGTACCTTATTTACTTGTTGTCATTCCTTTGGCGCAGTTTCATGTTGTCTTCAAGTTTGAAATGGTGGCAGGCTTGGAGTCTTTGTAAATTTACTTGTACATTTGATGGCATTCATGTGTACATTAGTCTGAAGCTTGTGTTCATCTTTTTTGCATACTTGACTTGTTCGATTTTACTTACCGTTCCATGTAGATATGTACTCCATTGTCCATGATTTAGTGATACTATAAAGTTGGCTTGCATTTAATTGTAGCTGTTGTCCATTTTCATTTAGTTGTTCACCGGCGCATTGTGTTGTACCTTTTGGAGCTCAAGTTGCTTCACCTGGTTCATTGTAGTTTGAATTGGGTTGTTGTGCACTGATTTGAGTTCGATCCTTGTTCATGTCTTCACTGGTCTAATCATGCTACTTGTATGTGGTCTTGTTTCATGTGATGTTCATTTGAACTGTGTTTGCATTGTTGCCATATTGGCTTGTTCCTTCGAGTCAGTGAAACTTGTATATGATTATTTTGTTGTCTGCTCTTCATGTACATGCCGAGTCTTATTAACATCGTCTACATGTTGCATGTTGTAATGTTCATTGTGAAGCCTGGTTTACTGGTGCATCCCTTGACTTGTTGACATATCTGGTATGTGCATTTGTGTGCTTCCAGTTAGAGTTGTACTACTGCCTTTGCGCACTGTTTGGTTCATATTGCATTCGTACATGTGGATTTTGGTCGAGGCTTGTTTTAGTTGTCTTGACCATTTTCATGAACTTGCACTTGTGTTGAAACCAGCTTGGAGCTCGGGTTTGACATTGTGCTGATATTGTGACATTATTTTTATTGCACTTGAGTTGAACCCGGCGTTTAGGGTTTGACCTATGCTCAGCTGTCCCTGTAATTTTATCAAATGTATATATCGGTGTGTACGGCCTTATGGCATGTACAGTGATACGTTGTGCATGTCACAAGCTGTTCATGTATGAAGAATTCGAATTTAAATGACGACGAACAACCCAAATAACTGAGGCAAATACTGTTTTCAAAATCCACATTTTATTTTATACTGCAAAAATATTTCCTTTTCAATTTTACTAGGTCAATATTTATTTTTCCAGATTGCTCAGATGCTGGATTCACATTGGAATGAAGTTGAAGATGAATACGAGTGTGAGTGATATGTAGTGAGGTGCAAATGTAAATGTGAATTGTAATGTAATCAAATTTGTATTGTAATTGAAATTGTATATATATAGCGAGAGCTTGAAATTTGTACTATTTAAAAATTGTAATAAATATTTGTTTGAATAAAATATCCGTTTGGATTCAAAGTCTGTGTTATTTATTTTATTCATCAAATATTTATTTAATCTGTGAAAATAAAATAGTATATTAAGAAATACATTTAAATGAATGTATATATGTTTATTATCATCAAACAAAAATCATATACTCGCATATTCAACAGACTATAGAACTGCTAAGCACTTTAACTGTACAAGATTTGACTTAGGGATGGTACATATAAAGAGCGCAAACGTAGCATAGATGAGTAAAAGTGAAGAGTTCTAGATCTTACGAGATGTGTTTAGGATTTTACCATTATGGATGAGGCTAGATACTAGCATTGCTTAGACACATTCCTCGCCTAGATATGACAGTTGATTTGGATGGTGCTTTAGATTTCAGGCATGTTGGAGTTAATGGGGATACCCTAATAGTGAGATTCCATATTATTGTAACGACCCGGAATTTTAGGCAATATCAACTTAATAATCCGAATTAATAATTAAATTGATTTGATAATTTTTCATTGTAATTTTAATTTAAATTGGTAAATTTAATCTTTTAATGGTTAATAAATTTTTAATCTGGCAATATTGATAAGAATTATTTTTCAAAGCTAATAAAATTTTATTCTATTTATAATATATATATTTGACATATATTGTGGATGGCAAAATCTTTTGTTTTAAATAAAAGATGAATTTTCAAATTGTAATATATACAATGTATATGTTATAATTTGGAATTGTTTTGAAATTTAATTTAATCTATTGATAATTTATATATGTATGAGTTGTAATTTAAAGCTTTGTTTTAGAATTAATATTATTTTCAAAAGTTAATTTAAAGATTAATTCAATTGTTTTCAAAATATAAGATAATTGTTTATTTTAAATATGATAGTTTAAAAGGAATTTAATCAAAGTTTTATTTGTATTTTCTTCAAAATGCTTAAATAAAATGGTTATAAAATACATGTATAAAGATTTATTGGTATTATAATTAGTTTTAGAATATTTTCTTTAAAAAGTAAATTTATTTATACATATGTAAATATTTATTAATTTAGTAGATTAAGTATGTAAGTTTATATTTACATTTAAATTAAATAAAAATTTATTAAAAATACTTAAAGACGTGTGTAACCATATTAGACATCTTAACAGCACTTGTAAACTTCTAAAAATATGTTAGTGACATTTGTTCAATTTAATAACAAGTGGCAACATATTCATTTTAATTTTTTTACTAAATATTTTAAGAAGAAAATTAGTTTTTCACAAACACTATTTCCTTTTGTTTTCTTTTCTTAACTCAAATTAATGGTAAACCAGAATTTTTCTCAAACCTGCAAATTTAAAATCTGCAAGTTCAAAGGTGAGTTCAACTGCCAGTTTCAACCTGCATTTCAAATAAAGATCAACAACAGTTTTAAAATCAACAAATTAAAGGCATGCAGAGGGATTCATTTTCAACAGCATGCAATCAAAGCTTTCCAGATTTAAAGATTTCAAAGCCTTTCCAGATTGAAGTGTTCGGGCCTGGAAAAAATAAATTCAAAAACCTGCTCTGCAAATTTAAAATTGGTAGGTAAATATTTTTAAAAGCAGATTAATCTTGTTTAACTTAAGTGCATGTGTGATGATTTATATAGTAGTTTAGTTTCATTTGCTTTATGAAGAAGACTGCATGTTTGTATACAAAGAAAGGATGCATGTATGTGACTGCATAGGTATGCTCTGTAAAATTACAGGCTATGACCATTCAAATTCATTCAAATCTCCCAAAACATTCATTATTTAGCTTTGATAATTAAATGAAATTTGTTTGTTAATGGATGATGGTTGTGTTTAAAATCATTTCATGATTTTTATTTCAATAAATAAGTTAAAATTTAAGAATAACAGTAAATCTTTGATTCATGTCAGAAAATCAACAACCTTAATTCTTGTTTTGGAGTGTATAAATAGGTTAGTGTTAGAAATGATGATTTTTAACATGCAAGTCATAATTTTTAAGTCAGTGTTCGTTGTGATTTTCTATGGTGATCGGAATTTGAACTTGCGCCAAATTTCGACGACCGAAGAGGTGATGGGCCTTGAGCTTAGGTATGGTGAAAGAGGGTTGAACGGCGGTCAGAGGAAAAATAGTCACATGATTTATCATGCGACGAGGTGATAGGAATTGGGGATATTTGGGTTTTAGCTTGATTGGGTTTCGGCTTGGCTGTAGAGGTTTTCGCGACTTGGATGGTGGACCGGAGGTGTTCGCATTTGGGGAAGTTGATGTTCTTGGACATGGCGTCTTGATGGTGGGGTCTGCGAAGACTAATGGCGTCGAAGTGGTCGGTCGTGGGTGGTTTTGGGGGTAGTAACAGCTGCATTTTTTCGTGAATTGGTTGAATTTTGATTCGCGTACCTATTTTTGGATCCGGGTTTGGCTTTGAGTTCGTACGCGTTCATGTGATCGTTGACGAGGGTCGCGACGACCTACGATGGCCGGAGGCGGGAGACACGTGCACCGTGTATGTTTGTACACTGGGAGTTTGAAGTTTTGAGGAAGATGGGTTTCTTCTCGGGTTTGTGCTCGCGTTTTCATCGAGATCGACTCGAAGTAGGAGGGTATTGGGTTTGCTTCGGGTCAGGCTCGAGTGTTGAGCATTCGAACTCGAGTTTTGTTGGTTTGATTCTGTGTAAGGATGTTAAGTATTGTATCATGTTAAAACTGCAAATTTAACTTGATGTTAGGTTGCAAATTTAAACTTGAGTTTGAAAAACATGAAATCAAGCTTTATATTATAAACAAGTTTTATAGGGAAATGAATATACTGAGTTAAAACTTGTTTTTTATAAGGAAAAGTTAATCAAACTTTAAAAACAGTATTGATTGAATTTATTTTAAGTTTTAAATTTGTTTAAAATGATTTCTTTTGGAAATAATTAACTAAACTAAATTTTATAATTTTATAATTTAAAAATGTGTTTTCAAATTAAAGAATTAATCAAAGTTTTAAGTGAATCTTAAAGTAATGTTTTAATAACAAAATTTTTTCAAACTGTTTTGAAAATAACTAAGTTTAAATCGGATAAATAAAGTGTTTTAAATTTCAAATTTGATTTCTAAATGTTTTATTTTCAAATAAAGGTTAATGTTATAATTTTGAAAACCAAATAGAATAATTTGTTTTTGAGTTATTAAAATTTGATTAATTTCAAATAGTTTATTTATAAGATAAATATGGTTAAATTATTTTGTTATGAACTTAGGAATACTTAATAAATATGATTTGTTAACTAAGATAAATGTTTTCTTATTTAATTAAGGATTTTCTTTAAATATAAGAAGTTAATTAATTATTTAATTAATTTTTAATAATTATTTAATTGTTTATTTAATTTTAAATAATCAATTAATTTTAAATTAATTAAGTGTAATTACTTAATGAAGTAATTAATAGTTAATTATTGAATGTAATTGAGAATGGAAATTACTTATGGAAGTAATTAGTGGAAATTACTCATGGGAGTAATTAAAGTGATTAATGGTTAATCACTAGATGTTATTAATCTAAGGAGTTGATTAATATAATTGTTTTGAAGTTAATTAATTATGGAGTAATTAATTAATTAAAGAATTAGGAATTATTTAATGATGGAATTAATTACTTATTAAGTAATTAATTAAGAGAGTAATCATCTAATGGAAGTAATTAGAAAATAATTACTTATGTAAGTAATTAAGGGTTAATTACTTAGTTAATTTTAGTAAATTAATTAATGTGATTAATTAATTAAGAATGTGATTAATTGAAGATTAATTACTAAAGGTAATTAATTAAAAATTAATAAAGTATTAAATTAAGGATTTATATATTAATTTAATTGAATAATAATTACTTAATGAAGTAATTAAAGATTAAATAATTAGAATAATTAATCAAAGGATTAATTTAATTAATTAAGAAGTTAATTAATTAAGATAAGTAATTAGAAATTGTTAATTACAGTTTATGATTTATAAGATGGTTAATTATAAGATAATTATTTAATTTATTAAAGGTAATTATTAATTATTGAGGATCATTAGTTAATATAATTAATGAAATTAATCAAGATTGATTAATGGAAGTAATTAATTTAAGTGTGATTAATTAATTGCAATTAATTGAGATTTAATGAAATTAATCATAGTTAATTAATTAATGGAAACAAATGTAGGATCATTAATTATTGTAATAGTAATTAAAAGTTAATTACTGAACATGGTTAAGGATAATTACTTGAATGTAATCATACGACAATTATTCAAGGAGGATTAATTAAGGAGGATCATTAAGAGATGATTAAATTATTTATTTGGAATATAAATAAATGAAGAAGAATTTAAGGTTAATCCAATTGATTTAGAGTTAATCAATTCTGCTTATGGATGATTGATTGATATTGGATGATTTATGTTGGGTGATTGGTTGATCTTGGATGATTTGGATATCTGTGATGTATGTTATGTTGCTGTGTGAGATGAATGGTTGATATGAATTATCTATTGTGATAATATGATTCATCTATATGTTTATATCATCCTGAATATAAGTTTAATTGTTTAAAACCCTTAAACAACTTGGACATTAGATTGGCGTTTGGTTTCGGTGAGACCGGGATCGGGTTTCCATATTTGGATATCCAAAAACCACATCGATCCAAATTAAACGTTAGGTCGTGAATCCAAGTGGAGCTTAGTGAAGACTCGAGGTGTAAGAACTATTCGTCAGTATAACTCTGGGGGTGATTCCGTGATGAGTTTGATGGAGATAGTACTTATAGGTTCGAGAAGGTGATTCAGAGTGCAAGGGCTGTGGTCGTTGACTCTGAGGATGATTCCAAAATGAGTGCAACAAGATAGTGCCTTCGGTTTCGTTCGAACCCGGAACGAACTTGTATGGATTGAATGCTTTCAGAACATCGTCAGGTGGATGATGAGCATTCTAAGATAGATGTGTTCTACAAAGGTAATCGCAGCCTCAAGCCTCATCAACCGGGAATGGCTAAAACATGGAGGTGCAGCAAGGCTAGGTGGGTAGCACCCATTTCAGGGTGAGGTCATTCCTGTCTAGATGTCCCTTTTATTTCGGCTTAGTGGGTGGTTGGTCGCGCCAATCACGGGGTGATCTTACTCGGGACTGTTAAGTAAGGAATGGTTCCGACTTTGTGATGCAGGGGACTGGGAGAAATCCTCGGTACTGTGATCTAGGCCACGTACTGTGACGGGCGGTACCTCGGTAACCCTGCCATTAATGTAAACCCATTCTTCCTACGAGACCCTACGGTTTAGTTTGTATTACCCACTTATGTGGCTAGTAGCTGGAATTTAATCATGTAATAATTTCGGCTATTTCTTATTTACTTGAAAACACTAGACACCATTATAATATCACTGGATTTCCTATCAAATGTTTTGGTTAGCGTAAGGTAAATTTTTTTCCATGTTTATGTGTGGGAAGTCTTACGTGATACCTTTTCTTTTCAAAGGTTTTTCTAAAGTTAAACAATTTTAACCCGTTTACTCACACCAGACCCCTGCCTGACCCGAGTGTTTATTTTCTGTTTTATTAAACTCTTGGGTACTCATATTATGTATGAGTAGTCAAGTGATTCAGGTTTGCTTGACGAATTTTGGAGGAGATATGGAACAAGAGGCTTCCACGTGTAGATATATTATGGTTCCGCTGTGTTTTGTATGGTATCTGTATCTTGTGTGCTTGAGTTGTATAGTTAGACAGATGTTTATAACTGTCTAATATGTGTTGTATAAGTTGTGTACTCTGATGTAATATGATACTATGTAATATTTTATGTAATATATTATATTTCAATCGTTCCTATGTGAGTTCTCTGATGTTGTTGTGTTTCTTCTTTCTCTTTCTTTTCTTCTTCTATCCCTTTCTTTTCTTAATTTGTGATGCGACTTTCTGGTGTCAGGAAGCCGGGTCGCCAAAGGTGGTATCAGAGCATTAGGTTGAGTGAATACCTAGGCTCTGGAGTGGTGTCTTTCTTTATATATAACTATAAATATATATATCTGCCTAATTTGTTGGGTTATCTGTTTGGGTTTACCAACATAAATTTTAGAGGTAGATGGAGTAGTGGGGTGTGTGTGTGTGTAACATGACTACCACTAATGGAAGAGGTCCATATGTTTGAAGTTGGAAGTATATTTGTCGAGACTGTAGACGTAATACCGTCTCAAGTGAGATTTGTAGTTTAGAGTAAGGATTTCTCTCATATCCGAAGGAAATCTTTTAAAGATTCGGAGTTTATCTTTGAAGTGTAAGTTTGGATCTGTCGGAAGTGCAGAAGTAAGTGATGATATCTTGATAACTGCGTGATGAGATGCAGTACCCGTGGATATTTCCGGAGATATTTTCACTTGAAGCAGTTTTAGAAGTAGTTGAGGAGAAGTCTTTACCTGCTGCAGGGAAGTTTCGTCTGTGTAGAAGTTATCTGGATCTTTAGCATGGAGGTTGGCTGTTTTGGAATATGAGACTAAGGTCTATATGTTGTTCGCTACGGCATGGTCTCATTTGTCATTTCCTAAAGGAGAGCGAGATGTTGATGCTTGGTTTGGAGCTCGAATTTCTTGGGAGGATGTCTGCCATCTCGAAGGTCTGTTGTGTGGTTTATTGATAGTTTTGGTTTTCGAGAAACCTTTGGATTTGAAGTCTTTGGTTGGTTGTGGTAGCAGTGCAACTCGTAGTGTTCGGTGTGCTAACGAGAAGGTCTTTTAGCTTTGCAGTATCATCGAGGTAGAGTTTGGAAGCAGCAGTGTGGCCGTTTCTTCGATGGTTCAGGAATCTTTGTGGTTCTTCTATCAGTCGTCCGGGCTGATGGTGAATGTTTTCTTGAAGGTTAAAGCTGTTCTAATTGGTAAAGAGAGGACAGTTTCTTTGGAATCCGTTTTAGGTAGGATCGCAAAAGTGACTTGCAATTAGTTTTGGAATTTTTCTTGGGCAATCTTTTATTTGAGACTGAGGATTCTCATGTAGAAGTAGGAGCTACTAAGGTAATTAGAAGTTTGTCAGCATCTGGAGTTGAGTTCCATATTGATTTGGTTCTAGAAGCGATTCTGGTAGTTAGCCTGGTAGTAGGATGGTTCTTGGAGAGTTGGTGTAGCAACTCAGGAATTTTTTGGATTTGGATTGGATAGATCTAGTTTTTGAGTTGGATTCTGCAGTAAGGATGTGTGACCGAGTCAGATTGGTCACTCAGATTTTATGCATTTGATGAACAAAGTTTCTCGGATATATTGGATAAGTTTGTACTTGTGTTCATCAACAGTACTCTCATCTACTCCAGAATCAGAGTTGTGCAGCGGAAGCGAGGTAGCAGCTATGCGAGAAAGGAAGCAAGTTCAGTTTGCTATTGCTTGAGAAGTAGAGCTTGTGTTCTGGATTTCGACGGATTTTGGAAGACTTTTCTGTTGGATAGGATCCAGGAATTGGTTTGCTTTGGTCTAGTTGTTTCTGGAAGCATCAGCATAAGTTGCGCTGATCAGGAAGAGGATTGGCAGCCCAGGATTGTCTGTTGAGTTATGCAGATTTGAGATAAGGAGTTTGGAATTCGAAGTTGGAGACTTCATTGTTGTTAAGATTTCTCTGGTTAAGAGAGCAGTAATAGGATAAGATTGAATTGCCAGTTTGGATAGCTGGGATTCATTGTATTTCACGTATCTTTGAGGGAGTACGTGTATGATTCATCGTTGGTTGTAGAATCTACAGTCCAGTTGGATTTGGAAGTTGTGCTAGACTTGGGTATAGTCTGATGTTCTGTTCAGATTGATGGATCTAGAGATGAGTTGAGCTCTGGATTTTGGTGGTATAGTTTGTTTAGCTTCTGTAGAGCGAGTCTCCCGATGATTTATACTTGGGAAACTCTTGATAGTACTAATAAGATTTATTCTGATTTGTGTCAGGATAATTAGTTAGGTTTGTGTGTGTCATTGATGGATTTGGTTATTAGTAACTGGTTAATAGGTATGCTTTGCTGATTGAAATTGAAATCTTTGCTGGGTTATTAAATTATCTTTGCTTTTAAATTACGGGGACGAAATTATTTTAAGGGGGAAGGAATGTGATGACCCGGAATTTTAGGCAATATCAATTTAATAATATGAATTAATAATTAAATTGATTTGATAATTTTTCTTTGTAATTTTAATTTAAATTGGAAAATTTAATCTTTTAAAGGTTAATAAATTTTTAATCTGGCAATATTGATAAGAATTATTTTGCAAAGCTAATAAAATTTTATTCTGTTTATAATAAATATATTTGATATATATTGTGGATAGCAAAATCTTTTGTTTTAAATAAAAGATGAATTTTCAAATTGTAATATATACAGTGTATATGTTATAATTTGGAATTGTTTTGAAATTTAATTTAATCTATTGATAATTTATATATGTATGAATTGTAATTTAAAGCTTTGTTTTAGAATTAATATCAAAAGTTAATTTAAAGATTAATTCAATTGTTTTCAAAATATAAGATAATTATTTATTTTAAATATGATAGTTTAAAAGGAATTTAATCAAAGTTTTATTTGTGTTTTTTTCAAAATGCTTAAATTTAAAATGGTTATAAAATACATGTATAAAGATTAATTTGTATTATAATTAGTTTTAGGATATTTTCTTTAAAAAGTAAATTTATTTATACATATGTAAATATTTATTAATTTAGAAGATTAAGTATGTAAGTTTATATTTACATTTAAATTAAATAAAAATTTATTAAAAATACTTAAAGACATGTGTAACCATATTAGACATCTTAACAACACTTGTAGACTTTTAAAAATATGTTATTGGCATTTGTTCAATTTGATAACAAGTGGCAACATATTCATTTTAATTTTTTAATAAATATTTCAAGAAGAAAATTAGTTTTTCACAAACACTATTTCCTTTGTTTTCTTTTCTTAACTCAAATTAATGGCAACCAGAATTTTTCTCAAACCTGCAAATTTAAAATCTGCAAATTCAAAGGGGAGTTCAACTGCCAGTTTCAACCTGCATTTCAAATAAAGATCAACAGCAGTTTTAAAATCAACAAATTAAAGGCATACAGAGGGATTCATTTTCAACAGCATGCAATCAAAGTTTTCCAGATTTAAAGATTTCAAAGCCTTTCCAGATTAAAGTGTTCGGGCCTGGAAAAAAATACATTCAAAAACCTGCTCTGCAAATTTAAAAGTGGTGAGTAAATATTTTTAAAAACAGATTAATCTTGTTTAACTTAAGTGCATGTGTGATGATTTATATAGTAGTTTAGTTTCAATTGGTTTATGAAAAAGATTACATGTTTGTTTACAAAGAAGTGATGCATGTATGTGACTGCATAGGTATGCTCTGTAAAATTACAGGCTATGACCATTCAAATTCATTCAAATCTCCCAAAACATTCATTATTTAGCTTTGATAATTAAATGAAATTTGTTTGTTAACGGATGATGGTTGTGTTTAAAATCATTTCAGGATTTTTATTTCAATAAATAAGTTAAAATTTAAGAATAGCATTAAATCTTTGATTCATGTCAAAAAATCAACAACCTTAATTCTTGTTTTGGAGTGTAAAAATGGGTTAGATGTTAGAAATGAAGATTTTTAACATGAAAATCATAATTTTTAAGTCAGTGTTCGTTGTGATTTTCTGTGGTGATCGGAATTTGAACTTGCGCCAAATTCCGGCGATCGAAGAGTTGATGGGCCTTGGGCTTAGGTCTAGTGAAAGAGGTTTGAACGGCGGTCAGAGGAAAAATAGTCGCATGATTTATCATGCGACGAGGTGATAGGAATTGGGGATATTAAGGTTTTAGCTTGATTGGGTTTCAGCTTGGCTGTAGATGTTTTCGCAACTTGGATGGTGGACTGGAGGTGTTCGCATTTGGGGAAGTTGATGTTCTTGGAGTCTCGATGGTGGGGTCGGCGAAGATTAATGGCATCGAATGGTCGGCCGTGGGTGGTTTTGAGGGTAGTAACAGCTGCATTTTTTCGTGAATTGGTCGAATTTTGATTCGCGTACCTATTTTTGGATCTGGGTTTGGCTTTGAGTTCGCACGCGTTCATGTGATCGTTGACGAGGGTCGCGACGACCTACGATGGCCGGAGGCAGGGGGACACGTGCACCGTGTACGTTTGTACACTAGGAGTTTGAAGTTTTTGGGAAGACGGGTTTCTTCTCGGGTTTGTGCTCGCGTTTGCATCGAGATCGACTCGAAGTAGGAGGGTATTGGGTTTTCTTCGGGACAGGCTCGAGTGTTGAGCGTTCAAACTCGAGTTTTGTTGGTTGATTCTGTGTATGGATTTTAAGTACTATATCACGTTAAAACTGCAAATTTAACTTGATGTTAGGTTGCAAATTTAAACTTTAGTTTGAAAAAAATGAAATCAAGCTTTGCATTATAAACAAGTTTTATAAGGTAACGAATATACTGAGTTAAAACTTGTTGTTTGTAAATAAAAGTTAATCAAACTTTAAAAAAAGTATTGATTGAATTTATTTTAAGTTTTAAATTTGTTTAAAATGATTTTTTGGAAATAATTAACTTAGCTAAATTTTATAATTTTAAAATTTAAAAGAAGTGTTTTCAAATTAAAGAATTAATTAAAGTTTTAAGCGAATCTTAAAGTAATGTTTTAATAACAAAGTTTTCAAATTATTTTGAATATAAATAAGTTTAAATTGGATAATTAAAGTGTTTTAAATTTCAAATTTGATTTCTAAATGTTTTACTTTCAAATAAAGGTTAATGTTATAATTTTGAAAACCAAATAGAATAATTTGTTTTTAAGTTATTAAAACTTGATTAAAATAATTTATTTATAAGATAAATATGGTTAAATTATTTTGTTATAAACTTAGGAATACTTAATAAATATGATTTGTTAACTAAAATAAAAGTTTTCTTATTTAATTAAGGATTTTCTTTAAATATAAGAAGTTAATTAATTATTTAATTAATTTTAAATAATTAGTTAATTGTTTATTTAATTTTAAATAATCACTTAATTATAAATTAATTAAGTGCAATTACTTAATGAAGTAATTAATGGTTAATTATTGAATGTAATTGAGAATGGATATTACTTATGGAAGTAATTAGTGGAAATTACTCACGGGAGTAATTAAAGTGATTAATGGTTAATCACTAGATGTTATTAATCTAAGGAATTGATTAATATAATTGTTTTGAAGTTAATTAATTATGGAGTAATTAATTAATTAATTAAAGAATTAAGAATTATTTAATGATGGAATTAAATACTTGTTAAGTAATTAATTAAGAGAGTAATCATCCAATGGAAGTAATTAGAAGATAATTACTTATGTAAGTAATTAAGGGTTAATTACTTAGTTAATTTTAGTTAATTAATTAATTAATGTGATTAATTAATTAATTAATGCGATTAATTTACGATTAATTACTAAAGGTAATTAATTAAAAGTTAATAAAGTAATAAATTAAGGATTTATATATTAACTTAATTGAATAATAATTACTTAATGAATTAATTAAAGATTAAATAATTAGAATAATTAATCAAAGGATTAATATAATTAATTAAGAAGTTAATTAATTAAGATAAGTAATTACAAATTGTTAATTACTGTTTATGATTCATAAGATGGTTAATTATAAGATAATTATTTAATTTATTAAAGGTAATTATTAATTATTAAGGATCATTAGTTAATATAATTAATGAAATTAATCAAGATTGATTAATGAAAGTAATTAATTAAGTGTGATTAATTAAGTGTAACTAATTGAGATTTAATGTAATTAATCATAGTAAATTCATTAATGGAAACAAATGTAGATCATTAATTATTGTAATAGTAATTAAAGGTTAATTACTTAATATGGTTAAGGATAATTACTTGAATGTAATCATAAGACAATTATTCAAGGAGGATTAATTAAGGAGGATCATTAAGAGATGATTAAATTATTTATTTGGAATATAAATAAATGAAGAAGAATTCAAGGTTAATCCAATTGATTTAGAGTTAATCAATTCTGCTTATGGATGATTGATTGATATTGGATGATTGATATTGGTTGATATTGGATGATTTGGATATCTCTGATGTATGTTATGTTGCTTTACGAGATGAATGGTTGATATGAATTATCTATTGTGATAATGTGATTCATCTATCTGTTTATATCATCCTGAATATAAGTTTAATTATTTAAAACCCTTAAACAACTTGGACATTAAAATGGCATTTGGTTTCGGTGAGACCAGGATCGGTTTTCCATATTTGGATATTCGAAAACCACATCGATCCAAATTAAACGTTAGGTCGTGAATCCAAGTGGAGCTTAGTGAAGACTCGAGGTGTAAGAACTATTCGTCAGTATAACTCTGGGGGTGATTCTGTGATGAGTTTGACGGAGATAGTATTTATAGGTTCGAGATGGTGATTCAGAGTGCAAGGGTTATGCTCGTCGACTCTGAGGGTGATTCCAAAATGAGTGCAATGAGATAGTGCCTTTGGTTTCGTTTAAACCCGGAACGAACTTGTATGGATTGAATGCTTTCAGAACATCGTCAGGTGGATGATGAGCATTCTAAGGTAGATGTGTTCTATAAAGGTAATCGTAGCCTCAAGCCTCATCAACCGGGAATGGCTAAAACAGGGAAGGTGCAGCAAGGCTAGGTGGGTAGCACCCATTTCAGGGTGAGGTCATTCCTGCCTAGATGTCCCTTTTATTTCGGCTTAGTGGGTGGTTGGTCGCGCCAATCACGGGGTGATCTTACTCGGGACTGTTCAGTAAGGAATGGTTCCAGCTTTGTGATGCAGGGGATTGGGCGAAATCCACGGTACTGTGATCTAGGCCACGTACTGTGACGGGCGGTACCCCGGTAGCCCTGCCATTGATGGAAACCCATTCTTCCTACGAGACCCTGCGGTTTAGTTTGTGTTACCCACTTTTGTGGCTAGTAACTGGAATTTAACCATGTAACAATTTTGGCTATTTCTTATTTACTTGAAAACCCTAGACACTATTATAATATCACTGGATTTCCTATCAAATTTTTGGTTAGATAAGGTAAAAACTTTTCCATGTTTATGTGTGGGAAGTCTTACGCGATACCTTTTCTTTTCAATGGTTTTTCTAAAGTTAAGCAATTTTAACCCGTTCACTCACACCAGACCCATGTCTGACCCGAGTGTTTATTCCCTGTTTTATTAAACTCTTGGGTACTTATATTATGTATGAGTAGTCAAGTGATTTAGGTTTTCTTGACGAATTCTGGGGGAGATATGGAGCAGGAGGCTTCCACATGTAGATATATTATGGTTCCGCTTTGTTTTGGATGGTATCTGTATCTTTTGTGCTTGAGTTGTATAGTTAGACAAATGTTTATAACTGTCTAATATGTGTTGTATAAGTTGTGTACTCTGATGTAATATGATACTATGCAATATTTTATGTGATATATTATATTTCATTCGTTCCGCTGTGAGTTCTCTGATTTTGTTGTGTTTCTTCTTTCTCTTTCTTTTCTATCCCTTTCTTTTCTTAATTAGTGATGCGACTTTCTAGTGTCAGGAAGCCGGGTCGCCACAATTATGATAATGACGATGACAACGATGAGGATGACTATGACGATGATGATTAGTTGGTTTGTTAGTTCGTTTCATTTACGCCTTATATTTAAGGTTGTTTCCTTTGTTCCATGCGTCTGACTATATTTTTTCTATATTTTTATTAGATTAGGTTATATCATATTAGAATTTGTCGCACTTGTTTTGAGGTATATCCTATGTTATTCATGTTGTACTCTGCCTGTTTATGTGTATGTTATTCATGTATATATATTTTGGATTATATTTTTAACTTATTTATGATATTACAGTATTTCCATATAAATATCTCACTATTTACTTCAACCATCAATAAATATCAGAGTGGGTGGGACGAGGTATAATAAATATCTCAACATATAGCACAGACTGTAACAAATATCTAAGCTGGTGGGACAAGCTATGATAAATATATAGACATATAGTACAAACTCTAATAAATATCTGAGCGGGTGGACATGGTACAATAAATATTTAAGAGCTTATCTATAGATGTTAATTTTGTAATTTAAAACGTACATCAAATATAAACATGAATTCGGTGAAAATATTATTTTGCTTCTCTTTCTCCTTTTTATCTTTGTCAACTTCAGGTGATAATCATATATGTGAAGAATCTCAACAGCAAGCAATATTGTCCAAAGCACTAGAACTTATTCTGTTACAAAACACAAAGGAATCTTCCAACTAAGGTGGTATTTTCATGGGTCATAAAGATATGTGGAAAAAAATAAATTATCAATTGGTGCATGATCGAATATTGACAGATTATTTTAATGACGATCCATATTTTGACATGGCGAAGTTTAAATTGTGGTATTGAATGTGCAGAAACATATTTGACCGAGTCATAACAAGGTTTTGGGAGAGAAACTTGTATTCCACACAACAAAGTAATACATGTGATCAATTAGGTTTTTCATTGCATCGAAAAATGACAACTGCCTTATTAGTGTCAACGTACGGGGAAAGATTTGATAGGCAAGACAAGTAGGTCCAAATTGGAGATTCAACCACCAATGAATGCTTAAAATAATTTTGTAAAACAATGGTCCGAGAATTCGGTGCAGAGTATCTTAGAGTGTCGAATGATAATGACATCAATCGACTAATGGCTATAGATGAATAATGTGGATTTCTAGGTATGTTGGGTAGCATAGATTGCATATATTAGCATTGGAAAAATTATCTAGTTGCAATGCAAGGACAATAGAGCAGACGATGCCACAAGGCTATAATGATTTTAGAAGTTGAAACTTCATTTGATTTATTTATATAACATGATTTTTTGGTATACCTGGGTCTTTAAACGACATTAATGTTCTACATAAGTCTTACTTATTTAGCTTCTTATCATACGATACTACCCAGCTTGTTATTACATGACAGGGGATATACAACACAACATGGGATGCTACATTGTTGATGGAATACATTTGGTTTGGAAAACTTTGTTAAAGGTTTCAAAAATTCTTGTAACGTGTTGGAAGACAAATTTACTACACGGCAAGCCATTTAAGAAAAGACGTAAAGCGTGCTTTTAGGGTTCTATAAGGTAAATTTCAAATTCTAAGAAGGAGGTGTCCTATAATGACCCTGAAGTGATATATGACATAGTGTACTATTGTATAATACTTTACAACATAATTTTTGAAGAAGAGAGAGGTGGTTATGAACTGTAGTCGCATAATTATCCAAAACTAGCACATGCTTTTATGACTCCTTTTTTAAAGAACCAAACACCTTTGCGTGGTACATAAATTGAGTTATGGAGATCAGAGATCTCGTGGTTTATGTGGATTCATGTAGAGAACTAACGGAGCACTGCCATCATTTGTAGGTAATAGTTTAGTATTAAGGAAATTATTATTACATATTTATTTCTAGTGTTGGATGTTGTACTAGTTGCAGTTGTTGTACTTGTAGTTTAAAGTCATTGTATGAATTTGCTAAAATTACGAATTGTTGTTGCATATGGATTCAGAAGAATGTAACGAAGGGATAAATTAAAACAATAATAACCACTAATTTTTTAGAAAACGTATACATCATGGTAATCATCTAGCACATAATAATGATTAATAAAAATACATGATAATACAAACACAGAAAAGGACAATAATTACCTACAAAAGCATACTAGTAAACACACATACTTGGACGTTATCTAGGTGTTTTTGTTTCTTAAGTACGATTGTTAAGTAGAAGTTATAATCTTCACACTCTTGATTGCATTTCAAACACATACTTCCTTCCTCGATAATAGAGTTGTGCACCAATCCATTGGAAGTAGCCACATTCATTCCAATTATTCCTGCATGCAAAGTAACTTCGACCTGCAGTTTCACGTGGCTTGGAAATGAGTATGATTGCTTTAAACCTGAGTTCACAATGGATTCTTCATATTGGGCAATGACTATATTTTTTATGCATTTTTACTAGACTATGTTGTATCGCACTGGACTCCATTGCACTTGTTTTAGTATATATCCTATGTTATTCGTATTGTGCTCTACCTATTTATGAGTATGTTATTCATGTGTATCTATTTTGATTTATGTTCTATCATTTATCTATGATTGATATTACAGTATTGCCATATGATTATCTCATTGTCTACTTCAGACATCAATAAATATATGAGTGGGTGGGACAAGGTACACTAAATAGCTAAACATATAGTATAAACTATAATAAATATTTGAGCGGGTAGGACAAACTATACGAAATATCTAAACATATAGTATAAACTTCAATAAATATCTGAGTAGGTGGCAGAATGTATAATAATATCCAAGAGTTATACATAGATTTTAATTTTGAAACATAAAACACACATCAAATATAAACACGAATATAACAAAAAGGTTATTTTTCTAATCTTCTTCCTCTTCACCTTTGTCAACTTCGGGTGATAGTCATACATGCAAAGAATTTCAACAACAAGCAATAGCTTCTAAAGCACTAGAGCTTATTCAGTTACAATAGATGGAGAGATCTTCCAACCAAGGTGGCAGTGTTATAGGGTGTAAAGATATATGGAAAAGAAGAAATTATCAATCGAAGCTTGGTCAAATAATGAAAGGTTACTTTAATGACGATCCATGTTTTGACATGGTGAAGTTCATATTAAGGTATCAAAAATCCAGAAACATATTTGAGCGAGTCATGATAAGGTTGAGGGGAGGGAAACTAATATTTCATACAATGAAGTAATACATGTGGTCAATTGGGTCTTGTCGCATCAAAAAATGACAAGTGCCTTACAAATGTTAGCGTATGGAGGAAGCGCTGATAGGCAAGGCGAGTACATCTGAATGGGAGATTGTACCATTAATGAATGCTTAAAATAACTTTGTAAAATAGTGGTTCAAGCATTTAATGCAGAGTATCTTAGAGCATCGCAGGATAATAACATCAATGGAATTTTGAATTTGAGTAAACAACGTGGATTTCCAAGTATGTTGTGTAGCTTAGATTTTATGCATTGGCATTAGAAAATTTTATTCGGTTGCAATGCAAGGATAATACACCGAGCATTGTCATAAGGCAACATTGATTTTGAAAGCTGTAGCTTCATTTGATTTATATATATGGCATGCTTTTTTGGTATACTTGGGTCTTTAAACCACATTAATGTTCTACACTAGTTTTACTTATTTAGTTCTTTATCTAACGATACTGCATGAGCTTGTTATTACGTGATAAAGGATATACAACACGCTATGAGATACTACATTGTTGATGGAATATACCCGACTTGGAAAACCTCGGTCAAAGATATCAAAAAGCCTCGTAACAAGAAGGAACACAAATTTACTACATAATAAGCCAATTTAAGAAAAGATGTTGAGCATGCTTTTGGGGTTCTGTAAAGGTAATTCCAAATTTTTATAATGTAGGTGTACTACCATGACCCTTAAGTGATGTCTGACATAATGTGATGTTGTATAATACTTCACAATATAATTATTTAAAAAAATGATGGTTGTAAACTATAGTTGTGTAATTATCCACAACTAACACATGCTTTTGAGACTATGTTATCCGCCTTTTGGCAATGCCGCGACACCAAGAACTTGACTGGAAACCAAGAGCGGTCTATCCTAATGAATGGTTATATTCTGGTCCACTATGGACACCGGTAAATTTTTCCCGAGAACTGATCGAGCTACAATCGATCTAATATGACAACCAAAGCTATGAAAGCCAGTCTTCCAAATTTCAAGTCAATTTGAGTTTGTATGCTCAAGATATTGATGGTTCAAGGTTGAGGAAAACAACTCCACTCGTATCCATGCAAATCCGTATCCATCAAAATCAAGAAGGCTAATCAAGTTTGTATCCATGAGGTCTTCGTAACCATCAACTCGTGAACCTTTAATTCGTATCCATCCCTCAAGCAGTTTGAGCATGTATCCATCGAACGAACACAATTTGGTTCGTATCGGTCACCCACTGCTATCCTTCAAGTCTATTAATATGGAGCCATTTCGTATCCAACATGATTAGCATGTTTCGTATCAGTCCCTTATTTACTTGATTCGTATCGTTCAATAGTTATAGAGATGAAATCAACCATCCAATAACCGATACGAAAGGATTACCTGTCAAAAAATATGAAGTGACTACACCCAATCAATACAAAATGAAATGTAATGAAGGGATACAAATAAAGTCACACCAGTGCATATGAACAAAGCCTAAAAGGGATGGAGACTCATTCACTCGGCATGAAAAGTGGATCGATCCTAAAAGATAGCATCACGTCATCTAGCAATCACGTGCATTCCATCGATACGAAAAGGAGTGGTACGAACATATCGATACAAAGCTCGGCTGCATGTTGAAAACACAAACTTACATCGATCATAACTCAAAATCTACAAGTCCAAATGCCACCAAATTTTCATACGAGCTTGCGTACAGCCTCAAGAATGTCAATGATCGATCTCAATCCAAAACGATCAATTTTGGATCGATATGAATTTGAGGCGTATCGATCAAGGATCAACTCTAAACGTCCGGGGATCGGTCATGTGGGCCTCCCAAATGAGAGAATGGGTCTTTCGAGTTTGGGGAGAGATATTTGTAGCCTACACCTATAAGTAGCAGTCCAAGGGCTTCAAAAAATGGACTTTCTTGACTCTAGAACGCCGAGATTCTGCCGAAATCATAGTTGTATCTCAATTGTACTATTGTAAACATCTGTAACCAGCGAGTGATATCAATAAATATCAACTTTCCATAGTGGATGTAGGCTATAACACCGAACCACTCTAAATCCTTGTGTTTCTATACTTCTTTTTGTGTTTTGTTTGGTGCGTTTGCTAGGTTAGCCACATTTTTCATTTACAATCTTCGCTTTAATCTCTTCAAACACGCCCAAAGAATGTTGTGCCCAATTTTGGTAAAAACACTTTGGTGCTTTCACTGAGAAAACTCAGCTTTTCTCCTGCTCTTTGGATCTACTACCGACGCTGGATTGCAAGAATCTAAGGAGAAGTTCCAAATCTCGTACCTAGAAGTTCTTCAATCCTTTTCAGATTTGTATCAAGTCTAGAAGAGAGTTTCACCCTTTGCTATGGCTACTACAAGGACTGCCTCGACTACAGCGGACCAGGAAGGAAGAGATAGACAGAGTCCTATGTAGCTACCAGCTACTGATCAGAATTCAGCCGGACCTTCAGATCCACGAGGCCCTATCACTAGGTAGGAGTTTCAGATGTTGATGCAAGAGCTGACCCATAGTCGCAAGCATCTTACCCGGCAGATTTGTGCCAACACAGAGTCAACCAACCGACTGAATCAAGAAAGACGAAGGCGATTCGAAATTGATCAAGCTTCCAACTCATCTACTACGAGCTCAACTTCCTCTGATTGCCATCACAGATCCCGGGCATCAGCGCACTCCAAATCTTGGATAACCAGGACCTGGCCCATCTACCATTCACTAGGTTGGGCCCTCCTCCCGAGGAGGGACAGTACCTTATCACATTACTGATAACCATGCCGTTGCCGACACCGCCGACTGGGAAGCTGACATTCGAGACCGAACAGATCTGAACCTTCACCAACGTGATCATTCTCCGGATCCCTATGTGCCCGAAGACCTGGAACCAAGGAGGCGTGGTATGGACCATCGACTACGCCCAGGCCATCTTCGCATTGTGGAGCCCGACCACACCTTGGCCCAACATGCTCAAAATGTCCAAATGCCAGACATCCCGACTATGATTCGTCAAATGATTCACGAAAGTCAAGACCTCTCTAACGATGACTTGGGAATCTCCTGAAGTCATACACCCTTTACTGATGACATCCTTTATGTTGAACCGTCTCGCCGTTTTAGAATGCCGACTTTACCTGTTTATGAAGGGAGTTCAGACCCTAACTAGCACATCTTAAAGTATGAATGACTTATGAATTCTGCACAAGCTAACGATGCAGTCAAATGTAGAAGTTTTCCAATCTCTCTAGAGGCATCGCGACTATATGGTTTACTCACTTGCCACCCCGATACGTTTCATGGTTTGACCAGTTAGCTATGAAATTTGTCGAACAGTTTTGTATGCATGCCACAAGACCTATGGCTGTTAACACCTTATCTAGCGTCACTCAAGCTCCTGGAGAGATGCTCAAACGTTATTTGGAAAGGTTCCATGCCTTTGCACGGAGATTAGTAACCCTAATGAAAATTCCATATTGATGGCACTGACTAAAGAAAATCAATCTTGATTTTGAATTTGGCAACTGGTTGGCTTGGAAACTCCTTGCATCATTAGACCACTTCTATTCCAGGGCAGCCCAGTTCTTGAGAAGGAAAGATGCGAAACAGACTAGGAAAAAGGATGATGCGGGGCCCAGTGTGGAAGGAATTCAAAGTAACGTCGTTTTAAGGCAAACTGGTGAGAATTTTTGTAAAGTACAGTTAAATATATGGAATAAGCAGAATCAGCAGAAAGACGATGGAAGCTAGGGTAAGAAGCGGGATCAAAATCATGGATCGCAACATAGAGCTCGCTTGTTTAACACCTATACTCCTTTGAATACATCCCTGGAGAATGTGCGCTCGCAAACCTGTTTTACTGGCCAACATAAGAAGCTTGCTCCGAAGCAATCGTCCGAAAAGAAGATTCAATCTGGAAAATTCTATCGATTCCATGATTCCTATAGTCATAATACCCAGTAAATGTAGTCTGTTATAGGATATTATTAAGAAGTTGATCCGAGAAAGAAATTGGAGCAGTTCGTATGGGTGCCGTAGGTTGGAGGTGCGGGCCCATCAAATCAAAATCAAGTATCAAATCAGGCTAGACCGGAGGAACCTACACATACTGGCGGGAGGTTAGTGATTAACATAGTTGGTGGTGGTCCTTACCTAGCAGATCGAAGCTGGAGGGAAATGGGGTCATATTCTAGTTCGATTAGGCATGCGAACTTCGAGTGTTGTAGTATTCTTGACAATGGGGCTCCGGCTAAACAACGGAAGACAATGACGGACGACATCGTTTTCCAAGATAGAGATCTGGATAGAGTCAAAGCCCGAACCATTGATCCACTAGTCATATCCGCTCAGATAGGTCTTGCTTGGATGAAGAGGATCTTAGTGGACAATGGATGCTCCATGAATATTCTTTTCAAGCTAGTATATGATCAAATGAAAATGGAAGCCAAGGACTTGAAGCCGAGTCAGTCTCGTATTAATGGTTTCAATGGAAGTGCAACTATGCCCACTGGAATGGTAGAATTGCCATTGGAGTTGGGAGTTGGAGAACGCCGAAGAGTCCGAATGTTGCAGTTCATTGTGTTGGATATTAATTCGCCATATAATGCTTTCTTGGTCCAACCAGCCCTGGCTGAATTCAGGGAAGCTATTGCCCATGGTGTCTTACTTTGAAATTCCCACCGACAATGGAGTCGGAGTTGTTCAGAGAGATCAAGCTGCTGGATGTGCCTATTAAGTTGTAGAGCTACGGGAGACGCAGCGGAAAGAGAAGAGAAAGGACGTAGAGTAATATCTCTGTGTCCGTGATAACTGATAATTAACGTCTGGGCCTAGAACCAGGCACCACACCCAAGTCCTAAAAGATCTTGATCCAATAGATGACGATAATGAAGAGGAAGTCAAAGATAGTCAGGCTTCCCCGGTAGAGTTGGCGATTGATGTTCCGATCGATGATGATGATGACTCCGGAATAATAAAGGTTGGATCTTAGCTAAGCCAGTAGACCAGAGTGGAATTAGTTGAATTTCTCTGGGCAAACCTCAACATGTGTTCTTGGATGCACGCTGACATGTGTGGGATCTCACTGGACATTGCGAGCTATGCATTGAATATTGACCCGCAGCATGTCCCGGTCAAATAAAAAAGGCACGGTATGGATCCAAAGAGATCTGTCATGCTAAAGGAAGTGGTGGATAAAATCAAGACGAACAGGTTTATCCGAAATGCGTTATATCCAGAATGGGTATCCAACCTGGTGCTTATCAGGAAACCAAATGGGAAATAGAGGACTTGCATGGACTGCTCAGACCTAAATAAAGCATGCCCTAAATATAGCTTTCCACTTTCCCGAATTGGTCAGCTTGTAGAATCAACGGCTGGACATAAGCTCCTGTCTTTTATGGATGCGTATTTCGACTATAATCAGACACCGCTGCGCCTACCTGACCAAAAGCAAACCAGCTTTGTCGCCGATCTTGGAATCTATTGTTACAAAGTGATGCCGTTTGGACTTAAGAACGCTGGTGTGACCTATCAAAGACTTGTCAATCGAATGTTTTCTAGCCAGATCGGGAAAACTATGGAGGTGTACGTGGACGACATGCTTGTAAATTCGTGGCTCTCCATCAATCATGTCAAAGACCTGGAAACAAGGTTCAACATCCTCCAAGAGTACCAAATGAAGCTCAGCCCGTTGAAGTGTCACTTTGGAGTCACGTTTGGAAAGTTCCTTGGATTCATTGTTAATGCTCGAGGAATTGAAGCCAATCGCAAGAAATACTGGTGATTCGGAATCTTGAGACTTCGAGAACTATAAAGTAAGTATAACGACTCAATGGGAAGGTAGCAGCATTGAGCACGTTCATCTCAAAATCCATTGACAAATGCATTCCCTTCTTCTGTCTAATCAGGAAAGGAAAACGGAACTTTAAGTGGACTAAGGAACGTGGAGGCACATTCCAAGCACTAGTTCAGCACCTAGCTACGCCACCTATTCTGTCAAAGCCTATTAATCATGAGAGACTATACATTTATTTTGTGGTGTCAGAGAATGCAATCATTGTCTCGAGAAAGCCCCGTCCCTACTTTCAGGCTCATCCTATCACAGTCTACATCGACCAACCATTACGACAGGTCCTTATGCATCCTAAGACGTCCGGTAGGCTGCTAAAGTGGAACGTCGAGTTGCGTCAGTTTGATATTGCTTACCTATTATGGCAGGCTATTCAAGGACAAGTTCTGGCGATTTTTATTGCGTAGTTCACTATTCTAGAGGACTTGCTCAAAGCCAGTGAATCTCCTAGATACATATGGAAACTTTATGTCGATGGTGCATACTGGTGGAAACTCTATACAGACGAGAGAGGAATTGGTTTAATTTCTCCGGGCTAACCCCATAAGGTCTATTTGTATATTATGCTTTGAAGTTTGATTTCCATGCACCCAATAAGAAGGCAGGTACAAAGCTTTACTTTTCGGACTCGAACTCGCCGGACACTTGAGAATTATTGCTGTGAAGATTTACTGTGATTCATAATTGGTCATATGTCAAGTTTGGGGAGAATACCAAGCTAAAGACCGAAGGTTGGCTGCTTATCCTGCTCATGTCCAGGAATTATTGAATCAATTCGAATATTATGCCATCTATTGCATACCCCAAGGTCATAACCAAAAGGTTGATTCTCTGGAAAAACTGGCCAGCACCGGTGAAGCAGAGCAAATGGGACTTATCCCTATTGAGACACTTACCTCTCCGGGTATCGATCAGATGGAGACAAACTGGGTTTATGAAGCCACACCTGAGAAAGGGTCATGGATGACCCCTTTCAAAAACTATCTCGGGCATGGAGCCTTGCTAGAGCGTAGAATTGAGAAAAGACAAGTTCTTCGAAAAGCTTCACGATTCATTATCCAGAATTAAATCATCTATAGAAGGGGATACACTATTCCTTTAGTCCGATTTATCGCCCACGACGAAATCAAATGAGTATTACATGATATGCACGAGGGAGAATGTGGTGATTACAATGGGAAGGCAAGCCCTTGCTAAGAAGATACTCTGATATGGGTATTATTGGCCAACTGTAAATCGGAATGCATTAGACTATGCCAAGAAGTGACAGATGTCAAAAACATGCTTAGATACCAATAGCCTCGCCTAGTGAAATTACTCAAAGGGTCAGTCCATGGCCATTCGTCGACTGGGGCATCGATATAATTTGATCTTTACCACTAACTAAAAGTGGTGCAAAGTACGCCACCATTGCAGTGGACTACTTTACCAAATGGGCGGAAGCTAAGCATCTTGCTACTATCACCGTGAAGAAAGTAATCAACTTTGTTGTCTGCAACATCATCTATCATTTTGGCCTCCCATATACCATTATCACTGATAATGTATCCCAATTTGATAGTGTCGAGTTCAAGAACTCCTGTCAACATTTCCATATTCAGAAGAAATCCTCAACAGTTTCTCACCCTCAGGTGAATGGATAGGTTGAAGCAGTTAACAAAGTTATCAAATCCATTCTGAAAAAGCAATTAGAAAAGGCCAAAGGCAAATGGGTCGATGAGCTTCCCATGGCCCTATGGGCATATCGAACTACCTACAAGTCCTTGACCGACCATACTCCATTTTCACTTTCCTACGGCTCAGAAGTCGTCATTCCGATCGAACTGGAAGTACCTTCTCATCGCATGACTTACTAATAATCCAAAGACAAATGCTATATTGCTTCTCGAATCTCTAGACTTATTAGATGAGAAGCGTGAAGAGGCTGATTTGAGGGCAGCCCTGCATCGAAGTCGAGTCGTTTGATTGTACAATGCTAAGGTCTGACCCTGAACCTTTGAACTTGGCAATCTCGTACTCAAGAGAATTTATACGGTCCCTTCACATATGATCCCAACATGGGAAGAACTGTATATTATCGAATAGAGACTTGGAGATGGCGCATTCAAATAGTTGACTTTTGACATTTTCACCTTGCCAAGAGCTTGGAACAACGAAAATCTCCATCGCTGCTGCACATAACAGGCTTTGTTTAATTATTTATTCTGCTTTCCATTTGCAATTTTTTTATGCATTTCGTATTTGAACTTGTAATAAGGCAGATGATTTTTCCATACTTTCTTATTTCAGCAATAAAGTGCAATCTCTTCGAGCTATGGTAGTGAATTTTGAAACGCGTTATGCGACCATCACAATGCACAGAGAGCTAAGTTCCATCCCATGGTGAGACTTGTTCAAGTAGGGAGTGACTGTGATATGTTTGGTCACTCGCTAAGTGAAACCCGAGCTCGGGGGAAAGCTGTCACACTGAAGCCAAAAAGGATTGATATATGACAATACTCTAACTAACTACGGCTCCTAAAGTGCGAGCTAGAGTATAAACATATAAACAACTATCTAAACTTGAGGAGGATGGATCCATCCATCTATGGCTTCACTTGTTTATTCAGGATGGATATGATCCGACCATCCATGATCCTGATCATTTTATCGTTCTCAGAGTGCGAACGAGATCTCAAAACTCAAAATAGATGTGAACGACCATTTGTTAACTAACTCTAAGTCCCCAGAGCATGCACTGGAGCATAAACACAAATTGGGTGTGACTGACCACTTATGACTAACTCTAAGTCCCCAGAGCGTGAACTAGAGTATAAACACAAATTGGGTGTGACACCGACAACTAACTCTAAGTCCCCAAAGCACGGACTGGAGTATAAACACAAATTGGGTGTGACTGACCACCCACAGCTAACTCTAAGTCCCTAGAGCATTGAGTAGGACAAATTGTGTGTGACTGACCGCCCATAAATCAACCTAAGTCCCCAGAGCGTGGATGCAATTCTGATTATTAAAACGGGTGCGACCAACCGCTCCAAAAACAACTTAAGTCCACGGAGCGTGGACGTAACTTTAAACATTAAGCAGTCGTGATCAACCACCAACATGCGAGTTCAATCCCTAGTGTTAGTCTGTGAGATGATGGTTTTGATGACAGCAACCTTAGAATAGATTATAAATATAAATACTAACATTATAAGTTTAGATATATATATATATATGTATGTATGTATGTATATGCAGGATTTTACCATGCAGGTACTAAGAATGAAGACTGTACAGTATAGAGATTCAAGATATCAAGATAGAAGACTCATGAGTATCAAGATTAGCAAGAGATCAAGATTTCAAGGTTAAGTATTTTTTTTATTAGGAATTTTGTTAAAACTCATAGAAAAGCACTGGCATCTTAAAATCCAATTTATTCGTGGAATGGAATCCACTTCGAGCCTGTTAAAGGGATGGAACCCTAAGTAGGATGGAACCTACGAAAAATCTAGTGGAACATTTTTTTGTATCCGCTAACTTTTTATTCAAAATGATTTTTCCAAATTATATCCTGTTTTCAAAATGTTTTCATAACTTTCCTTTTAAAAGATTCAAGACCCTCTATCCTGATTTTAAATAATTTTAGCCTCAAAATTATCTTTCATTTCAAAGTCAAATTACGCCTGATTTTAAACTATCTTTTAATATAATATATTTAACTTTTAAATATTTGTACTTAGATTTAAAATATAAAATTAGAGTTAAATTCTATATATATTATTCTCTATATTTACTTATGAATTTTAACTATATTCAAGTATATTTATAAAGTTTAAATTAGTTTTAATATAAGTTAAAAGTTATTTTCAAAGAAAATCAAAACATCAAAAAATGCTTTGGGATGTCGACGTGCCTATGTACCCCATGTCGATATGGTGTCAGTTGAGTTCAAAATTTAAATTTCAAAAGAAGTCGCCATAACTCTTCACGAATGGACAAGGTTGTTGTTCTTCTATAAATAGGGGTTAGTTTCAACGAATTTTATATCAGATTTTCTATTTTTTCACTCCTCTTCTTCTTCCACTTTTCTTAATACATATTCTTATCATTACTCTGCCGAAGTCAACATTGAATCGAACTCGATTACTTCTAGTTTGATTCTCTATCACTCTCTCTCTACAAGATTCTCAGTGCTATTCGGAGTTATAGACTTCTTTGTAATCTATTAAGAAAATCAATCAAGAAAGAAAATGTGTGATTGTAGCCTTGGTAAATCAATTGGGTAAACTTGTGGCCCGGAAATCAAGTATCTCTACCCAGAGGATCGAAATTCTGGAGGGTGTACCTCGTACCCTTGAAACCGAGGGTGTAATTGTACAACTGCCTTTGAAAGGAAATCCGTACTTGTGTTGCGGGAGTGGATGTAGGGTAACTCCGAACCAGTATAAAATCCGGTGTGTTCTTTCCTTTACTGCTTTTATTTTATTTCTGCATCTGTGTTTGTTTCTGTGATCATATATGTGTCTATATATTGCATATATCGGTGTCTAAATTAACATAAATCGGAAAAGATTTAGTAATTCTTTATTAACACTATTCACCCCCTCCCCCCGCCCTCTAGTGTTAATCCTAGCCTTAAGATCTGTAATCCGCATTTCTCACAATTGGTATCAGAGCGAGGTTTTCAAAGTTTCATAATCTGATTTTTGAAAAAATTTCAAAATGGCTACCAACACCGGTACTGTTACTAACACTAGTATCCCTGTTACTAGTTCATTTATAGAGGGTCGGTCTACTGTCAGACCTCCACTTTTTAATGGTAGTAACTATGCATATTGGGCATGTAGGATGAAAATATATTTAACATCTATAGGATTAGACACTTGGAATATCACACAAACTAAATATTCTGAACGTACAACTAAATTTTCACAGTGGGCGACTGAGTAAAAGACTATTGCACAAAATAATTCTAAGGCAATGAATATTCTGTTTTGTTCACTAGATAGAAATGAATTCAATAGAGTGTCAGTTTGTAAGTCTGCATATGAAATCTGGAAAAATTTGCAAGTTACTCACGAAGGAACAAGCAAAGTTAAACAGACCAAAATTTCCATGCTCACAAATCAGTTTCAATTATTTAAAATGAATCATAATGAGTCTATTTCAGATATGTATAGTAGATTTCAGGATATTGTACATTCTCTAATATCTTTAGGAAAGGAATTTTCCGAAGAAGATCAAGTCGGAAAAATTTTAAATTCTCTAACTCCAGAATGGGATCAAAAGACACTTGCGATCGAAGAGGCAAATGACATCAGTACTTTAAAGATAGAAGAATTAATTGGAAATTTATTGTCGTATGAAGTTCAAGTGATCGGGAGAAGATAAAGTAAAGCATCTGAAAAGAAATCATTGGCATTCAATGCATTAACCGATGGATCAGACTCAAACAACGATAATGATGAAGATATAGCTTTTATGACCAGAAATTTTAGGAAATTCCTGAAATACAGAAACACGAACAATCTCAAGAGAAACAACTATAAGAATTCTGGATATCAGAATGTAGTGCCAAATGATGACAAATGTTACAGCTGTGATAAAACAGGCCATTTCAAAAGAGACTGTCTGTATCCAGATAGGCAAAATTCTCTTATGAACAATGATCCAGCAAAGAAAGGGAAGCGTGCATTTACTGCTACTCTAGATGACTCAGACTCGTTCTCAAGTGATGATGATCAGAAAACAGATAATTCAAATTTGTGTTTCATAGCTGTTCATGACTCAGGTGAATTCAAAGAAATGGACTCAGAAAAAGGTACACATTTACAATACAATTGGTTGAAATTGCTTGCTTAGAGTTAGTTGCTTGATTTTTTGATTGATTGGTTTTGAATTGGTGTGTTGTTTGAATTTTAAAATTTATTTTCTATTTTTTATTATTATTTCATTATTTCATTATTACTTTTATTATTTTTTAATAGTGTAATAATATTTGCTGAAATATACTTGAAGTTTAATAATATTTCAGATATATATATAGGCATTAATAATAATAATAATAATAATATTTATATTTATTAGAGAACTTAGGAAAAATCAATTCATGAAAATTCAAAGGCACATGTCGACATGGTCCTTACCATGATGCCGGCATGGGTACCTGAATTTGAATTTCAAAATTTGAATTGAAATGTTTGAATTTTCCTCCACCTTTTCACTTCATTCAATTCTCTGAAAAGCTACTTTTTGACCAGAGAATATGTCCTTTGAGAATCTATTTATTCACTATCTTTTATCATATCTTTTCACTCTCATTTTCAAATTCAAACTCTCTCTTCGTACTTCAAACTCTCTACTCTCAACTTTAATGCCTTCTTCAAGCAACCCCTCCACCATGAGAATTCCCAGAAAAATCAAAGAGCAAATATTCAATGATCTGGAGGCAATAATAGCATACATCAATTATGCTAACTATGCCAAAGTCCATCCCGGAAAATTTGCTATTTTTCAAGATTTTTCTTCTTATGAACTTGATTCTCTTTTTGCAAACAATGGAGTTCTTAGTCTTATTGATGCTTCTCAAAATGATTTTGTTTGCTATCCAAATCTTGTCAAAATTTTCTATGCTAATTTAAACCGTGGATTTTATCATGGAAATGAGGATGAAATTTGGAGTAGTGTCAAAGGCACTAGAATTGTTTTGAATTGTGATCTTTTGGGTACCATCCTCAATTGCAAGTGTACGGGAATGGATCTTTCTAATTTTAAAGTCGATGAAAATGATCGTGAGACATTTCATCAATTTTCGTAGAGATTGATAATTTTGAATTCAAAAATCGAAATTTTTGGCCAAAGGCAAGAATTTTCAATTTTCTTTTGCAACATACTTTGACCCCAAGATCAAGGAATTTTAACAATCCTACTTCAAAAGCTTGCAAAGCTCTTTTTGCTATTTTCGAAAATTATGACATAAATTGGGCGCAAGTTATTTTGGATGAACTTCGTCCTTAAAATCTTGAAATGGGTGAGAATAAATTATACCATGGAATTTATCTCACTCGAATTTTTAACTATTTTGGAGTGGATTTCAAAGGCGAAGAATTTGTTTCTAGAAAAGTTTTCAACCATTCCAACATTTCTCTTATGAAAATTCCTTTTGTTTTTCAACCTTATGAGACCCTTGCCAAAAAGGAAGAGCATTTGGCTCATGAGGAAATGGAAGAAGAGAAAGAGGAAGAAGAAGAAGAAGAAGGGGATGAAATGAAAATTGAAGAAGAAGAAGGTGAAACCTCTTTGGAAAGCATTGACTATCCGCCTAATCCATCCACCAAAACCCTTCTCAAAAACCAAAAGACGATTGTTGAGAATCAATGGATTCTTAAAAGAACTGTTAGTAAGAAGTTGGACAAAATTTCATCCAAAATGAACTAGTTCATTTCCAAAGTCAGCAAGAAACTTGGACTATCTTCATCTTCATCATCCTCTAACTAGTTTTATATTTCCATATCTTGTTGTATTTGTTTTAGTTTTCTTTACTTCGAATGTTCATGTAGTTTGTTGTGTGCTTCATCGTTGTATTATTGTAATATGCAATGAAATGAAATTTCCTTTCTGTTATCTATCTCATCTTATCTCCAAAATAAATGTTAGTATAGTATATAAATATATATATATATATATATACACACACAATTATTCACAAAATCAAATTAATCATAATTTTTCACTAACCCATGTCGACATCCCTTATATGACTGTGTCGACATGTACTGGTCAGAAATGACAATTGATTTTGAATTTGAAATTTGAATAACTACCAAATGCCTATTCATTTCAAACGAATTTCTACACCTATAAATACCTGTTTCTTCCAGAATTCTTCACTGAAATTCATTTATTTCATCTATATCCTTTATTTCTTTCATAAATTCAACTATGGCTAATCCTATTCACAATCTATCCGAAAATCTTGAAGAAACTCTTAGTTCATTTAAGAATATTCTCTCGTTTGTTCTACGAAACCAGCGTCACTTAGAATTGAGTCAAATGCAGATGATCAAGGAACAAGAAAGGCACTTCGATGCGATACGATGGATGATCTCCTCTCTGCACAAGGATGATAACGAAGCACATCCTCCTGTCTCTCTCACCAATGACAATGATAATTGGGATGCTATTAAGGCAGACCCAATCTTTGAAGAAGAAGGATGGGTGGAAGTTCCACGTGGATTGATTTCTTAATATTGGTTTGAAATTTGTTGTATAAAACATATATATATATATATATATACACACACATTGAAATGTACGTAGACTTTGATTAGTTATCATGTTCATAAGTATAATTATTTCTTACTCTATATATTCCGTTGTATAGTTTATCAATGCAGGTACTGAAGAATGAGGGGGAGTGAGTTTTTTGGTTGATGACAAAGGGGGAGAAATATAAAATAGGGTAGGTAGGCATAGATTAAGGGGAAGTTATTAGTTTTAGGGAGAGTTATTAGGATAGAAGTAAAATTTTATAAACAAAGGTTGTCATCATCAAAAAAGGGAAGATTGTTAGTCCGTGAGATGATGGTTTCGATGACAACAACCATAGAATAGATTATAAAATATAAATACTAACATTATAAGTTTAGATATATATATATATATATGCAGGATTTAACCATGCAGGTACTAAGAATGAAGACTGTACAGTATAGAGATTGAAGATATCAAGATAGAAGACTCATGAGTATCAAGATTATCAAGAGTTCAAGATTTCAAGGTTAAGTATTTTTTATTAGGAATTTTGTTAAAACTCGTAGAAAAGCACTTGCATCTTAAAATCCAATTTATTCATGGAATGGAATCCACTTCGAGCCTGTTAAAGGGATGGAACCCTAAGTATGATGGAACCTACGAAAAATCTAGTGGAACATTGTTTTGTATCCGCCAACTTTTTATTCAAAATGATTTTTCAAAATTATATCATGTTTTCAAAATGTTTTCAAAACTTTCCTTTTAAAAGATTCAAAACCCTCTATCCTGATTTTAAATAATTTTGGCCTCAAAATTATATTTAATTTCAAAGTCAAATTACTCCTGATTTTAAACTATCTTTCAATATAATATATTTAACTTTTAAATATTTATATTTAAATTTAAAATATAAAATTAGATTTAAATTCTATCGTCGCCTGACCACTTCAACTCATCCCCAAGACTAGGGGCAAAACTCGAGCACCAGCTGCCGATTGAGATAGTACAATATTATGACTCGACTTAACGTTTTGTTACGGCTCGGAGCCATGAATCTGAGCCTTAACGACCGACCACGAGTCATGTCCAAAGATTAAAGCTTCACAAGTGCATTGAATAAAAGTTCAAGTGTTGAAACACCTAAACGAATAAACTCAGAGTTATGCGAAAAAACGAAAGGAGATTTTATTTCATATATTCATTGGAAATGAAATAAGTACAAAAAATATCTTGTTCCAAAAGTTCCTACTAGCATGGGCTGAACCCGCATCTATACACGGCCTACTGGAAGCAAAAAAGGAATTCCTACTTATATACCAAAAAGGGACACAAAGAGATATGCCTACTCCTTATGTTTCTTCTTCTTCTTCCCCTTCAACGTCGATCCAGTAGAGCTATCGCCATGTTGCTGTTTTGAACTCTTGCCTTCGCCCGACTAATCCCCAACGGGCGGAAGAATTTGTAATTTCCTCCTTCGAACTCACGGAAATTGAAATGCTTTCGGAATGCGTAGTCGGAGGGATATGAGAACTTTCTATATGTAGAGGCATAGGGGGTACCCTAGTGATGATGAATGTACCACCCGGAGTGTAACAACCTGTCTTTTTGGACATTTTAAGCAGACACACATGTCAAACTCAAACCATTCAAATGGGCAGATTGTTATGGGGTAAATAAGAAAAAGAGAAAGAAATAAAACAAATACAGAATCTCGCAGCAGAATGACAAAATATAATAATCAAATAACAGTTCATGAAGCTGTTTTACAAATACATTTTATTATTCTTTACAACAAAAAATAAGAGTTACATAGTAGGAATAAATAAATAAATGCCATGAAACAACATGATGCAGCAGAGTATAATAAATAATACTTGTACAAATCTTCATCTTCGTCCTCCAGAAATAAGGTCTTCAATCCTAAATTGCTCAGGCTGATCTGAGCGAATTGAAAAGACAAAACACTCGGGTCAGAGCTAAAAGATCTTATGTAAGTTAAATCAACGGTAAATATGCACGTGACGGCTTCAGAGAGGTTCACGAGGTTTGATGGCTCCTATCCGGTGTCTAACATGAGTGCAGTAACTTAAGAGATGTTCGGGATTCACATCTCCTAAGGATCTGTTAAACTATTTACTGTGTAGTACAATACGCTACTATAATATGTCTATAGTAAAGTAAAAGTACTAAAATAGCGTTAAGACGTTACCCATATCCCCCTTAACACATTTTATATATTCCCATAGTCTATACACTACCGTAACTCCTCCGTAAACTGGAGGCAATCAAAGGGCACTCCATGGGTATGATACAAAACAAACTCGTAGAAGGCGCTCTAGGGTATGTGAACACGACACTCGAGGCAATGCTAAGGTAGATATACCAATTACGAATCCGGACTGGTGGTTATGCGTGCCAGCTACTACCGTCCACCTCGAAACACACTCCCAAATCAAAAATCAAGGGGTGACCACCAAATCAATCACAAAGTCGGAATATAGTATTGAAGAAATGTGTCTAATATGAGGAATGACCTCACTTGGCGTGACATGGCTCCTGTTTTAGTCACATCTAAGCTGACTCACGGGAGTTAGGGTCACATCATACCTTATACAGAAATCGTTCGCCAAACCATCCTACTTCATTTTTGGAATCTCCACTACATACAGAGTTGTTAAAGTGGTTTTCGAAATTGGCAGTGTGTATGACAATATCTGATCCCAGTCTCTTTAACAACTAAACACTTATTTCACACTAGATGTTCCTTTACAATTCTAAAGTCAATTCACAATTTTATCAAAATATCATATTCTCAAAACCATAATACTTTCGAAATCATATTCACTTTGAAATCATGCTCATTTTTGAAATCATGTCATTTTTGAAATCATAATTTCTTTCAAATATCATATTTCCAATTAGGTTAAATCCTTGCTTCAAAATCATCATATTAAATTAATTATAACATTTAAATCCCAACTTAAGTTATAACATCATTTAACCATATTTGCTTTTAAACAAATGAATTTGAATATAAACATTTTCCTTCTACTTAGTATGGAAATTTAGAAAATAGTTTAAATAGTTATAAATAGTTAAAATAACAATAAATAGTTAAAATATTCTAAAATAGTTTAGTTATAGATTAAAGATACTGTTAAACCGTTTTAAGATAGTTAAATAGATTAAAAATAGATTAAATATAACTAAAATAGATTAAATAGCTTTAAAATAGATTAACTAGATTTAAATAAGTTAAAAGGGCTTATTTAGTTTAAAATAAATTAAATGGATTAAAATAGGTTAAAATGATTTAATATAGTTAATATAGGTTAAAATAGTTTAATATTTTGGGAATCTTAATAATTAAAGCCTTTAAAATAATATATTTAAAATAGTTTATACTAAAATATAAATTTTGAAACTAATATCACTTTACTATTTATTTCATTCCAATACAATAGAACCATTTCAATTTCTTAATCAACAAAAATCAAATTTCATGTCTCCGTTCACATTTTAAATAAAATATTAAATTTTTATATCGATTTCAATTCATGTTTGAAATATCAAATTAAAGCTACTACGATTTCAATATATATCACAGTTATATTTCATAATTTTAATGACTCAATTCCGACAAATTCCTTTTATACTTCCAAATCCAACTTAAAATTTCAATTTAATTTCTTTAACCAATTACTTTAAATCAATTCTGGTCCCGACATAAAACTCGAATTCCGATAATAATTCAATTTATTTGAATCAAATTTTATTTCAAAATATCGTTTAACTAAATTCCAAAATTAAGGATTTTTAAAATAAGTTAATTTAACCAATCCGGTGTCCGTATATAATTCTCTACCTTAAGGTCAAGTGATATGGATATTTATCATTTCAATCTGCAATTTAAAAATTTACAGTTTTATATTATTTCAAACCGCAATCCTGAATCTATTAAAAACCCATAAAATCGCTTGAGTCTATCATTTCAACCCATAACAATTTTTTCTAATCTATAGATCATTCAGGTATGTATCATTTCAACCAATGGTGAACTTGTAGTTTATAACGATATAAAACACAACATCCATTCATCCAATATCAACAATCAAACATCCATCAAAATCATCATCAAGATCAATCAATTAACATCACCAAATAACTGATAATCAATAACTGGTATAGAATTGGCAATTTAACACAATATTAAATTAAACGACAATCAAATGCAATAAAAGTCAAATTTAATTAGAATGACAATTTAAATATACCAAAATCGATCAATAAATTTCTAATCACATCAAAAATTTAATTTAACTAACATAGGAAATTTTAGAAGTTGTGAGTGGGTTAAAACACTTACATTCGATTTTAAATCGAATTTAAATCCAATTTAGGGCACAAATTCAAACAATATCAAAATTCGTCCAAACCTATGTCAAAATGTCTGGAATTTCGATACAATCCTAGCAGAGTAAACCGGTGCATGAATCTGAGTTTGTATGCACAAGTTATGATAATTAGAACGATTGAATTAGGGATTTAAGTATATAAAAAAGAAGTTACCAATCATAAGCAGCCACGTCATCCTTTCCTATCGAAAACCTAAACCGCTACACCTCGTTCACAACACAGACCAAAACACACTGGCGCTTGCATCGATCAATGGCCATCGTCCTTTGGCTAGTCGTGGCCACGACCAGAGAAGCCGCCGACCTCTCTAAGCCTCCTCGACGCCCTCTGCGATCACACGTCACCATCGGTCGCAGTCAAAGGAGCATTCACCATTAACAATATTGAGCCCTAAATCAAATTTTTCATGCCAATCTGGTCGTTGAAATAACGTGCGACACACCTTGATGAATTCCCCTTAACACTGTCCACAACACGGTGCTCGCTATTCGAGGATCGGTCGAAGTTGATTGATGCATGATGAGCGATCGAGAATTGATCATCCAATTCTGGCCATATGGCAACCCAGATCGAAAAAAACTACAGATTTGGCTTGCGCTCGTCGGGAGCTTCGAATTGATATATAATTCGGTTCATTTTGGGGAGTTTAAATTTTCGATTGAAATTTGATTTGAAATTGAATTTGCAATTTGGGAATTAGGGTTTTGCTATTGGATTTAGTTCTGCAATTGAGAAGGAGAAGACAGCTGAATTGTATGTACAGACAAATGAAAATAAGAAGTAGCTACGGTTTATAACGGACTATTTATAGGTAGATCAGAACTAGAATGAATGGATCAGATTTGATTTGGAAGTTAAACGATAAACGACCCGAAAAGCTTGTTCAGTCTCCGGAACGAAAATGGACCATCCTACATATCGAAATAGATATTTTCAATATTTTTAAACTTGATGGAATAGGTTTCAAGTTCAAATTCCATCGTATGAAGAAGTTGCTTTAAAATCAACTTATTTCAAATTGATTTCGAATAAATTGATTTCTGGGCGTTTCGAGTCCGTACAATCAAACGATAAGTCCGATCGTTACGAAACTTGAAATCCAACAATAATTCGCCGTTACGGATCTGATGAAACTGGTTTCATCAAATCTGATATAGTGGCCAAAATGGCTATTTTCACGTTAATTAAATAAATAAATATTAAATTAATTAATCACTTATTTAATTCAATATTTATAAACAAACAAATTTCATCATTTTTGACTACTTAGACACTTATAATAACTTAAAGAAAATTTACCTAAAATTTAGGGGTTAAATATTTCACTAACTATAGTGTTCAATTTCAACTGCAATTAAATCCAATTAATTAAAATTAACTTCTAATAAATTGTTTTATTTTGATTTAAATCATTATATTCAGTCAAATATTACTCCAATAACATGGTTAATATTTGTTTATATCTTATTTCACTAATATGTTATAATTTCCATCTTTTATTTGTATTAACTACTATATTTCAATTACATTCGATGCTGTCAATTTTACACATTAATTATAATTTAAAATCCCAATTAATTTATTTATCTTGATTTCGCTCTTTTATTTCATTAATTATTCCCTTATAAATATAATTAACATTTCTATACCCTTTATTACATCCACAAATTGGCAGTTATTGTCTTAACTCACATAAATGTAACATTTATTTTCATTTAATTATGATTGATTTCCAAATTTAATTTAACAGACCAAATAAATAGGTAGCATATAATAGTTTGTCATCATTAACTTTTAGTCACATTAATACGTTATTATTTACAATCAAATGTTATAATTACTTACATAGCATTGATTTTATTCAATTACTATTTATTGTATAATATTTCATTAATTAGTTCAATATTTTGTCACCATTAACTTTTAATCACATTAATACGTAATTATTTACAACCAAATGTTATAATTACTTACATAGCATTGATTTTATTCAATTACTAATTATTATATAATATTTCATTGATTAGTTCAATATTTACGTTTGTTTTCCTATATTTACTTTATAACCAAGTATAACCTTTTAATCATTTCAATTGATTGGAATTTCATTCAAATTGCTAATAATTAACTTAGTTAACATTATTGCATTTCATTTTAGTTATTTTTTCATTAATATATCACAAATTTTTATTTCTTCCAATATTAAATCACAAAATCTCATTAAATTAACTAATATTAATTATCGCAAATTATGGGTCATTACACTCTCCCCCACTCAAAACTTTTCGTCCTCGAAAAGGAAAAGAAGGGAAAAGAAGGAATCAAGTAATCAATATGTCTTATTCAAAATATTAAATTTATAACAACTAATTTAAAAAATTATATAATTTGAATAAAATATATCAATTTATAGACAATTACATCCTTTTATACCCAAACTAAACAAAATTTTCTAAGTCCGGAATTTACGAAAAATTTCGGCAGAGTCTCCTTTGTACGGAGAGGTCCGAAAGAAATAATAATATCAATAATTACAATATATGTCATAATTTTTCAAAATCATATATCCCAACCATGGGAAAACAATATAATATCGCTAGAAAACCATAATCCAAGAAAGTACGTATTTGTCGGGCAAATAACGCTTATTTTTATGAAACCAAGAGCTGTAATAATTGCTTCCATAGCCTGTATTTCACTTATATAGTGTAAAAGAGTTAATAATTTTATAAAAGAGAAATATTTAAGCTATTTCAATCAATAACAACAAATCCATCACAACATAACAAGAATCATTTTACAAACAAACAGTACAAACATCATTTCAAATAATATCAATCATTCATCCATAGCAACCAACCAATGGTTTGTTCAGGTTCAGAACTTCTAATTATATAAAATGATAAACAAACCATGAAGCAAACCATACACTCAACTTTCGTAGGCAACTTTATAGATTATTTATGCATCCTACGCAATAAAAGTATCATTTCCCACCCAACCCATAAGCCAACAAAGAATTCAACACATTTAAAGTTCTACCTTATCTTTCTTTTTCACATCATTTATTGTTCATGTCTTTTTATTTTCATTTTTTAATCTTTTTTTTCATACAATAATTTTTCCTTAATTCTCCTTTGTTGCTTACAAAATTTTCATTCATTCATTTAAGACTTATTTCATTTATTCACATTCTTTACTTACACAAGTTACATCCATTTCAATTATTTGGATCATCAATGAATTCATTATTGAATTATTATATACATTTTATTTTAGCTTACTTCACATTTACAATTTAGTTTGATTTCCCTTTTTTTCAACATAAATTTTCTTTTCTCATTCATATAATGTTTATTTTTATAAATTTACATTCGTTATTACTTAGAAAAGTTCATTTCTCCTTAACTCATACAATGTCATTTTAATTTTATTTTATTACTTTACATTCATTGCTTAAATAAGTTATTTTTCTTTCAATCATTAATTAAACATTATTAGGTAAGTTTCTTTACAATTCCAATTTACCATTTATAGATTATTTCTCTTCCACGTTCATTCTTCCATATATAGTATTATTGAATATTAACTCCATTTCTGAATCATTTCCAATGTTCTCTAAAGTAATAATCATTCACTTTTTATATTACTCATTTTAATTATAAATGGTTTCGATATGAATTCAAGTTTATAAGTATGTATTTACAGTTTTCACCTTTTCCATCCAATCTGATTATAAATAGCTTAAAATGTTAACCTAAGTTTATAATCATTTTATTACTTGGTTCCAACATGAATTCAAGTTTATAAGTATGTACTTACAGTATTCACCTTTTCCATTCAATCTGATTATAAATAGCCTAAAATGTTAACCTAAGTTTATAATCATTTTATTACCTCATCTACTTTTATTCCCTTTAATTAGTAGCATTTCAAATTATTAACTTATGCTCATAGCAATTTATAACATTATAATTCTTCTTTATAAAAGCAAGTCTATTGAGCACTTTCATTTTATGAAGTTTTACTTGTATAATATTCTACCACATATCCTATTTAACATTTCAACTTTTACTATTTTGGTAAGTTATATATATGTCTTTTAGAATGAAATAAAAGGTTACAAAAGTTTTCATAAATTTTTTTTATTAAAATGTTCAATAGTTATATTTTCTAATTTTCATTTTAGAAGTTTCCAATTATTAATACAGTCAAGGTTTCATCCATTACAATAAAGTCAATTTTATAATTTACAGACACTTAAGAGTTAAATCACCGGGTTCCATTTTTATCCCTTTTAAACTAATACATATATATACATATATATGTGTGTGTATGTGTGTGTATAATCATATCTTTTATACATATCAAATCATATTTCAAAATTCAAAATTAAGATAAATTTATTAAAACAATTGTGCAGTAAAATTACTACACGGTATTCCTACTTTGAAACTTGAAAATGAACGTCGATGATGCATGCAATCATCACCGAAGTTATTTTCCAACGACTAAGAAGGGAGTACAAACTTATTTCCTTCCAAAATTCCTTCAAAACATTTCTTTCAAATCATATTGAAATATTTATATCATAAAACAAATACAAAATCTCGCAGCAGAATGACAAAATATAATAATCAAATAACAGTTCATGAAGTTGTTTTACAAATAGATTTTATTATTCTTTACAACAAAAAATAAGAGTTACATAGTAGGAATAAATAAATAAATGCAATGAAACAACATGATGCAGCAGAGTATAATAAATAATACTTGTATAAATCTTCATCTTCGTCCTTCAGAAATAAGGTCTTCAATCCTAAATTGCTCAGGCTGATCTGAGCGAATTGAAAAGACAAAACACTCGAGTCAGTGCTAAAAGATCTTATGTAAGTTAAATCAACGGTAAATATGCACGTGACGGCTTCAGAGAGGTTCACGAGGTTTGACAGCTCCTATCTGGTGTCTAACATGAGTGTAGTAACTTAAGAGATGTTCGGGATTCACATCTCCTAAGGATCTGTTAAACTATTTAGTGTGTAGTACAATACGCTACTATAATATGTCTATAGTAAAGTAAAAGTACTAAAATAGCGTTAAGACGTTACTCATATCCCCCTTAACACATTTTATATATTCCCATAGTCTATACACTACCGTAACTCCTCCGTAAACTGGAGGCAATCAAAGGGCAATCCATGGGTATGATACAAAACAAACTCGTAGAAGGCGCTCTAGGGTATGTGAGCACGACACTCGAGGCAATGCTAGGGTAGATATACCAATTACGAATCCGGACTGGTGGTAATGCGTGCCAGCTACTACCGTCCACCTCGAAACACACTCCCAAATCAAAAATCAAGGGGTGACCACCAAATCAATCCCAAAGTCGGAATATAGTATCGAAGAAATGTGTCTGATATGAGGAATGACCTCACTTGGCCCGACATGGCTCCTGTTTTAGTCACATCTAAGCTGACTCACGGGAGTCAGGGTCACATCATACCTTATACAGAAATCGTTCGCCAAACCATCCTACTTTATTTTTGGAATCTCCACTACATACAGAGTTGTTAAAGTGGTTTTCGGAATTGGCAGTGTGTATAACAATATCCGATCCCAGTCTCTTTAACAACTAAACACTTATTTCACACTGGATGTTCCTTTACAATTCTAAAGTCAATTCACAATTTTATCAAAATATCATATTCTCAAAACCATAATACTTTCGAAATCATATTCACTTTGAAATCATACTCACTTTTGAAATCATGTCATATTCGAAATCATAATTTCTTTCAAATATCATATTTCCAATTAGGTTAAATCCTTACTTCAAAATCATCATATTAAATTAATTATAACATTTAAATCCCAACTTAAGTTATAACATCATTTAACCATATTTGCTTTTAAACAAATGAATTTGAATATAAACATTTTCCTTCTACTTAGTCTAGAAATTTAGAAAATAGTTAAAATAGTTAAAATAGTTATAAATAGTTAAAATAACAATAAATAGTTAAAATATTCTAAAATAGTTTAGTTATAGATTAAAGATACTGTTAAACCGTTTTAAGATAGTAAAATAGATTTAAAATAGATTAAATATAACTAAAATAGATTAAATAGCTTTAAAATAGATTGACTAGATTTAAATAAGTTAAAATGGCTTATTTAGTTTAAAATAAATTAAATGGACTAATATAGGTTAAAATGATTTAATATAGTTAATATAGGTTAAAATAGTTTAATATTTTGGAAATCTTAATAATTAAAGCCTTTAAAATAATATATTTAAAACAGTTTATATTAAAATATAAATTTTGAAACTAATATCACTTTACTATTTATTTCATTCCAATACAATAGAACCATTTCAATTTCTTAATCAACAAAAATCAAATTTCATGTCTCCGTTCACATTTTAAATAAAATATTAAATTTTTGTATCGATTTCAATTCATGTTTGAAATATCAAATTAAAGCTACTACGATTTCAGTATATATCACAGTTATATTTCACAATTTTAATGACTCAATTCCGACAAATTCCTTTTATGCTTCCAAATCCAACTTAAAATTTCAATTTAATTTCTTTAACCAATTACTTTAAATCAATTCTGGTCCCGACATAAAACTCGAATTCCGATAATAATTCAATTTATTTGAATCAAATTTTATTTCAAAATATCGTTTAACTAAATTCCAAAATTAAGGATTTTTAAAATAAGTTAATTTAACCAATCCGGTGTCCTTTTATAATTCTCTACCTTAAGGTCAAGTGATACGGATATTTATCATTTCAATCTGCAATTTAAAAATTTATAGTTATATATTATTTCAAACCACAATCCCGAATCTATTAAAAACCCATAAAATCGCTTGAGTCTATCATTTCAACCCATAACGATTTTTTCTAATCTATAGATCATTCGGGTATGTATCATTTCAACCAATGGTGAACTTGTAGTTTATAACGATATAAAACACAACATCCATTCATCCAATATCAACAATCAAACATCCATCAAAATCATCATCAAGATCAATCAATTAACATCACCAAATAACTGATAATCAATAACTGGTATAGAATTGGCAATTTAACACAATATTAAATTAAACGACAATCAAATGCAATAAAAGTCAAATTTAATTAGAATGACAATTTAAATATACCAAAATCGATCAATAAATTTCTAATCACATCAAAATTTTAATTTAACTAACATAGGAAATTTTAGAAGTTGTGAGTGGGTTAAAACACTTACATTCGATTTTAAATCGAATTTAAATCCAATTTAGGGCACAAATTCAAACAGTATCAGAATTCGTCCAAACCTATGTCAAAATGTCTGGAATTTCGATACAATCCTAGCAGAGTAAACCGGTGCATGAATCTGAGTTTGTATGCACAAGTTTTGATAATTAGAACGATTGAATTAGGGATTTAAGCATATAAAAAAGAAGTTACCAATCATAAGCGGCCACGTCATCCTTTCCTATCGAAAACCTAAACCGCTACACCTCGTTCACAACACAGACCAAAACACACTGGCGCTTGCATCGATCAATGGCCATCGTCCTTTGGCTAGTCGTGGCCACGATCAGAGAAGCCGCCGACCTCTCCAAGCCTCCTCGACGCCCTCTGCGATCACCCGTCACCATCGGTCGCAGTCAAAGGAGCATTCACCATTCACAATATTGATCCCTAAATCAAAAATTTTCATGCCAATCTAGTCATTGAAATAACGTGCGACACACCTTGATGAATTCCCCTTAACACTGTCCACAACACGGTGCTCGCGATTCGAGGATCGATCGAAGTTGACCGACGCACGATGAGCGACCGACAATTGATCATCCAATTCTGGCCACATAGCAACCCAGATCGAAAAAAACTACAGATTTGGCTTGCGCTCGTCGGGAGCTTCGAATTGATATATAATTCGGTACATTTTGGGGAGTTTAAATTTTCGATTGAAATTTGATTTGAAATTGAATTTGCAATTTGGGAATTAGGGTTTTGCTATTGGATTTAGTTCTGCAATTGAGAAGGAGAAGACAGCTGAATTGTATGTACAGACAAATGAAAATAAGAAGTAGCTAGGGTTTATAACGGACTATTTATAGGTAGATCAGAACTAGAATGAATGGATCAGATTTGTTTTGGAAGTTAAACGATAAACGACCCGAGAAGCCTGTTCAGTCTCCGGAAAGAAAATGGACCATCCCACATATCGAAATAGATATTTTCAATATTTTTAAACTTGATGGAATAGGTTTCAAGTTCAAATTCCATCGTATGAAGAAGTTGCTTTAAAATCAGCTTATTTCAAATTGATTTTGAATAAATTGATTTCTAGGCTTTTCGACTCTGTACAATCAAACGATAAGTCTGATCGTTACGAAACTTGAAATCCAACAATAATTCGTCGTTACGGATCTGATGAAACTGGTTTCGCCGAAATCTGAGACAGTGGCCAAAATGGCTATTTTCACGTTAATTAAATAAATAAATATTAAATTAATTAATCATTTTTTTAATTCAATATTTATAAACAAAGAAATTTCATCATTTTTGACTACTTAGACACTTATAATAACTTAAAGAAAATTTACCAAAAATTTAGGGGTTAAATATTTCACTAACTACAGTGTTCAATTTCAATTGCAATTAAATCCAATTAATTAAAATTAACTTCTAATAAATTGTTTTATTTTGATTTAAATCATTATATTCAATCAAATATTACTCTAATAACATGGTTAATATTTATTTATATCTTATTTCACTAATATGTTACAATTTCCATCTTTTATTTGTATTAACTACTATATTCCAATTACATTCGATGTTGTCAATTTTACACATTAATTATAATCTAAAATCCCAATTAATTTATTTATCTTGATTTCACTCTTTTATTTCATTAATTATTCCCTTATGAATATAATTAACATTTCTATACCCTTTATTACATTCAGAAATTGGCAGTTATTGTCTTAACTCACATAAATGTAACATTTAATTTCATTTAATTATGATTGATTTCCAAATTTAATTTAACAGACCAAATAAATAGGTAGCATATAATAGTTTGTCATCATTAACTTTTAGTCACATTAATACGTTATTATTTACAATCAAATGTTATAATTACTTACATAGCATTGATTTTATTCAATTACTATTTATTATATAATATTTCATTAATTAGTTCAATATTTTGTCACCATTAACTTTTAATCACATTAATACGTAATTATTTACAACCAAATGTTATAATTACTTACATAGCATTGATTTTATTCAATTACTATTTATTATATAATATTTCATTAATTAGTTCAATATTTACGTTTGTTTTCCTATATTTACTTTATAACCAAGTATAACCTTTTAATCATTTCAATTGATTGGAATTTCATTCAAATTGCTAATAATTAACTTAGTTAACATTATTGCATTTCATTTTATTTATTTTTTCATTAATATATAACAAATTTTTATTTCTTCCAATATTAAATCACAAAATCTCATTAAATTAACTAATATTAATTATCGCAAATTATGTGTCGTTACACTCTCCTCCACTCAAAACTTTTCGTCCTCGAAAAGGAAAAGAAGGGAAAAGAAGGAATCGAGTAATCAATATGTCTTATTCAAAATATTAAATTTATAACAACTAATTTAAAAAATTATATAATTTGAATAAAATATATCAATTTATAGACAATTACATCCTTTTATACCCAAACTAAACAAAATTTTCTAAGTCCGGAATTTACGAAAAAGTTCGACAAAGTCTCCTTTGTACGGAGAGGTCCGAAAGAAATAATAATATCAATAATTACAATATATGTCATAATTTTTCAAAATCATATATTCCAACCACGGGAAAACACTACAATATCGCTAGAAAACCATAATCCAAGAAAGTACGTATTTGTCGGGCAAATAACGCTTATTTTTATGAAACCAAGAGCTGTAATAATTGCTTCCATAGCCTGTATTTCACTTATATAGTGTAAAAGAGTTAATAATTTTATAAAAGAGAAATATTTAAGCTATTTCAATCAATAACAACAAATCCATCACAACATAACAAGAATCATTTTGCAAACAAACAGTACAAACATCATTTCAAATAATATCAATCATTCATCCATAGCAACCAACCAATGGTTTGTTCAGATTCAGAACATCTAATTATATAAAATGATAAACAAACCATGAAGCAAACCATACACTCAACTGTCGTAGGCAACTTTATAGATTATTTATGCATCCTACGCAATAAAAGTATCATTTCCCACCCAATCCATAAGCCAACAAAGAATTCAACACATTTAAAGTTATACTTTATCTTTCTTTTTCACATCATTTATTGTTCATATCTTTTTATTTTCATTTTTTAATCTTTTTTTTCATACAATAATTTTTCCTTAGTTCTCCTTTGTTGCTTACAAAATTTTCATTCATTCATTTAAGACTTATTTCATTTATTCACATTCTTTACTTACACAAGTTACATCCATTTCAATTATTTGGATCATCAATGAATTCATTATTGAAGTATTATATATATATATATATATATTATTTTAGTTTACTTCACATTTACAATTTAGTTTGATTTCCCTTTTTTTCAACATAAATTTTCTTTTCTCATTCATATAATGTTTATTTTTATAAATTTACATTCGTTATTACTTAGAAAAGTTCATTTCTCCTTTATTCATACAATGTCATTTTAATTTTATTTTATTACTTTACATTCATTGCTTAAATAAGTTATTTTTATTTCAATCAATAATTATACATTATTAGGTAAGTTTCTTTACAATTCCAATTTACCATTTATAGATTATTTGTCTTCCACATTCATTCTTCCATATATAGTATTATTGAATATTAACTCCATTTCTAAATCATTTCCAATGTTCTCTGAAGTAATAATCATTCACTTTTTATATTACTCATTTTAATTATAAATGGTTTCGATATGAATTCAAGTTTATAAGTATGTATTTACAGTTTTCACCTTTTCCATCCAATCTGACTATAAATAGCATAAAATGTTAACCTAAGTTTATAATCATTTTATTACCTGGTTCCAACATGGATTCAAGTTTATAAGTATTTACTTACAGTATTCACCTTTTCCATTCAATCTGATTATAAATAGCCTAAAATGTTAACCTAAGTTTATAATCATTTTATTACCTCATCTACTTTTATTCCCTTTAATTAGTAGCATTTCAAATTATTGACTTATGCTCATAACAATTTATAACATTAGAATTCTTCTTTATAAAAGCAAGTCTATTGAACACTTTCATTTTATGAAGTTTTACTTGTATAATATTCTACCACATATCCTATTTAACATTTCAACTTTTACTATTTTGGTAAGTTATATATATGTCTTTTAGAATGAAATAAAATGTTACAAAAGTTTTCATAATTTTTTTTAAAAAAATCTTCAATAGTTATATTTTATAATTTTCATTTTAGAAGTTTTCAATTATTAATATAGTCAAGGTTTCATCCATTACAATAAAGTCAATTGCAGACACTTAAGAATTAAATCACCGGGTTCCATTTTAATCCCTTTTAAAATAATACATATATATATACATATATATGTGTGTGTGTGTGTGTGTGTGTGCGCGTATGTGTGAGTATAATCATATCTTTTATACATATCAAATCATATTTCGAAATTCAAAATTAAGATAAATTTATTAAAATAATTGTGCAGTAAAATTACTACACGGTATTCCTACTTTGAAACTCGAAAATGAACGTCGATGATGCATGCACTCATCACCGAAGTTATTTTCCAACGACTAAGAAAGGAGTACAAACTTATTTCCTTCCAAAATTCCTTCAAAACATTTCTTTCAAGTCATATTGAAATATTTATATCATAAAATACTTCTAAATACTACTAGTATTATATTCCAAAATCATTCGAATTTTTTTTTCAAACTCCCAGACTTCAGTTCTCAAATTTTCCAATTTATATCCATTTAATTTGCAATCTCATTTCTCAGCCAGTATTCATATATTTCACTACCTAACAAACAAATATATTAATACCAAACATATCATTTATAAAATTATTATTTTATACAAAAATATATAATAGGCAAAATTATTTCATTTACCTATATTTCAAAACGAATATTGTGTCGGTTTCCCCTATTAAGTGTTTAGAAATCTCTATCGATGTCATAGCATCCTATGCACCAACCAGAATTTATAAATACAGAATGGAAAAAATTAACACAATATAAAAACATTTTATAACACTAACAAATACGCTCCCTCATGAGCGTTTGGTTGTTAAAGAAACTTGGATCAGATATTTTCATACTCTCTGCCAATACCGAAATCCACTTTAACAACTATGTACGTGGTGGAGATTCTCGAAATGAAGTAGAATGGTTTGGCGAACAATTTTTGTATAAGGTATGACGTGACCTTGACTCCCGTGAGTTAGCTTAGATTTGACTAAAACAGGCGCCATACCGGGCCAAGTGAGGTCATTCCTCCTATCAGATACATTTCTTTGATACTATATTCTGACTTTGTGATTGATCTGGTGGCCACCCTTTGATTTTTGATTTGGGAGTGTGTTCCGAACTGGGCAGTAGTAGCTGCTATGTGTTACCACTAGTATGGATCCGCAATTGGTATATCAACCCTAGAATTGCCTCAAGTGCCGTGTTCACATGCCCTAGAGTGCCTTCGACGAATTTGTTCTGTACCATACCTATGAAGTGCCCTCTAATAGCCTCTAGTTTAAGGAGGAGTTACGGTACTGTACAGACCATGAGAATATATAAAAATTTGTTAAGGGGGATATGGACAACGTCTTAACTCTATTCTAATACTTTACTTTACTTTAGACACTATTATAATAGCGTATTGAACTATATAGTAGATAGTTTAACGGATCCTTAGGAGATGTGAGTCCCGAACATCTCTTAAGTTACTGCAATCATGTTAGACACTGGATATCAGATGTCAAATCCCGTAAACATCTCTGATGCCGTCACACTCATATTTACTTTTGATTTAACTTATATAAGATCTTTTAGTTCCGACTCGAGCGTTTTGTCTTTTCAATTCGCTCGGGTTAGCCTGAGCATTTCAGGGTTGAAGACCTTATTTCTAGGGGACAAAGAAGTAGATTTGTACTATTATTGTTTATGATATTTATTACACCGCATCATGATGTTCCACTGCATTTATTTATTTATTTCTGCGCAACTCTGATAATTGCGTTATAACGAATAACCAAATGTATTTATAAAACAGCTTCATGAACTGTTATTTGATTATTATATTTTGTCATTCCGCTGTGAGATTCTGCATTTGTTTTACTTCTTTCTCTTTTTCTTGTTTTCCCCATAACAATCTTCCTTTTTGAATTGTTCGAGTTTGACATGTGTATCTGCTTGAAACGTCCAAAAGGGCATAAACCAACTGCAACGACCTGATATTTCAAACTATTCGCATCCGTACATGTCAGACTTGAATTACTCAAAACAAGATATTGCTAATTTATATTTGGAAAAACTTAGCATATACGGTAAATAAATCAATCACGGAATCATAGACACAGAGTAATAGAATAATAAGCAGTGGAATAGATAAATAGTAGTTCATGAAGCTATTATAAAACATCAAAGTCTGAAACAAAATACAACTAAATCTCAAATACAAATGAATCTCTAATACATAAGCAACTGATGAGTCTGAACAAAACAACTGAAAAATCTGAACAGATAAGATAGATCTTCAAGCAAAGCACCAATCTCCAAAGGTGAGTCTCAAATGCTATGACACTCGGTCTGACTTGAGCATAAAGCAAAACACTCGAGTCAGGATTAAGATTCTTATATAGTAAATTCAACTCAAGTGAAATGTCAATTGAAATACAAGTAACTTAAAGGATGTTTGGGATTTCCATCCTCTAAGGATCCGTGGAACTATATACTATGTAATAATGTACGCTATTATACTATGTCGATAGTAAAGTAAACAACTAAAATAGCATTAAGGCGTAACCCATATCCCCCATAACACATTTTATATAATGTTGTATTCTATACAGATACTATAAACTCCACTCGCAAGTTGGCTATCAGGAAGCACTCCATAGGTACGACACAAAACAAACTCGTAGAAGGCGCGATAGTGCATGTAACAAGGCACCCAAGGCAATGCCAAAGTAGATATACCGTTTGCGTATCCGGACTGGTTGTAACGCATAGCAGACTACCTCCCACCTCGTGACGCACTCCCAAATCAGAGGTGCACCCAATCAAATTGCAAAAGTAATAGAATCGTATTGAAGAAATGTGTCTGATAAGAGGAATGACCTCACTTGGCCCAGCATGGCTCCTGTTTTAGTCACATCAAGCTGGCTCACAGGAGTCAGCGCTACATAAATACCATATAGAATCATCACCAAACCATGCTACTTTATTCTGGAATCTCCACCACGAACACAGTTGTTAAAGTGGTTTTTGGTATTGGCAGAGAGTATGACAATATCCGATCTCGGTCTCTTTAACAACCAAACGCTTATTTCACACCGTGGTCATTTCATTTCAAATAGTTCATACTTCATATCAAAATATCATATTCATTTCAAAACCATATCAATTCGATATCATTATTCACTTTAAATAACATTCATTTCCAGAATCGTAACACTTTCAAAATTACAACACTTTCGAAATTATAACACTTTTGAAATCATAACACTTTGAAATCATAATACTTTTGAAATCATAATACTTTTGAAAACATAACACTTTAAGATCATAACACTTTCAATTTAAATAGTTTAGATATTGAAAATAGTATATATATTAAAATAGTTATAAATTAAAATATTTATATATCAAAATAATTCATATATTAAAATAGTTTATATATTAAAAAATTTATATATTACATAAAAAATTGTTTCCTCCAATTTTCACAAATCGATTCAAATCATCTTATATTCCAAAATTCAAATTTAAATCATTCCTTGTTCAATACTTTCAATTTTAAAAGGTTAAAGATTCAATTCAAATTCTTAATAAACCATTTCAATCCTTATCAAGTTCAAATCCAGGTTTGAACTATCTCTTCAATTCTAATAAGATTCAAAGTTTAAATATTCAAACATTTTTAATATAAGTTTCATTTATATTTCAACACTTAACTTTAATTTTATTCAAATTGGAAAGTATTCACTTAATCATTTTGATAACAATTACTAAAAATCCTAAATTTTTAAATTTAAATCAATATTAATTATTCAATCTCAATTTTATTTAAAATTAAGAATATCATTTAATCACTTTTATCGAATCAAGATATAAATAATAATTTTCAAAATCTCAAAATCAATAAGTTCAAATAAATTCTTATTTAAATTCAATTGTTAACCAATTTCAATTCCAAGTCAACATTAATTTATCATCCCAACCTTATTTATTAAAGTTATAAACTCTATTTTTAAAATATTAATATAAATTTAAGTAAATAGTTAAACATATTATATACTAATTAAATTAAATTTTTATTAAATTAAGTCATATTATTAAATGTATATCTTATATTAAATATTATTTTATATATTTTTAAAATAGTAAAATTATACGTAAAATCTTAAAATTTATATTTTTCAAAACTAACTTATAAATTTAAAATTTCCAAAACATATAATTTTAAAAATCTAAAATTTAGACATATATAAAAATAACATTTATACATATTAAAATTTAAAAATCAATATTTATTAAAACCCATATATTTCCTTTTCAAACTTGGGAAATCATTTTCAAAATATAGACCAACATCGTATATAATTTTCTATCTTATGGTCAAGTGATACAGATATTTATCATTTCAATCCGCAATTTTAAATATCTACGGATATATATCATTTCAACCCGCAATCCCAATAATTCAAAATCAATGAAAATCGCTTGGATTTATCATTTCAACCCACAACGATTTTCCTTTATTATGTAAGATCGTTCGGGTATGTATCATTTCAACCCATAGGGAAATCTAAACTAACTGGGAACTTGCAGAGTGAGAACAAATATGAATATAACATATCAACAACAGGCATATGTCATCAATAACAAATAAAATAAAATATGCACAACAGGATATGGTGTCATATATCACAGATGAACAATTGTAGATAGTAGCATATCATATTTAATAATTGAATAACTAGCATTTCAATTTTAATAGCATATTTCAATTATCATTTCAAGTGAAATCGAATTTACTAAATATAAGGATGTCAATCGTGTGTGATTGCTCACCTTTCGAGGCTAGAGAACAATGAGAATGGGAACAGTGACATGGACATGCACACGGGTAGCGATAAGGCTAGAGAAACTGCTGCCACAATTTCGATATTGAGAATGTAAGTCAAGATGGACTAGAGGTCAGCAAAACAAATATATTATATGTATTATTTCTTTTTTTCAATATTCAATTTAAAAACCATATTAAAAATAAAATTATTCCTATATATTTTATATTTTAAAACTCTATGTATATATTTTTAAAATCAAAACATCAATACATGCATATCGTATATAATAAAACCCATCGATATTTATATATTTAAAATCAGTATGTATCTGTAACCATATATTTCTTGAAACACCTATCAAATCATAATGTATTATATTTTAAAATCAACATGAAATTTTATAACACATATCAAAATACAATACACATATACAAATGTAAAATAAAATTTCTTTCCTTGGCAATTATACACACACACACAATATATATAAGCTTGGAATTGGAAAAACAACATATAGCTTCACTTGTTAGCTTATATCAATACATACAACTAATGTATAGCCGATCCATATATAAAACATATATATGACCCGAAAACATATATAAGTTAATATTTAACCACAAAACAATATATAAAGTGAACAACATATGTACAAGCTACTATATAAAAATGTATATATACAATAGATCATAATTACTAAAACCAGATTATAACTTATATATAACAAATGTGTTATGTATTACTAGTATAAACTTATATACACTTTTATATATAATAGATCTATATATTTTAAGATAAAAATAAAAAAATCAATAATAAAAATCCATATATATACATACATACATATAGATTTATATAGACGTATATACAGACTCGTATACAGACACTTTAAAAACAATATTTTAGTAACAAATATATATTACTTTCAACACATTATATGTTTATATACAGACAACCATGCATATATATCCCTTTCTTTGAAAATGTGGTAATCTACTTTATATATAAACTTACATTATCATATATATAAATAATCAGGTGGACAATAACGAATATAATACATATATAAATACAATACCTAAACATATCACGCGTGAACAAAGAAGGCTGCAGCTCATGGTGATGTCGATGGGCTGAACTTCTCGCAGGCTTGGGGTTTGGATTGGCTGAAGTCACTGGCAAGGCGTGATAGGCCGGAACATGGGTGGAGCACTACAAGTGGTGGGGAGAGAAGGTGGAGGGAAGAGGCGGTTCAATTTCCTAGATGTTAGTTCGGTGGTAGGAGGGGTGGTCACAGGCGATGGCTGTCGGAGCTAGGTGCCGCATCGGGTTCTTTGGTGGTGTAGAAGTAGAGAGGGAAGGAAAAGAGGGCGGAGAGGTTGAGTGATGGACGTGTGTGCTGGTGGGGTATGGTGGTCTGGGCGGTGTTGCGGAGGGGTGTGGGAAGGTAGATGCTAAGGTTTTGTGGAGGGGCGGGGTCATGGAGGTTGGATAGGTGTCTCGGCTAAGGAGCAATGGAGGCGGAGCATACGGGGGAGGCAGGCGGATGTTGGCTGATGCATGAAGGAGAGAAGGTGAAAGATGAAGTCGGTTTATATAAGATTTATATACATATACACTAATCTAGTAAATCATGGCTGATGTCTAGAATTGGTCACTTGGTTAGCATATAAATTTATACATATATTCATAGTAATACCGATTATATGATTTACTTTGTGGTCTGAAAGATAAGTAAGGTAATGTATATTTGTTTTATTGAATATGTTATATTCAAATCTTTATATATATATATATATATATATATATATATATATATATATATGTTAGTCTTATAATATATTGGTTATATATATGATCTACTGACTTATATTTATGTTACAATAAAGTAAGTTTTATATAATAAAGCGATTTGTCTTGTTTCAAAAGTGGGAAAAAGTTGTATAAATAATATGTTTAAGGTTTAGTTACATTTATGTTAATAGATTTTAATATATATATAATACGTTTTAATATCTATTTGAAGAATTTTGAAGAAAAAGTGTGATATATATCATATGTATATATTTTGTTCCATCGAATCTAAGTCCAATTTGCTTTGTTTCGTCATCGTCCAGATTTACAACAGCGGTTCTAACCATTGTCATTGTTTGCTTATTCGATCCACGTGCTTGTCCATGCTCATTTGCTCTCATTCTCGTTCTATTCTCTAGCCACGAAAGGTGAGCAGTCACTCATGGTTAACATTCATTGAAATATGTTGTTAAATTTGAACTGTTAATTATTTAATTGCTATATATGATATGCCATTATCTGTAACTGCTCACCTATGACATATGACACCATAACCTGTTATTTATATTTAAATTTGTTGCTGATGATATATGCGTGTTGGTGATATGTTATGTTTTTATCATATTTGTTCTCACTCTGCAAGTTCCCTGTTAGTCTAGAATTCCCTATGGGTTAAAATGATACACACCTGAACGATATTCTAGAATAAGAAAAAATTGTTATGGGGTGAAATGATAAGCCCAAGTGATTTTTAGAAATTTCGGGATTACGGGTTGAAATGATATACACCCGTGATTATTTAATTTGTGGATTGAAATGATAAATATCCGTATCACTTGTCCATAGGATAGTAAATTATATACAGACACCGTCGGTCTATATTTTGAAATGATTTCGAAAGTTTGGGAAGGAAGGATTTTTATTAATATTGATTTTTAAATATAATATAAAAATATTTTATTTCGAAAATTAGATTTTTAAATTATATGTTTGGAAATTTAAATTTATAAGTTTGTTTTGAAAATATTAATTTTAAGAGTTTACTTATAATTTTATTATTTTTAAATATATAAAATAAGATTTAAATTAGATTTATTAATGAGATTTAATTTGATATTAATTAGTATGCATATATATGCTTAAATATTATATAAAATTTACATTAATATTTTAAATAGATTTTGTAATAACTTTAAATAAATAGAGATTCGAAAAATAAAGTAAAAATGACTTGAAATTTAATTGGTTAATAATTGAATTTAAATAAGAATATATTTGAGCTTGTTGATTTTGAGATTTTAATGGTATGACTTATAACTTGATTGGATGAAAAGTGATTTAAATGAATATTCTCAACTTTAGATAAAAATTGAGACTGAATACTTAATATTGATTTAAATGTATAAACTGAGATTTTATTAAATTGTTATTAAAATTATTAAGTGAATATTTTCCAATTTGAATAAAATTAAAATTGAATGTTGAAATACAAATGAAACCTATATTGTAAATGTTTGAATATTTAAACTTTGAATCTTATGGGAATTGAAATGATAGTTCAAAAAAAACATGGATTTGAAATCGGTATAAATTTAAATGGTTTATTGAGAATCTGAATTGTTAACCTTTTTAATTGAATTTGTGATCTGGGATTGATTAAATTGAATTTTGGATTTTAAGTTGATTTGAATCAATTGATAAATGGGAGGAAAATAATTTTATTATACAAAGTATTTTAATATATATATTATTTTAACCTATGAACTATTTTAATATATAAATTATTTTGATATATAAACTATTTTAATTTATAACTATTTTAATATATAAACTATTTCAGCATCTAAACTGTTTAAGTTGGAACTGTTATGATTACGGAAGTGCGATGATTTCAAAAGTGTTATGATCTCGGAAGTGTTATGATTTCAAAAGTGTTATGATTTCAGAAATGTTATGATTTCGGAAGTGTTATGATTTTTAAAGTGTTACGATTCTGGAAATGAATATTATCTAAAGTGAATAATGATATCAAATTGATATGGTTTTTGGAAATGAATATGATATTTTGATATGAAGTGTGAACTATTTGAAATGAAATGACCACGGTGTGAAATAAGCGTTTGGTTGTTAAAAAGACTGGGATCGGATATTATCATGCTCTCTGCCAATACCAAAAACCACTTTAACAACTGTGTACGTAGTGGAGATTCCAAAACGAAGTAGGATGGTTTGACGACGATTCTATATGGTATTTACATAGCCCTTTCTCCCGTGGGTCGGCTTGATGTGGCTTTACAGGAGCTATACCGGGCCAAGTAGGGTCATTCTCCCAATCGAGCACATTTCTTCGATACCATTCTATTGCTTCTGTGATTTGATTGGGTGCACCTTTGATTTGGGAGTGCATCACGAGGTAGGCGGTAGTAGCTGCTATGCGTTACCACCAGTACGGGAGTGCAAATTATATACTTACCCTGGCATTGCCTCGAGCGCCTTGTCGCATATCTTATCGTGCCTTCTATGAGTTTGGTTTGTGCCATACCTATGAAGTGCCCTCTGATAGCCCTCCAGTTTATGGGGGGGTTACAGTACTGTATAGACTATGCGAATATATAAAATGTATTAAGGGGGATATGGGTAACGCCTTAATGCTACTTTAATAGTTTACTTTACTATAGACATGTTATAATAGCGTATATCACAACATAGTAGATAGTTCCACGGATCCTTAAAGGATGAAAATCCAAAGCATCCTTTAAGTTATTGTATTTCAGTTGACATTTCGCTTAAGTTGAATTTACTACATAAGAATGTTAATCCTAACTCGAGTATTTTTGTGTTTTGCTTTATGTTTGAGTCAGACGGAGTGTCACAGCATTTTGAGATGTCTGAAGATCTGTCTATCCAGATTTCAGTTATTTCATTTTATTCCAATCATTTATGTTCAGACTCGTATGTTCCTTATATATTAGGGATTCATTTGTATTTGAGATTCTGTTATATTTTATTTTAAACTTTGTAGTTGATATAGTAGCTTCATGAAATACTATTTATCTATTCCTCTGCTTATTATTTTATTACTCTGTGTCTGTGATTGATTTATTTAATGTATATGCTAAGTTTTGCCAAAGATAAATTAACAATCTGTTATTAAGAGCAATTCAAGTTTGACATGTGTGGATGCGGATGGTCCAAAATACCAGGTCGTTACAAGTGGTATCAGAGCTTTTGTTTAGGCAAAACTTAGCATATGGAGTAAAATTAATTGCATAATCACCTTCATTCGAGCTTAAATTTCTCCTCTTTGATTTGGATTTCTTTTGAATTTTTGGAACTTTCCTCTTCATTCTGAAATCCATTCTTGGCTTATCCTGTTCGTGTTCTCTTGATACTGTAGCATCACGTGCTTCAACCTCAACTATCAAACCCATTCTTGTGTGGGATTAATTCCATAGGCGGTCCGACCAACCCCTATATGATTTGTAAAGGGGCGAAACTCCTTTACAACAAGTGTCGATCCACCGGAGATTTCTACATCCTTGGTTTAGCTATTATTACTTCTTGCAAATCCCGAACCGTCTCTAATAGACGATTAGTTTAATTCCCTTGTAATCTTGACTACACTCCGATATTCAGATATTATCCTGATATTGGGTGAAGTCACTTCTCTTCCCTTCAAGCAGGAAATTGAATTTCCGCATCGATTTTATTCTTGGTATCTCGGTTGACTGGTTAAGGTCATCTGCGAATTATATAAGCCCATCCGTCTTTCCTCTTTTGTAATTAATTATCTTATCTTCCTTTCGAGCCTATCTTTTTAGAAATTCCTTTTGATTAGGGTTCCTTCAAAAATTTGAATCTCTAACCTTATTCCGATCCATTACTGGGATCATCCTATGAGAGAATGTAATTGTAATTGAAATATAAAATGTTTTGTGTTGTGTTGTTAAGTTTGATTTGGAGTCTCGATCGATTCGTCTGACCAACGATATCAATAGAAGTTCCAAGATACTTGAACAGACCATACTGACCCAATATTGTTTTCGAAATAGTTAAATGATATAATTTTTGTGTATGATTATATTATATATATAAAGGTACATTTTTCTAAAATTAAATAGTCAAATGAATTGGTTGTTAGAAATGATAATATTTGATTTACATTTATTATTTTATAAACCATTGACTATTGCAACATGACATAAATAAATGAAATTATAAAATATGGTTTATAAATTGATTTAGAATTTAAATGAATTTAAATTAAGAATTTGAGAATTCAATTTTTTATATTTTCAAAAAATTCGATTTTCAAAGTTTGGAACATATTATTTGAAAGTATTTTCGAATGGAAATTGTTTCAAAAGAATAAATTTAAAGGAACAAAGTCTGTACTCTCTTCATTTGTCGCTGGAAAATAGTTTCGGTGATGACTGCAGCATCATCGACATCCATTTTCGAGTCTCAAAGTGGGAAGGCCATTTAGTAGCTTCGCTACACCTTTGTTTTGGAAAATGGATTGATTTGAATTTTTTAAGTGTGACTTGATATATATATGCATATATATTATTTAATTCAAATGGTTAGAAGTGAAACCGGGAATTTAATTCTAAAATTCAATGTTAAATGGTGGTTTTCAATTATTTAAATAAAGCAAAATTTTGAATAAATTGGAGTGTTTAAAATAAGAAATTTAATTTGAAAGAACTTGAAATAATTAAATTTGGATAAAAATTTAAATTGTATAATACTCAATTGCATTCCATAACATATATAGCTTACCTGAAATATTTAAAAGTTAAAATGTATATGAATATATAATTGAAGGTCATACAAGAGAAATTTAAGTAATAAAATTGTTCAAACTGAGATTTTGCTTAATATAAACGCGGTATGTAAAAGGTAAATTTTTATAGTATTTGATTACACTCAGAACCTTAATATAACTTACCTAAAAATAGTTAAATGTTAATGAGAATATCAATTGAAACCTCGTTCTAGTTTGCGAACAAGGCAGAAAAAGTGGCCGATTTCTCCTCGTTGAAAGAATTTGTTGACAATCAGTTGGAAGTAGTATACAATATTTATGCAAGTACTAAGATGTTCAAGTATGAAGTTTTGTTAAGGAAAATTATAATTAAAAATTTAGTAGCTATGATAAATCTTAAAACACTTAATCTATGTTAAGTAAAATAAATCAAATAATAAAAGAGAAATGCTATTTAAAGAAATAAATATGAACTTAGGAATAGTTGAAATTGAATTTCAAGTGGAATTAACGTAAGAAAGATTAAATGGATTAAATAAATGAGTTTAATAAAATAAATTTATTTTGAAAGAAAATTTGTAACAAATATTAATAAATAGAAACAAACCAAATTTAATGAAAATAGCTTGAATAGAAAATCAACAAAATATGAATATATATGAATATTATTGATTAAATAAAAATGGATGGAAACCAAATTAATTAAATATAAATCAATTTAAAAACAGATTAAATTTATATAGTTCTGAATTTGTTGTGCATCTGATAATGTGAATTTCAAATCTAACTTTCCTTTCTGTTATTTCTATTATCCTACCTCCTTCCTTTTCGGGGACTGAAAAGTTTTTAGTCGGTTAGAGTGTAATGACCCATAAATTTTAACAGGCTTTATAATGTAATTAACTAAATTTGGCTTGAAAATAAATAATCAAATTTTAAAATGAAAATTCGATATTAGGAATACGTCTATATAAACATCGCAAATGGTAAATTTTCATCAGAAAATATGGAAATTTATTTGTTGTGTAATTTTTTATAAAATTTAAATCAACTAATACTTGATGATAATAAAATATATCTCAAACGTAAATATTTTAATATGATAAAAATGTTTATCATTTTTGAGTGAGACGTCATATTTCGTTTCGCCGAATTTGGATTGCTCTAGCTTCATTTATCTCATTTTCAACGAATTTACAGCAGTTTGGCAGCAAATATCCGTTGAATATGTGACTATATGATTTTTGTTTTATAATAATATATATATATATATTCGTTTAAATGTATTTTTTAATTTACTAAATATTTGGTGAATAAAATAAATAACACAGTATTTAAATTCAAACAGATATTTTATTCAAACAAATATTTATTACAATTTTTGAATAGTACAAATTCAAGCTCTCACTATACATATACAATTTGATTACAATACAAATTCTGTTACATCACAATCTTTCATTTACAAATGTCCTCACTACAATTCACTCATTCACTCGTATTTTATCTTCAATTTGAATCCAGCGTCTGAGCAATCTGTAAAAATAAATACTAACGCAGTAAAATTGAAAAGGAAATATTTTTTCAGTGTAAAATAAAATGTGATTTTGAAAATATTATTTTCCTTATTATTTGGACTGTTCGTCATCATTTAAATTTGAATTCATCATGCACGAACAGCTTGTGACATGCACGGTGTATCAATGTACATGCCACAAGGCCGTGCATACCGATATGCACACTTGATAAAATTACAGGGACAGGTGAGCACGGGTCAAACCCAAAACGCCAGGTTCTACTCAAGTGCAATAAAAATAATATCAGCACAAGGTCAAACCCGAGCTTTAAGTTGGATTCAACTGAGGTGCAATACAAATTTGTCAAAGTACAAGTAAAAATTCTCGATCAAAGCAACACAGCCCCAACAATGCAATGGCCATGTTCAAAACAACACCAAAACTATATGCAAACCGCCCAAATGTACATGAGCAAGTAACATATATATGCTGCAAAGACCAGAGATGTGTGGATACAAGAAAAAGTGACTTCAACAAGTTGATATACAAAACAAGTGTATACAACCACATAGTGACAGTGGAATACAAACTCGAGACTACAAAACATTCATATCCAAGTTTCACTGATTCGAAGGAGCAAACATATAGAACAAAGGATAGTGCAATGCAGACATGTTAGCAAGACCATAAATCCAAACCAAGTTCAACAGTCAAATCATCATCAACAAAGTGAAACTACATAGTCAAACTGCACTAACCCAGTTCGATATGCAATGTACCCAGAACTAGTTCAATAATTAAGTGAACAATGCAAACAAGTCACATATACAAGGGTCAAGACAACTAAAACAAGCCTCGACCAAAATCCAAATGTACAAATGCAATATGAAGCAAACAGTGCACAAAGGCAGTGGTATAAACCATATGAAGTCAATGCACAAACATATATATACATATATATATACACATGTATACATACATGTAGTGACAGCAAAACTCAAACCAGCCATGATATGGAAGCAAACTAGACCAGTTCAAGTTAAAGCAAGAAAGTACACATGAAGCTTATTGTGCAACAGGTCAGGGAAGCAAATAAGTGCATCATATAAACCAGATAATCAGATGCCCAGAGACTAGACCCAAAGCAACTCGAGCAAGCTAATTGAACCAGCTCTCAAGTCCAGATGGCACAAAGTATGAAAACAATGAATCAATACAATGTGAACTAGCCCGAATGAAAGTGCAGACCATACATATATACATAGTTGACACAATAAAAACATAAAGACTGCAATATACTCAAATGGACATGACTCAAAACATCATCGTTGGAGACGAGAAGAATCAATTGCAGACAGTACACAAACAAATGAACAGACTATGTCAACATGAAGAAGACTCGAAGGCCACAGCAGCTCAAATGAGCAATCTCAAACATGATACAGTGAACTACATGATGAACATGTATGCAGTGACAACATCAGAGAGTATATGCAGAGTCAAGGCCGCAAGTAAATCAGGTGCATAATGGTCGAAGCCAATACGCAAATAAAATGCAAAGTCGAAGTCAGGTGAAGACATGAAACAAATTAAAGTCAAGCCCGAAAATCATCACAGTTTCAACTAGCCGAAGTCATGAAACAACAACTACATGAAGACTAACAGCAAGTGGATATGACCATCAAGCCGCAAGTCAATCAAGTTCAAATTTAAAAAAAAAGCAGCGACAAGTCGGTGCCGAAGTTGAACAAGTCAGAAATCGACACCGTGGTGGCCAAGCAAAGTCAGAATCGAAACCGTGGTGCTCAAGAAATCGAACCAAGTCAGAAATCAACACCGTGGGAATCAAGTAACAAATATATGAAATTGACAAAGTCAGAAATCATCACAAGCATCCATACGAAGATCAATAGCCAAGCACAAAAATTATTAGATGAATCCGAAAATTAATACGAATGAAAATCAAGGGTTTTGAACTCTATATAAATAATAAACATCATCGGCAAATGAATGAAATTTGAGTTCAAGCATATCACAGATCACAACAGCAATTAGGAACTCAAATCATGTCGAGTATAGTATAAATCGAAAAAGGAATTTCACGTACCAATCTTTCAATCAAGTAAAGGCACTCGGCAACTTGAAGCCACGAACGAATCAATCGAAGAAAGCAATCGAAGCATCAGATATCAATTTAACCTGCGACTTCAACATGAAGCCCTAATTATCGAGCAAGCGACGAGCCGCCATTTTCACAAACAAGGAACGTGCTGACATAGATAAAAGAATAAAGGGGTGATCTATTTTTATCTCTTCAACGTTTTGGGCCAGCCTTGTTTTTAGTTGGGATTTAATATTTAAAATTAGGGTTTTTCTTTAAATTGATTTTAAATTTTGTATATTCTCCTTTAAACACTTGTAATTACTAGTCATGTGACTAGGGGATGAGCTACGTGGCGTAGTTTGAGAATTCGCAACTCAGTGGTTGAGTTGTGGCAGGATTTTGAACATAGAGTTAAGGCTAGTCGATAGCGGGTGTCGCGAGTTTACATGTGTAAGCGTCTGGCTGCTTAATTTCTAGTATAAACCTTGGGAGCAGCACGTAGGCAGTTTTTTGTCGAAGCTGGATAAATTCTATGTCGTTCTATTTATGCATTTATTATTCTACTATTATCCGTGGTGCTATTTTGATATATCTGTGTTGAAAATATTTTATAAACTTCTGCAATAATTTTTATAATTATTAGCATCACCCTATTCACCCCCCTATAGGGTGAAATTGATCCTACAAGTGGTATCAGTGCTAGGAACAAAATTCATTTTTGTTTGAAAAAAATTTATTTTTCAAAAACCAATTTTTGTTTTCAAAATTTGAAATTTTAAATTGGCTTCTTTTAATACTGCTTTTGCTGAGGGTCAATCCATAGTTAGACCACCAATGTTCAATGGTGAATATGCCTACTAGAAAAATAGGATGGAAATTTTTCTGAAAACCATTGACTCCTGGGATATTGTTGAGACAGGGTATAGAACTACAACTATAATTGTAAATAATCAGAAAATAAATAAACCGAAGGATCAATGGATAGATCTGGAAAATAAGTTGCAGAATACTAATGCCAAAGCTATGAACTTGATTATTTGTTCATTAGATCAGTTTGAATTTAATCGTGTCTCACATTGTCTAACTATGCAGGAATTATGGCACACACTAGAAGTGACTCACGAAGGAACATCTCAAGTCAAGGAATCTCGCCTTGCCATGCTGAGTAGCGAATACGATAATTTTACAATGGCCAAGGAAGAAAATGTAAAGAGATGTATGGACGGCTTTCCAATATCGTATACAAATCAAAAGCTCTCGAAAAATCATACACGGAATTGGAAATGGTCCGAAAAATCCTCAGAGTCCTTCTATGAAGTTTTGAAGCAAAAGTGACTATCATTCAAGAATCAAAAGATTTAAAACAAATCAAAGTTGAAGAACTCATCGGAAATCTCACCACTTATGAGCTAGAAATGAAATTCAAGGAAGAGCGTGAAGGAGGAGATACTCAAAAGAAATCAATAGCTCTCAAAGGAACAACTGAAAGTGATGACGATGACGATGACGATGGAGCAGTAGAGTTGGAAATGGTAACAAAGAGATTAAAAAGGCGGAATCGCAAATACGGAAATCCAGCTCTAAATCAAAAATTATAAAGCATAATAATCAAAGTTCTAGATAACACAGAACATCAAGAAATCATCTGTCATAAGTATAATCAACCCGGACACATCAAGCCCAATTGTCCTCAAAACCGACACGACTTTGAAAAGAAATCAAAAAATGAGAAATTTTGCAGCCACGTGGAATATAAGTGATGAAGATAATCAAAGTACTAGTAGTGAGAGTGAGAAAGAAGATATGTGCCTTCGAGATAATATAACTGATAGCGACGATGACGAGCCAAGCGAGGTATCAAAACTCACTCACTCACAACTACTTATATATTTCCACGAAGCAAATGGCTGTTTTGAAAGACTTAGGGAGAAATATGCTAAAATTGAATCACAAAGAGATAGTTTGATAGAAGTAAATGAACAGCTTGAACAATTAGTTAAAACCTATCAAAGTAGGATCCCTAAGTGTGATAAGTGTCCAACATTCGAAGGAGAAATTAAAAAATTAGAATTTAAAATTAAATCGCTTGAAAATGAAATTCTGATTTTCAAAGAGAGTGAAAATACAAGAAGAGAAAATTCTATTAAAAAGTGCACACAATTATGAAACGAAAATGAATCTCTCAAAACACAAGTTCAACAATTGTCAACGATTTTAGATAAATTTTCAAAAAGTGAAAAATCGTTGAATATGCTATTAGGGAAGCAAAGTGTTAATACAGTTAGACAAGGACTTGGATATAATCAATCTGAAAATGTTAGAAATAAAATTACTTAAGTCAATTCAATATGCACAATTTGTAGAAAATTTGAACATAATCAAAACAATTGTTGGTATAGACCCAAACACGTGAAAACTATACCAATTTGGGTTCCAAAAGGCACAAATATAAAATCTCTCAAAGTTAAACAAATCTAGGTGTCGAAAGGAACATATATCAATAGTTTTGGGTCTCCACAAAATTATTCAAAATATTCTGCCACTAACAACAATGGACCTATAAAAGCAAATTCGTCACAAAAACCTTTTATCGTGTAGGTATGGTAGCAGGCTAAGGAACAACATCAGTGTTAACTTGGATTCTGGTTGTTCCAAGAACACACCGCGTGACAAAGCAAAGTTCCTTAGCCTAGTACAAAGGCGACAGAATCACAATGGGCAACAACGAAAAATTATCGTAAACGTAAAACAGGTAATGGTATATTTTGAACGATATATTAAATGTGATAATCTGCACCGTAGTCTGAATTAAATCAGCCAGTAATGTGATGATGAAATAAATGATGATGCTGATTCTGACTTATTCAAAATTGTTGGCCAATTATATTCTTATTCCAAGAACACTATAAAAAAACTCTAGAGTCTTTGAATTACTTCATATATATTAGTTTGGATTAATAATAGTGTTTTATGGGATGATAATATATTTGATTATTTTACGGCTGACTCTATATTCATGGTTTTCTGTTTATTTACACGGCTTTAACTAAAATCAAAAAGAATTTCATTTAAAAAGGTCTTCAAGAATTTGTTGCAATTTCACGGTCTGATCTATACCATCCAAAAAAATGATAATCTCGAGTGAAAGAAAAATTCAGATGCAGATTACACTGGTAATCTAGTTGATAGAAAAATTACTAGTGGAATGTGATTTTTGTTAAGACATTTAGTAATTGCATCGTTTTTCAAAGAAAATGTTTGCATATTTTTCATTTCAAATAATTTTCAAATAGCAGAATTTTTTTTCATAAAACCCCTTCTAGAAAATCATTTTTGACCTTGTTTTCAGATTGGTCATTTTTAGAAAAATTGATTTTATAATTATTGAATTTGATTTTGAATGACTACATTGATCCCTACTAATTATCGAAAGGATAAATAGTGATTGAAAAAGTGATGAGTGTTGATATTAATCATATATTATAACTTGAGACGGTATAATTATTAAATTTCTTTAGAAATTTAAACAGGAGTTATAAAACTTTTTGTTGGTAAAAATTCCATGACCATCTCTATTTCTTCATATTTCAAACGACCATTACTCACCAAAATTCAATATAGTTTGTCGATATGTGGTACTTTAAATATGAATCATTCGTTTTTCATTTTGTGTTTTTTTTTTTAAAAAAAAAACCAACGTATTCACTCTCATTTAAAAGTCCTCAAGGTTATGCATGGATGAATTACTTGAAATTTGTTATGTGCTTCCATGCTCTTTTAAAAGTCCTCACGGTTATGCATGTATGGAACGCATATCAGAATTGATTTTTTTTAAATAAACAAGTTGATTCTAATCTCATTTAAAAGTCCTCATGGTTATGCGTGGTTAGAAGATACTTGAATTCATTTTTTTTAAATAAAATCGAAATACTACAAATCTCATTTAAAAGTCCTAACGGTTATGCATAGCTGGTAGATATTCAAATTGCTGGTATAAATATACCACAAATAGACAAAACTGTATTTTTATATGATGACATCATTCCCATCATTATAAAAGTGGAGTATGCGCCTAACAGAGTATTTATGATTTTTTTTATTTTTTATTGAAATTTAATATTTATATTCGATTGTGTTTTAATGATGTATTAATATCTATCACTTTATCTCTATTTTTCTAACACTATTACTCTTTTGCTGATAACAAAAGGGGGAGAGAAAAGTTAAGATTTTGTCAAATAAAATCAAGTAAAGGTCAAATATTTTCTATCTGCATCTAGGCTCATTTGCATATTTTTAATTGTATGCATAGGGGGAGCTTTGTGTAGAAAGGAAGCATTCAAATAGGGGGAGCTTTGTGTAGAAAGGAAGCATTCGAATAGGGGAAGCAAATTGAATGATCAAATACATTCAACAAACTCAAAATCTTAAATATATGTTTTTTATCATCAAAAGGGGGAGATTGTTGAATATGCGACTATATGATTTTTGTTTGATGATAATAAACATATATATATATATATATATATATTCATTTAATGTATTTGTTAATGTACTAAATGTTTGGTGAATAAAATATATAAAACAGTATTTAAATTCAAACGGATATTTTATTCAGACAAATATTTATTACAATTTTTAAATAGTACAAATTCAAGCTCTCACTATACATATACAATTTTGATTACAATACAAATTCAATTACATCACAACTTTTCATTTACAAATGTCATCACTACAATTCATTCATTCACTCGTATTTTATCTTCAATTTGAATCCAGCATCTGAGCAATCTGCAAAAATAAATACTAACGCAGTAAAATTGAAAAGGAAATATTTTTGCAGTGTAAAATAAAATGTGATTTTGAAACTATTGTTTGCCTCAGTTATTTGGGTTGTTCGTCATCATTTAAATTTGAATTCATCATGCACGAACAGTTTGTGACATGCACATTATATCAGTGTACATGCCACAAGGCCGTGCACACAGATATGCACATTTGATAAAATTACAGGGACAGGTGAGCACAGGTCAAATGCAAAACGCCGGGTTCAACTCGAGTGCAATAAAAATAATATCAGTACAACGTCAAACCCGAGCTTTAAGTTGGATTCAACTCAGGTGCAATACAAAATTGTCAAAGTACAAGTGAAAATGCTCGATCAAAGCAACACAGCCTCAACAATGCAATGGCCATGTTCAAAACAACACCAAAACTGTATGCAAACTGCCCAAATGTATATGAACAAGTAACATATATATGCTGCAAAGACCAAAGATGCGTGGATACAAAAAAAGTGACTTCAACAAGTCGATATACAAAACAAGTGTATACAAATAATTACGCTACAGCCTTATCTGTAAAAATGAATATAAAATCAACCGCCTCAAAAAAGCACAGGTGACTTGTACTAGAAATGAAAAAACTTATTTTAACGTAAATAGGACATATAGCCCTTGACATATGAAGTGACCCTAATTAGTAGGATCTTCCTTCTAAATACTGTCATATGACCCTTCTTCTATTTGAAGAGCCACAGCCTAATCACAGCGAGTCATGTGCAAAAGCAAGCAATTAGTATTTAAGTTAGATTTCCAAATATGGAAAATATAAGTGCTTCTAGTAATAGCTTAGCTGATTGTTGTATCGTTATTTATTTTGTTAGGGAGATGGTGTGAATATAAAATAAGCGATCTTCCTTACTATAATAGTTATTATAGAAGTGTTACATTTTGTTTAAGGTGATTGGATTAGATACGCGGCTGTCAGACAGCGAAACGGAGTGGCACGAGACTCCATTTCTACGCCATTCGAATCGACATTTGCTTTTTTTTTTTATTTGTAATCTTTTCAAAAAACACCATTCTAAGTTTTAATATAAATAGTCAACCCTTCTCAAAAGCTGACTTTAAAAAGACTTACGGTTTTAAATTTTAGACTACAAATAATCACAGAGAAATATGTTTTCTACGTATATTTGTAGAGAAATATTTAATTAGTAATTTATTTTGATCATAGAATCATGATATAAATGTTATGATTCGAAAAAAATAATGATTTTTTTACCAAACAGTGTAAATGTCAAAAACCTCTATCTTAAATAGTGAGAGATATTTAAAGATATGATACTTTGGTCAAAGGTTTTGAAGGTCATTGGGTTGAGGTCTTAAATTACTATAATACTAAATGACCTGTTTAAATAATATATCACTTTCCTCATTAAAAGGTACCGATGCATAAACAATTTTATGAGAATTGTTTCCAGACATGAAATGTGAAAATTAGAGTTGAAACCTAATTTCCATTTGTTTCAAAAAGGAGCGATTTATTTTGAAATTAGTAATGTATTCCACAAGATTGAACCAAAGGAACCTTTTTTTATGTATGTATGAGAAAAATTCATGTAACAATATTAGTTGATTTGTGTTTTTTTAGATTAATTTGTTTTCTAAAGCATTTTTTGAAAGGGAAAAAATCATATTTAACCACCGATAAAGGATTAAATTGCTGCTTAAGTATATATTTTGATCAAATAATATCATTTTTTTTTACATTAACAGATTTTGAAAGGCTTATGAAAACATTTTAAAAGAAAACCCAAATTGTACTAATTTTTTTTATATTTTTGAACTAGGAAAAAATATTCGCATTCACTATTACACGAACTTTCATATAAAAACACGCTAGCGATCCATAAATTTTCCTTTTCACAATATGCTTAATTGCTTATGCTATTTAGAATTTTTTGCCCTCAAATCGACCGCCAAAGAAGCATTTTCTACTATGGATTTTCAAAGTCAAATTGTGCGATACCAAACATGTCTTTAATGTTTTTTAATGCAATTTACTTTGTTTTCTCCGCAAATTTCTTCTCAAATATCTTAAATTTTAAAATATGCCCACCCCTCTTGAACCATTTGCATTAAAACCAGCCTTCTTTTACAAATATCTTTGTCCATACATGTCGACATTTACGTACTATTACAGTTCACGTGCGGACAAGAAGATGCTTGAATTAAACACTAACAAACAAAGCAAAAATAAATTCATGCATAACTTTGTCAACCAAAAAAAATAGTGAGTTAATAAATGGGTGATGGTGGGTTATCTTCAAACGTATTATTTATTTGACCTGGCCTTCGTTTCGAGACAGTTGCTTTACAAATAAGTGAAACGGATATGCTTCGCTAAATTAAATATGATATATAGTTGCTACTTGTCAATTTTTACTTTGTCTATTCTCCCCTTTTCCCATTTCGTCAACCACATGCTTTATCCGTGTCAGTCGCAATGTGGATGTTTGTCTATCCATTTTCTATCTCCTTTTGTATTTATTTCACCTACCATCAATATATAAGAGTAATCCTGTGTCATCACCAATAAAAATTAAGTTACCGGTCGTCCTATTGTTCACTATATTTCTGTTTCATACACATCGGACGCATCTAACCAACGTTTATGACTTCATTTAAAACTTCATGTGTATCGTACACTCGTTCATCTGTTACGATTCTTACATTGAGATGAGATTATATCTTAATAGAAGTCAAGAGAATAGTGGATTCCTGCACCTTTTATTATATTGATAAACAACCAATCTTATCCTATATGTTGATGGTGATGCTTTTATTATTGAGATTAAGCAATATATTTGGACGATGTTGTGTTCTAGCCTAATTATTCTTAGTGATGTCTCAATATAGATGATTTCTGATGATTTCTGATTATGGATGATTTATTCATTTTATGTTGATTGCATGATTTCTGATTCGACGTACTTCTATACAAACGAGAACATCTTTATATATGGTTTTGTGATATTTTACGTTATGGGATGCATCAGTCATTGTCTGTGTATTATAATTATATACCATGCACACATATACATATATACACACAATACACACACATATATATAAAATTAAAATTTCATACTCAAATCAAAGAATAAGGAGGAGTAAAATGGACTTTGAAATTGTCAAAAACTTCAAAAACTGTATAATTCCATCAATTCAACGTAAATTGTTAATAATCTCCCTCTAGAATTAGCATTTCGAATTAAAGGGATTTTGGTGGGTTTTATAATGTTTTGCTTTTGCAATCCTAAAACCTCCAAGGCATATCCAAATCCGTCATATACTAATCAATCACTAAAATAGAAATCACGGTTGGTCTTTAACTTTGCTTTTCTTTTTTTGATTTAAAACACCCGTTGTGATCCCCTCTAATTTTTTTTTTACACATACAGCAAAGGATTTGTACATACATTAGATTTAGAAAAGTTGGAGGAAAAGAAGTTTAGAAACTAAACGATAAACAAAGATGAGTTTATAGGATTTATTACCTGAAACTGTAATTGAGTTTTCTGAATCAGAACTTTGCTAATGTTTCCAAAATATTTATGAATAAATATAATGAGTTCAGGTCTTATTTATAGTGGTTGAAATGTACTAGAATCGTATAATAAAAATAGATTAAACATGAATAAATCTGTAATTATTTCCTTAAAAACCCTACCCACCACCAAAAGTAGCGGCTGACCGCCTTATATGCACCGATTGACCTGTTGGTTCTATAGGCGATCGGTATGGGTCGGCCAGTTGGTTCTACAGGTCGACCGCTCCCCCTTTATTCGAGAACTTTTATTTATTTTCGTTGCTTAATTAATCTTATTCCTTAATTATACTTAACGTTCACGTTAAAGTTAACGTTTACTTAACCTTCAAGTCTAATATCGGTTCATTTTCAAATTTCAAAATTTTAATTAACTTGTTTATTTGAATTCGATTTAAATTATTTTAAACTCGAAAACTTCAAACGCTTATAATTCTTCGTTCGAACTCTGTTTTCAGCATATTATATATGAATATTGATCAGAATCTCGCTACGGACGCATTGATAGAACTTTCATGGTCAAATTTCAACTTTTACACAAATTACATTCTTACGACTTCCAAATTTATTCACTTTATTTACTTTTACTTATTTACTCGTGATAAATTTTTACGCATTGTTTTCCACCTGGATCGGTTCCAAGGCTGCCCATGTGTACCCCCGGACCATACTCCATGCTCGGCTTACCTTCATGTGTATAATTTAACGGTCGATATTCGAGAGACTCCAATCGGTGATAGCATGTTAACTTAGCAAAACGTCATGCCCGTGGATTAAGTTAATACAGAGCAGTTTGTCTAGAACGAACGAATGCAGATTTAGGATCCCTTTTCGCTTCAGTACGTAACGCAAATCGCGATATATATATATATATATATATATATATATATATATATAAAGGAAAGGCGCTAACATAATTGCCAACTGCCCGAAACAAAGCACGTGTAATTAGTACTAAACATGAAGTAATTTATTTAAACATAGAAGTAGGACATGTAGCCCTTGACGTTTAAAATGACCCTAATTAATAGGACCCTCTTTCTAAACTCTATGGCATATGACCCCCTTCTATTTGAAGAGCCACAGCCTAATCACAGCGAGCAGTGTGCAAAATAAAAACTATTAATATTTCAGATTTTCAAATATGTAAAATGTAAAAAAATTCAAAATCAAAAAGTGTAAACTAGCTTGCACTTTGCTGATATAAGTGCAAGTTAACTTGCGCTTTTGAAAATTTTCGAAAATTTTAAAAGTTGCAAAAAAATTTCAAAATCAGAAATCTCATGCAAAACACAAGTTAACTTTCATTTTTTAAAAAAATTCAAAATTTTCAAACATTTTTAAAAAAATTCAAGATAGAAAGCACATGTTAACTTGCGCTTTTCAAAAAAAATTAAAATTTTCAAAAAAAGTTCATAATCAAAAAGTTGCAAGTTAGCTTGCATTTTCTGTTAAAAAAATGCAAAGGACTTTGAGTTTTATATTGGGTGAATTAATTTAAAGGACAAAACTTTATATATTTTTTGCCTCAAGGACACGACCTCAGTATATTTACCACAAGGACAAACATTCTTCTAAAAATTATTCAGAAGGACAAACATTTTCCAAAATTATTCATAAGGACAACAAAACTGATACCGAGCTAACTACCGATAACTACAAACTGCTACCGATAACTACAAACTGATACCTAAAAACTGCTATCAATAACTAAAAACTGATATCTACAGAAAGTTGTCCTTCAGGATAAAATATTAAAGGTCTGTCCTTGAGGCTAAAAAGCTGTGAAATTTTGTCCTTGACAATAATTTCCTGTTTTTTTTTTATATTTATTTTTTAATATGGACTAAATTTACATATTCATATCTACAGGAACTATTCTTATAACATGATAAAAACCAGGGACATGTAGCTTTTTTCTTGATTTATTTAAACATAGAAGCAGGACATATAGCCCTTACGTTTAAAATGAACCTAATTAATAGGACCCTCATTCTAAACACTATAGCATATGACCCCTCTTCTATTTGAAGAGCCACAGCCTAATCACAGCGAGCCGTGTGCAAAATAAAAACTATTAACATTTCAGATTTTCAAATATGGAAAATGTAAATGCTTATAGTAATTGTTGATTATCGTATCATTATTTATTTTGCTAGGAAGATGCAGCGAATGTAATACGTAGACTTGGTACCCTCACATTGGTATAAAATAAGTTATCTTCCATACTTTAATAATTTATTACAGTAGTATTATATTTGTTTAAGTTGATTGGATTAGATATGGTAGGATTGAATGTCGATACGCTGCGCAAGGCAGAGGAAGAGTGGCATGAGAAATGTCACTAATATGACTCCATTTTTACGCCATTCAACCAAACTTTTGCTTTTTTTTTTATTTGGATACTTTCCATAGAAGTACCCAAACTAAATTTCAAAGTACACAATTGCCCCTCCTCGGAAACAAACTTTGAAAAAAATATTTATTTTTAAGTTTTGTGATATCTACAGAAAACTTGAAAGGCAGGCATTTGTGAAGAAATTCATTTTCTACATGTATTTGAAAAAAAATCTACAATTATTACTCGTTGATTTTTATAATCTTAAGAATCTATGTTAAAATTTCCCTTAAAAAAATCAATAATTTTTAGATTTTATGACACGTTCTACAAATATTTATAAAGAAATCCGTAAATACTCATGGCAAAATTCGTTTTCTCCGTATATCTGCATAGAAATATGTCACTGGTAATTTTTTTATCACAAAAAACTGTGACCTCTATTCAAATTTATTTTTCGAAAAAAACTACTTTTATACTGAACTAAAAATAGAGTTGTAAATTAAAACAAATTTTTAGGAATGAATTTCACATGGCAAATCTGAAAATAAAAATAAAAATCTAAAAAAAAAATATGGAATAAAATTTCAATTTATTTTGATACTTTGTTTGGTTTATTTTAAATATGTTTATGCTATTTATAATTTTTGATAATATTATGTTTGTTTGATAATATTATGTATGCATTTAAAAATAAATAAAATGCGACGCATTGCAGCACTTGAACCATTTGCCTTAAAAATGGCTTTCTTTTACAAATGTCTTGGTCCATGCACGTTGACATTTACGTACTATTACAGTTCACGTGCGAACAATAATACGCTTAAATTAATCACTAACAAACAAAAAAGCAAAAATAAAACAAAAAAAATTGAGTTAATAAATGGGTCATGGTAGGTTACCTTGAAACGGATTATTTAATTGACCTGCTTTCGTTTCTCCACGCTTAATTAAATATGATATATAGTTGCTCGTTGTCAATTTTTACTCGGTCTGTTCTCCCCTTTTCCCATTTCGTCGGCCACATTCATTCTTTGATTTGTCCCACTAACATTTTGATAAGAAAAGGAAGTGCAACGTGTGAGTGTAATATTAGCATCCCAAGATCCGTCTTAACCATTTTTTGTCTAGACCAAATCAACGGTTTAACCGAGACATTAATAGTGCTGATTAAATCATGACAACTAATAATAATATTACGTTGCGACGTTATTAATGCCAGATGAGGTAACGATAATATTATATTTAATTATTGCCTTATATTTATAAGCAGCTTATGTTGATTTTTTTTTCAACTTTGCAAACATCTACTTTCTCCTCTTTCTCTACTAAACCGCAGTCACTAGCAACCGAAGAAAAAAAAAAGGTTAAAGAGGAAAAAGAACTAGTTTTCCTTCTCACTCCAACGATTTTAAGAATATGATCAAAATTTTGATGTTTGACAAGTCGTCATCAAATCAACAAAGCAATCAAAATTATCAGCAAAACTTTCAATATGCATCCCAGTATCGTTCGCAACAACGTCCGCAGCATATGAGCCAAGGCTACAACGATCAATTTAGCAACCACCACTTGAATGGTAGTTCACAATATCGACCAACAAATTTTAGAGGCGGCTTGCGTGGTAATTTCACACAAAACAACAACTCTAGCAGAAATTTATCTTCTACTTTTGAAGCGGTTGACAACGGTTTCAATCAAATCGAAATGATTATGGAGAATTTGTAAACGATGAAACCTTATGGGATGGAATAACGATTTAAGTCAACAATCTTAAAGGACTCAAAGAAGAGCAAATACATGAGGAGTCAACAACATAAAGGAGTTCCCAATTCTAAAGTAAATGAAATTCCATTTAAAAGTTTTGCTTCTATTTAATAGAAATGGTCAAAAGACGAACAAGATGAATTTGTTATTTGTTTTTTAAAGTGTTATATTGACGAAAAGAAAGACATTACGCAAACCGGATTTATTTTCTGGACATCTATTTCAAACCTTTTCCATGCTCGTCTACCCATTAGTACTCCTAGGTCAGTTGAATCTTTAAAACTCAATGAAGATGTATGAACGGGACTTGTTAAAAATGAGATGAGATCATGACAATTATGGAGGCGAGAAAACAAAGTGGGGTTATAGATGTTAACTTGGTGAATTTTATCTATCAATCATCATTGGAGTAAATTATTTATTATTACACCGTAATAATATTTTATTTTGATGTTCAGCTCAAACTGGCTCATGAGGGTCTATGTACACTAAAACAAGAGAGTTGCTTCAATCTTTTGCACGTCTACAATCCCCTTAAAGATGAAGACAAATGGAGCACAATAAAAAAGAAACACACAACACAATAAAAAAGAAACACACTGGATTTAGTTTGAACCAAGAAGAATGAGTCTTGATTCCAGTACGGGCGATTTGGATGTCCTAAAGGCGGCTAAAGAACAAGAAGCCCACCATTTTGTAGTAACAATGCAGGGTGGGCGATAGAAAAACGGAGACTGAAGAATAAAATTGATTACGTCCATTATGATAAAATTGTTGAAACTATGTCTTCGTTCCATAACGACATAAGAATGTTGAAGGAAGAAAAGGAACAAATGAGAACGCTGAAATACTATGAGCGCAAGGCCGAGAAAGAAGAATAAAGAAGAGTAGATTTTCATTTGCAAGAAGAGTACTTGAAACTGAAAAGAGAGAAAATGAGGCAACGGAAAGAATACATTATTTTGGCTATGATGACTTGCAACCTCTCTAAGCTCGAACTCAATCACCATGTTGTAATGTAGAGAAAAATTAGAGAATATCATGCCAGTCTAGGGGGTTCGTCCAATTGTTAGTCGTATGATATGGGTAAATGTAACGTTGTCATGTTATACTAGTTTATTTGGAATTTAATTTCACTTGAAACTTATGTATGCTATAATGGAGATTAATTAGGATTCCAGTTAATAGTTAAGGTTATTTTGTTATTTTCATTTAATCGTACTCTACTTACTTAGGAAATTTGGAATTTAGTCTTTTTTCGATATTAGTATAAGTCTTATTTATCTTTTCTACAATGTGTATTAAATATTTTTGTAATTTACTCATATCATGACACAAGAAAAATAGTTAAAATGGTTGTTTTTACCAAAAATAGGCACAACACTCTTCGAAAGTCTTTGAAGAGATAAAAATGAAGAATAGAAATGTAAAATGTGGATTATCTAACAAACACTCCAAAAACAGGTATGTAAATGCAGACACACAGCAATTTAGAGTGGTCCAGCGTGTTGCCTACGTCCACTATGAAGTTTGATGATTGTATTCATATTCTTTAGACGATTACAATTGATCGCAGCGGATTATAACGAATTACAGTTATAAAATTCGAGTACAACAGCAGTAATGGAGTGCAAAGTTGAATCCGGCAGAGTTTGGGCGTTGGAGAGCAAAAAGATCCTTCTTCTGTAGGCATTGGGGATCTATTTATAGGTGTAAGAGGCTGATATCTCGCTCAGATCTCGAGAGACCTCTTCTGACACGTGGGTGGTCCCACGCGATCGATCCCACGAAATTTCGGCTCGATCCGTGATCGATACGAACGAATTTCGTATGATCAGGATTTGATCCGATTGAGTCGAAACTTGGCCTGGACCTTCCTTAGGTTTTACGTATGCTCCTGCGAAAATTTCATAGCATTTGGACTTGTGGATTGCGAGTTATGATCGACACGAATTAGGGTCCTCGGTCATCACTCTATTCGCATCGATGTTCTTCGAATCGATCTATTCGAATTGATCCAGGCACATGCTAGTGGGTTGAGGTGGCGCGCACTCTTCAGATACATCCACTTTTTATGCCGAATTGACCGAGTCGTTCCAAGGATTTCGTCTTGTTAGTATCGAAGGTCATTGCATAGTTCGGATCGATGGAGATGGTTTAGTTCGTATCGATTGAAATGGTTTTGTTCGTATCGAAGGAAATGAGTTTGCTCATATCGATTCAAAATGCAAGGCGTGTACCGATTGTACAGTCTTGTTCGTATCGATAGATTTAGTCTTGTTCGCATCGAATGGGATTAACTCTAGTGGGTCGATGTGAAGTAGGAGCGACATGATGGATACGAACAGAGCAATGCTCGATGGATATGAATAGAGGTCCCACGATGGATATGAAACAACGATCGTCTGATGGATACGAATAAGGGAGTGGCTGATCGATACGAATAAGAGAGTGGCCGATCGATACGAACAAGGGAGCAGCTGATCGATACGAACGAGGCATACTCCCCTGATGGATACGAATCATGTAGTTCCGGATGGGTTCGAACAAATCGATTAGAACATGTCCTTTTGATGGATACGAATGGCTTGATCACTTGAGTCGTATCGATCATATCTTGTGCAAACGAACTCGTATTGACTTGAAATTTGGAACGTTGGCTTTCATGGCTTCGCTTGTTGTGTCTTGCCGATTGTAGCCTGATTCGGACTCAGACAAAATTCACCGATATCCATAGTGAACCTGTGCGTACTCCATATTTGGAAAGAGCGATCTTCGGTTTGTTGCCAATTCCTTGATATCTTGACCTTCCCAAAAGGCGGGATAACATTTGCCCCCCAAAGTACGTCTTGTGAAAACATGACGTGCTTTGAAAAGCTGCAACCTTCACTTTGAACAGTTATTGTCTTTTCGTTGAAAGTTGTAATCTTTGACTGATTTCCTCAGTAATGTGAACTGTTGATTATCAACTGTTGTATCCTATATTGTTGTAACCGATTGTTGTATGATAGTGATTGGCTGTTTGCTATAGTAATCGTCACCAAGTAGACATTCGACCTATAAATTTTGGAAATCGAACATTAGTCTGACATATAGGTATATATGTTAACCCGACTCTCGTTAACGTTGCATGTTCATGAGTCATTGTCAGTTCTCTCGTATCGAATTTCATATCGATCGTCTACTGAAGCGATGTGAAATTTGAGTTGCAACAATGTTTGATAGTTGTTTTTGAATGTCCCTTCGTATCGATCCTCTCCTGGATCGACATAAAAGGTTGAAAAGTGGTTTTCGTATCGATGTGATTCACAACGATGGATATGAAATAAATGTTCGCATCGATGGATACGAGTTTTGGTGGAGTCCATTGCAGTGGGTATTAGCTTGCGATTTTGTATCGCTGAACTAATTCTCTTATGGATTGAGCGCTGATGGATACGAATAAAGCATTTCGTATCGATGGAGTTTAATGTTTTCAGAATAGCCTTTATTGCGCACTTCGTATCGATGAACCCTGTGTCGTTGGATACGAATAGCCAATTCACATCGATGGATATGGGCCTTTGGAGGCTATGACTTGATGGATTCGAACAGTGTAGTTCGCATCGATGCACTTACGAACAAGCGTTTCGTATCGATGGACTTTGGTGTCTGAAAAATCTATGCTACAAATTTCATGTCGATAAAACTTGAGTTTATGGATTCGAATAACTTATTCATATCGATTTGATGGTGGAACAGTTGTTACTGGTTGGGACTACCGGGAGGCAAAACATTTTTTCCCTTCACACTCGAGTCCATATAAATATGCTTGTACTTAGCCATTTTTTCTCGTTTACTCATTCTCAGCTTCGTCTTCGTATCGCTTGAGAGACCCAGGGAAAGGAAAACCATGCTTGCCTTCGAATCGAAATAAACATCAACCCCTTGAACTAATCGTTGAAATCAGGTTAGAAATCGAACAAACTCAATCCTAAACTGTTGAGATTCGAATTCTTGTATCATTCCATTCGAATTTGTGACCGATTTTTGTGTAGAGGAGTTGGTTTTGTGCGAGATTTAGGAAGGTCTGGGATGCTTTTGTTTGGGGAAGAAGAAGTGTGGAGCGATACGAGGAAGAAAAACTCGTATCGATCTACGACAAAAGGAGGAATCATATCGATTCAGGAAGGAGCGTCCCAAGGTAATCGATACAAATGCACGGCTTCAGGATCGATGCGAACCAAGGTTTTGAGATCGACTCGAATGCGGGCTTCAAAATCGATTCAAATGAAGGCTTCCAGATCATTGCGAATGATGGCTTTCGAATCGATTCGAATGAAGGCTTCTGGATCGATACGAAATCTACTGCTTTTGACCAATACGTACGCCAGCTTTGGCAGGATGATTCAAGTTGAAAGTTGATGGATACGAACTAACGAGCACTTTCCTACATGAACATTTGACTCCGACGAACCTTTAGCCTTGCATAACTGGACTTAACTCTTGAAATGCATATTTGACTGCCTATCGAGGCTCGTCGATGGAACTATAACTTAATAAAATTGTAAAGAACTTCAACTAGGATCGGTCTCTAAAGTCTGGATGGCACGGTTGTGACGGTTAGCGATGACGGTCATTCCAACCGAAATTTGAAGTCTTATTGCTTGCATGCTTTCTTTAACTCTGTAGAATTTTTCAAGTAATATACATCATTGCACTACAAAACACATTCACACACTTCACGCTGCGGGATGCACGGGCTTATTATCGTCTAATGATGATTTCTCATTAGTTAGTTAGTTATGGAACCTTCAAGCTCACAACAGCATGAATTTCAGAGTTCTTTCCCTCCAGTAATCGAGATACCGGCCATCGCAGCTGAAGTCAATGATCCAGCCTCGAACGAAATACCTGGTGCATATTTCATTGATAATCCTCCAGACTCTGTTCCATCCCATATTTATGAAGATATGTTGGGATGAATATGCTTAAGGCACGGTCTGTCGTTGGACGACGTGCTATTGTCGGGTGTGAATGATAGACCGCACTATCCACCGGACGGGTTCACCGTATTCAATCGTCATGCATGCGCAGCTGGAACGCTCCCACTGTTTAATTAGTATATTAGGGGAGTGTTGTCTTCCCTTGGGATCGCTCCATCTCAGCTGCACCCTAACGGATATGCATTGTTGAACAGCCTATTCATCGTGTTCATGGAGCGTCTCTTTCGACCACCAATCCTGATCGAGATTTGATACCCATTCAACATTAAGAGCCAGGGGGACAACCCTTCTTTCACATTCCTAGAAGCGGTTAGAAATTGTCAAGTAGTTATAGGGTCTTCGACCAGGTTAAGTTACTTCAAGACAGTGAGATTTTATGTTCGATGCCCCCAAGATCCGCCGGTCGATGGCTATTCAGACGTAAGTACAGCAGTCTTCTCAAGTAGCTAATAAGACAGCTATAACTGATGTCAAACTTACATCTCTTTTTCTTTACATCTGTAACTCCGCGACCCGAATGTATGCATTTCAGAGAGATAGTTCGAGCCCTCCAAGAAGTTTCGAGTGAAGAGAGGAACATTGACTCGGTTCTGACGGATAGGAATTTGAAAATTATTGGACTGATTGAACGAAACCAGAGTATAAGACTCGAGGGGACGCTAAGGGCCATCTCGAAGAAATGAGCCATGCGTAAGATTCCCGAAGTTGTTATAACTGAAGAGGTTGATCCAGTGAGAACACCCACCGATGACAAACTTTCGACCGGGCCTTCGGATCCAGCTCAGGATTCCGAAGGAAAGAGAAAAGGCAAGGCAGATCCTAAATCCGATAGAAAGAAATCTTTGGTTGTGTCTTTGCCCGTTCCTGGGATTAATATTGCAGAGGCTTCTCCTTTGTAGGAGGAAAACGTTTTTGAAGGGCTCGCCGATATTCCGATTCCGGATTACATGTCATTCCAACATGAGGTCGGATTGGAGGAGCTCCATCAATCTTTAGACTTAAGCGAGTCTCTTCCAACTAGTGTAGCTGACATTTCCGATTGGTCGGGGGGTTGCACATACATACACACTTCACGACACCAAGCAATTCCTGACCATAAGTTGATCACTATGGGAGATTATAACTCTATTCTTCTTTTACTTTGCAGATACAATGTCCGACCAAGGTTCTATGTTGGGTAGTCTTCGGAAAGCTCACCGATATTCAACATACTATGAGACGTGCAGAAGAGAAGCAGACAGGGACTACAACCATGGGCACTCTGGTCAGGAGCATTATGACAGAGATAGGGAGTATAGGCACCAATCCTGATATCATTCTCCCCCTCATAGACATCCTATACAACCTTCGGTTTACGTCTCACGTCCTCCGGAAACTTCACGGCATAAGCCGTCTTCTCATGTTTCAGGGCTTGAAACTCAACACCATATAACTGAAATAGTGGCCCCTATAACTGCAGATCTGGTCCTCACCGAGCCTATAGAGGAAGGAGCAATTAAACTTGCTCAATTGAAGAAAGATTTTCCTGACATCTACTTTAACGGTTATATTTTCCTCTCGCACTTAAAGAGGATCCCATTGGAGGTTGAGAACAACGTGCACAATTATGTTCATGATACCTACTTCCAATACAAGGAACGAGGGAGGGCCGCAAAGAAAGCATCGAAGGTGTCCTTTGAGTGGGCAGCCGTGATTGAGAAGTTGGAGAAAGAGCTCGCTCAGAAGGACCGAATCATCCAGGTGCTCAATACTGAAGCCGAGTCCTCCCGGAAATCTGAAATGGAAGATCTTAAAAAGGCCGATGATGCCAACTCATCCATGGAGAGGATGAGGCAATCACACTACACCCTGGTGGAGGAAATGGGCCATAGGAACACCCTCGTCACTGCTGAGCGGGATGCGGCCCTCAAAGAGCTCAATGAGCTTAAGTTCAAACTTTCTGAAATAATTAAAGAGAGAGATAACGCCAACACATCAGCACAAGAAGCATGTAATCAAGCGGTGGTGCTTCAAAGCGAAAGGGATGCGCCTGTGGAGAGAGTCCACGTAGTGGAGGCTAAGGTTGAGGAAAGGGTTCGAACAACGGAATCCAAGCTGGAGGCAGATATTGAAGACATTCTCGTCACCTACAATGCTAATGCGTTGAAACACAGAAATTTGGCTAGGCTCGAAAACTATTCGACACATCTCTATAATGCTTGGAGCCAGTTGGTTGAGGAGGAGAAGGCGGTGCATCTGGGTGCATCCTTCGATGAGTCTGAGCTCGAGAATCACTTGCTAACCGAAAACGAAAGGAAGATTCTTCACGAGTCAATGATCCCAGAAAGGGAGAAGCTCAGCGCCTAACACCGGGAGATTGGTGAAGGTTTAGGTGTCGAGCATCATGCTACAAGTTCTGAGATTACTGCTCCACCTCAATCTGCACCTATACCAGCGGTTGAGCCCCAGTCTGTCCCGACTTATAATCCAGAACAACCCGAGCTATCCCCTATTAAGGAGAACACTTCCGAAGCCGTTCAGCCATCCGTGAGCCAAACTGAGGAAGGTACTCTAAACAAATATTATTTGTGTTTGAAATAAGGGACTTGCCTTGAAGCGTTTGCTAATAGTTTCTCTTCTTCTTTATTCAGCGACTGGAGTCACACCGATAGCGCCTCCTGCAACCTAAGAATTACATCAAGCGTAGGAGGCCATAATACTGAAGCGACCACTATGACAACGACTGCGCCGATCGATGGAATGTAGGGGAGCTCACTTTCTTTCGACGAGAGGATAATGAATGAGCTTCTAGGTCGACACAATGAACCCTTCGCGGACTTGCCATTTGTCATAAATGGACTCGCGCCTGCTTCTAGTTCTTCAACGCAAGCCACCGCTGCACCCAGCGAAGCTCAATCGATCCGCGAAGAAGAAATAATGGTCGAAATCAATGCTGAATTGGAGGCAGTGACACATGGTGGTAGCTCTAGAGGTGGAATGGCGGCGCCCGGTCTGGCTCTGTTAAGAATGATATCACCTGTTGGTACAATTGTTGATACAAGTGTGCCCATTCCACCTCCTATGATAGACCTGACTCCTCCGACCCCTCCTATAAGGAGCATTCCCATGCATTCGAGTTCAGGGGAGGACGTTGAAATCATGCTCCCATCTAGAGAGCGTCCGGAAAAAAGAAAGAGCTCGTAGCGAAAAATCATTAGCGCCTCCAGCAGATCCATGTCGAGGAGAAAGCCGAAAAAGAAACGGGAGTATATAGGCCTATCTGGCGCTTTTTTGGCAGATAGAATTTTTTTCTTTCCTTTGGTAGGCCGTGTATAGATGCGGGTTCGGCCCCCGCTAGTAGGAATTTTGGAAAAACTTATACATAAACTTCGTTCACAGTTAGTTGAAATGAAATTTGTTTGTCTTTTGGCTCTGATTCTATTACTGTCTTTTATGCTTAAGTGTTCTAGTGTTTAAATTTCAGTCCACTGCATTTGTAGAGTTTCAACTTTTGAGTCGAATTTATTTTTATTCGTTAAGTTTAGGGATCACGGACATGAATCATGATTGGAGACTACGTTGAACTTTGATAATGCGCTGCTTCAGTTGATGGTTGACACTTAAGCCTTACCCCCAGTTTCGGGGATGAATTGCAAAGAGTAGCTAGTGATTGCAATTGCTTTTATCTCTTCGTGCTCAACATCGTCGAATCGATGCTAAAACAAGTGAGAGTTGAGTGGCCAAATTATACTTGCTGTAACAACCCTAGATTTTTGAATATAATTTTTAAATTTGGCTTTATTTTATTTTGAAATTATTTTAAATTAATTTTTATTGCAAGATTTCATTTTTTAAATATTTTTAAAGTGATGATAAAAAATTTCCAAAATTTATTGAATTTGTTTTCAATTTTTAAAGCCTAGTTTCTATTTTTAGCTATTTTCTTAATTTCGTTATATTTATTTAAAATTTATTTATTTATTTTTGTTCATTTTTTTTTTGTGTTTTTATTTTATTTATATGCATTTTCACATGTATTTTAAATTGCAAAAAGAATTAAGAAATTTGAAAGGTTTTTGACCTTTTATATGCATGCCTCTTCATATTTAAAGTTGCCTTTTCAACACCAATCACCACATGTATTCAACTGCCGTTCATATTACCTTTCTTTCAGCCGATCACTTCCACTTTTCTCACGCACAAAATCTTTCTCAAACCCTAAAAATGTTCGGTTACACCTGAAGAAAAAGTTTGGTAAAAATTTTCATTCTTTTTCACTCTTTTCCTTGTTTTGTTTTGATTTTTGTACTTGCATCAACTCTATGTAGTTCGACCTTCCTCCTACATCACCATGGCTGCCTCCGCCACCACCACAACTAGCCACTATCACCTCCAGCCCACTGTACTTCCATGTCCATGGCCACCTTGGATGATGATCCACAAAAAAATTAAGCAAACTCCTCTTATACATTATAGCCGAGCTCACCATTTTGCTCCACCACCTCACACACCATATTGGCCGACCCTTACACCACCACCAGTCACTTGCTGACTCAACTACCTCTGCCACACCTATACTTGATGCTCCAGACCTGGCCGTGCTTGCGCATGCCTTGGCCAAAACTTTATTGCAAAGAAAAATCCACTATTATTTATCTTGTATTGATAATTCATGCATATATCCTTCTACTCCTTTATGTTCATGTTATGGCCAACCTTTTGTACCCAAAACCTGATCCAAATCCACACATTGGCAATGCATTTCCAACCCATGGCCGAGTATAAGATTGTTGAATGTAAGTGCAAAAGCTTTGGCTATGTGTTGTGTATATATTTCAAGCTAGTTTATTAATAGTTTGGTTTGAAAATTCATGTTATACTTTGTTTGTTTCCTATGTGACAAGGCAATTAGCTTTGGCTCTTCCACACTCAAATCATAGTCGTGCTTTCATGCCTTTGAAGACCTCTGTTTTGTGTATTTGGTTGTCATCTCCAGCATGTACAAGTGAGTAATTCTCACCAGACCAATTTATACTTATATGACTATTAAACTGATCGCAATTGAATCTGTAAACTCATATCACCATGTTATATTCGCTATTGCTATGATCATATGATGTTCACCCATGCTTATACAACTGCATATCATCTGTTACTATATATTATGCTATTCTATTTATTTATATCAGTTTATCACACTGCAAGTTCCCTGTAGATTACAATCACTATGGATTGAAATGATATATACCCGAACAGACTTTAGAATAGGAAAAAATTGTTATGGGCTGAAATGATAGGCCGAAACGATTTTAATTATTTCATTTACTTGGGACTGTGGGTTTGAAATGATAAAACCCATATTTTCTTTGTAAATTACGGATTGAAATGATATAATATCTGTATCACTTTACCTAGGCTAGAAATGATACACAGACCCGCGGTTAACATATATTTTTCTGAAAATTTTAAAAGTACTTTTAAAATGTAAACTTACGATATTTTGAATTAAAATGAATTTAAAATGATTTTTATAAAGCGTTAATGATTCTAGAATAAGTTAAAATGTGAAATAAATGAATGTTTAAGTTGAATTTTGAAATATAACTTAAATTGGAAATTTATGATTTTTGTTTAAAAATGAATTTTAAGTTAAGAAAATAAAATAAAAATAAGCTATGTTTGAAATTTAAACTTAAATGTTAAGTTAAAAAATTTAATTATAAAGAATTGAAATTTAATGCTTGAATTATATAAGTAAACTATTATTAAATTTTGATCTTTGAATGAAAATTCAACTTTAGAAAATCATAAATATATGAGTAATTAAATGGCTGTTTTAAAAGTGAAAATGTATGATTTTATAAGTTAAAAATAATTAAATAAAAATTTAATTGTTTATGAAATTATATTGAATATTTGGAATTCAATTAACAACATTTTTGAAATGCTATTATTTCTAATGTAAAGGATATTACAGCATTTTGTAAATGTTGCAGTTGATAGAAATGAACTAAATAGCTAAATTGAATTAAGGGCTATTATAGCAGTTTGTAAGTGTTGTAATCGTTGAATTTAACTAAAAGTTTTATTTGAAACTAAAGTAACCCTATTACAGCATTTTTAATGCTGCCTTTTGTTAAAGAATTGTTTTAAAGGTAACTTTCCGTAGCATTTTCTAAATGCTGCAAAAGGTGAATTTTCACTGTTTTAATAAATTTAAGTGAATAAATGAACTTCGAAAAGATTAAAATTTTAGAAATTTAATATTCAATTATTAAAATAATAACTTCATTTTAATGATTTAAATGAAGTAATTCGATTTGAAATATAAACGATTTTTAAGATGTGAATTGAAATGGTATCTAAATTTAATAAAATGAATATGGTTTTTGAAAAAATATGATATTTTGATTATTTGAAATGATATTGAAATTTTGAAACGATATTTGATTTTTGAAGTACAAATACCATTTTAAAATTATAACCACGGGTTGTAATAACGATTGGTTGTTAAAGAGACCGGAATCGGATATGGAAATACTTTCTGTCGATACTGAAAACCACTTTAACAACTGTTTACGCGGTGGAGATTCCAGAATGAAGTAGGGTGGTGACGACGTTCTTGAGGTACATTACGTGGACCCGACTCCCGTGAGTTGGCTTAAGGTGGCTAAAATATGAGCGATCTCGGGCCAAAAGGGATAGCTCCTCTGGTCTGACATACTTCTTCGATACCATTCTATTACTGTTGTGATTGATTGGGTGCACCCCTTGATTTTTGGAGTGTTGTTCGGGGTGGGCGTAGTGGCTGCTACGTTACTGCCAGCCCGTGTGCGTAATTGGTATATCTACCCTGGCATTGCCTTGTGTGCCATGTCACCTACCATACCGAGCCTTTACTACGAGTTTATTTTTCTCCCATAGCCTATGGAATATTTAGGGCAGTCTCCCGATCTGGAGATACGCTGATATTGGATGGACAACTGGGACTATTATGTGTTAAGGGGAATATTGGGTCACTCCTTAACGCTATTTCAAAGTAAGTTTATTTTACTGTAGACATTATTATAATAGTGAAATATTACTACATAGTAAATAGTGTAACAGATCCTTAGAGGATTTGGCGGTCACAAGCATCCTTTAAGTTACTTGTATCTTTATTACAGTTCACTTGAGTTGGTTTACATTATATAAGTATATATTTCCTGACTCGAGTGTTTTGTGTTTTGCTTTACGCTCGGGTCAGCCTGATTATTCACGTCTTTGGATTCACTTTCTGGAGCTAGTCTTTGCTGGAGATTCTGATTATCTGTATTTATATCTATTTCAGTTTCAGCTATTCTAGTTTATCTCATGTATTAGTGAACTTCTTCATATTTGGGATTTCTATTATGTTGTTTTCAGTCTGATATTATGTATTTTTTTTGAGACTTTATTATAGTAGCTTCATGAACTACTATGTTATTTTATATTCCACTGTGAGTTATTCTGATTGTTCTGTGTTTGTGATTCTGTGTATTTGATTTCATTTGCTCCAAATTTATTTACAATTTATTATTTTGCATCATTCAAATCTGACATGCATGGATTATTGTCGATTTGAATGGTACGAATAGCCGGTCGTCACATTTGGTATTAGAGCTTTGGTTTTTGGAAAACCATTGCCTGCGGAGCAATAACTCATTAGAGATAGAGTGGAAATATCCTAGAATGAGTGAAATCAATCTCAGAAACATATCTTTGTGAGAGAACGTATTTTCCAAGTATAAAATGATTTTTCAAACGTTTGCAAAAGATTTTGAAAGATTATTTTAATATAAAAAATTTCTTGATTTCCAAGGATTTTTCAAATGCTTTCTAACTTCCTTTCTTTCGTATCTACCTTGTTAGATTTTTATTTCTTTAAGTATTCATCCAAGTGAATTTTTATCTTATCCTATCATTGTCAGCTCCATATCTTGTCCTAAATTCATTCTTGATTTTTCAGGATGAGTCGAGGAAATGCCAGAGGCAGGGGTCGTGGTATTGCCCCAGCTCCTCAGCCCGTTGCTCCTGTTAGATTCATTGTTCTCTGTAAGGAATTCACTCAACTAGGTGGAACCCCATTCACCGGTTCAGAGAGTATCATTGAGGCTCAGCAGTGGTTGTGGAGTCTAGAGAGGATATTTACTGGTCTCGAGATTACTGATGCCCAGAAGCGTTAGTTAGCACCTTGGCAGTTGCATGATTCTAATCTAGATTGGTGGGAGTTCGTTACGGCTAACACCATCGAGGCTGATATTACTTGGGAGCAGTTTAGGTATCCTTTGTGTTATCTTGAATTTTGTCCCTATTTTCCTTTCCTTTAGAATCTATCTTAAGTGGTTCTATATCTCTTTTCTCGGGAGGCTTTTGTGGCAAAATTGACGCCCGAAGCCGGGAAATCTCAGCTTTATCGTGAATTTATGGATCTTAGGCAGGGTAGCATGTCTTTTGCTGAGTATGAGAGGAAGTTCAATGAACTTTCCAAGTTCGGTCCTAGCCTGATTGATTCTCCTCTCAAGAAGAATGAGAAATTCATTGCTGGTGCTCGTCCAGAGTACTACAGTCGCCTCATTTCTCGTGTTCATGGCACTTTCACCCAGCTTATGAATATGGCTATTCGCCATGAGAACCCTACATCTAAAGGTCCTGCTGCTTCTGGTGCTCAGTCTTCCTCTGCTAATTCCAAGAAGTGTAAGCCTAATTATCATCAGTAAAAGAAGAATTGGCAAAAGCGTCCTGGTTTAGGATCTTCATCATCTGCTCCTGCTTAGAGGTAACCAGTTGATCTTTCCTTTATCACTTGCTTTAGACGTGATCAGAAGGGACACTATGACAATAGCTGTCCTACACTAGCTGGTGCTACTGTTCCTCCACCCGCTCAGTTGGCTAGGCGTGATCTCTGCCATATCTGTCTCCAGCCTGGTCATTTTAGGAAGAATTGCTTTACTCAGCAGAAGGGTACACCTTCTGGTATATTTGCTGTCACTTCTGCCTCATCCCCAGTTCCTCCACCTGCTCCTGCTCTTGCTCCTAGTGATGACCAAGGTACTCTCCAGAGCTAATTCACTTTATTCCATCATCCTATTTGTGTTTTATTTGGTACTGGAGCTTCCCACAGTTTTATTTCTGTTGATTTGTGTGATAAGTTTGAGCATCTCCTTTCTCCTGAGTATGCTTCTGTTCCATTATGTGTTTCAAATCCTATTGGGGGACCTGCTAACCTTAATCGGATTTGTAAGCAAGTGAAACTTCTCCATTTTAATCATCGCTTTAGTGGTGATTTTTATGTTCTGGGCTTCGATGTTTTGATTTATTGCTTTGTCAGGATTGGTTAGGGAATCATGATGCTTATATCTCTTGTAAAGCCCGGTCTGTTCACCTTGTTGATGATCAAGGAAATTCCTTGATTATTCAATGCCATATGCCTTACGATTTTGCTGGCAACTTTATTTATTCTCTGGATTCTTCTCATAATGATCTTGATTCGACTCCTGTGGTTAGACTATATCCCGATGTATTTGGTGAAGTTGCTTCTTTACTTCCGAAGCGGGAAATTGATTTTCGGATTGACCTTATTCATGGAGCTCGATATGTTATTCTTCCCCCTAGAAGAATGCACCCCACGAGAAGGTTGAGATGGGAAAGCAAATTGAGGACTTATCTTCCAAATGTCTGATTAGGCCTAGTTTTTATGATGGGGAGCCGCGGTGGTTTTTTTACCAAGTCTGATGGTTCTCTGCGGATGTGTGTGGATTATAGGAAGCTGAAATAGCTTGCTATGAAAAACAGATATCCAATGCCCCGCATCAATGATATGTTTGATCAGCTTTGTGGTGCCACTGTTTTCTCTCAGCTTGATCTTGCCACAGGTTTTCATCAGCTTCGGGTTGCTGAGGATAGCATTAGCATTCCCAAGACTGCTTTCCATATCGAGAATGGGTTTTATGAATGGTTTGTCATGCATTTTGGTTTAACTAATGTTCCTGCTTTCTTTGTTGATTTGATGAATCATGTTTTTCGTGATGTGCTTAATAAATTTGTTCTAATCTTTGTTGATGATATCCTTGTCTTCTCTAAAACCAAGGAAGAGCAAGAGTCGCATTTGAAATCTGTTTTGGAGACTTTTAGAAATCATCAGTTGAAGGCTAAATTTTCTAAATGCCATTTCTGGAAGGATGAAGTCCGACATGTCGGGCATATTGTTTTTGTAATGGAGTTTCTGTTGATCCAGTCAAGATCGCTGCGATCATTGTAAGTCTTTCTTTCTTCTCTTTTCTTTATCATTTAATAATTCTATATTTTCGGTTGTCCTTATTTTCTCCCTATTCTATTTCAGGATTGGGAAGCTCCAAATACTCCATCTGATATTCGTAGTTTTCTGGGACTTGCCGATTACTACCGGAATTCATTGAGAATTTTGCTTGGATTGCTTCACCTCTCACTGCTTTAACTCGTAAGAATGCCAAGTTTATCTGGAGTGATCAGTAGAAGGCTGCACTCAATGAGTTAAAGAGAAAGTTAACTTCCGCACCAGTTCTTACCATTCCGAACGGAAGTGAGGGATTGACGGTATGTACTAATGCCAGTCGTGAGGGTTTGGGTGTTGTTCTCATGCGGGATGGTAAGGTCATTACCTATGCCTGCCGTCAGTTGAAAACCCACGAGGCAAATTATGCTACTCATGATTTAGAGTTACTTGCTGTTGTCTTTGCTTACAAGTTTTGGAGGCATCATCTTCTTGGAACCAAGTTTGAGCTTTTCACCGATCATCAGACATTGAGATATATCTTCACCCAGAAGGATTTAAATCAGAGACAAGTTCGTTGGCTTGATTTTCTGGATTCTTATAACCTCGGTATTAGCTATACTTCCGGTAAAGCTAATGTTGTGGCCGATGCTTTGAGTCGGAAGAAGGCTTTGTTGTGTCAACTTGTTGTTTCTTCTTCTCCTCTTCTAGATCATATCATGGCTAAGCAGGATGAGGATGTGATGCTTAGATTGATGAAAGAGAGTGTTTGTAGTAGGGTTGGTGGTAGTAGTAGTGGTAGTGGAGCTCAGATCGATGATAGAGGGATTTTGAGGATTAATGGCAGGATTTGTGTCTCGAATGTTGATGGTTTGAGGCAGAGTTGCTTCAGAAGAATCACCGATCCAGGCTTTCTATTCATCCTGGTGTGTCGAAGATGTATCAATATGTGAAGAGGCTTTATTGGTGGAGGGGGATAAAGAGGGATATCTCTATCTTTGTTAGTCGGTGTGCGACTTGTCAGTAAGTCAAAGCCGATCGCCAGAAGACCCCTGGTTTGTTGCAGCCCCTTGAGATTCTCAATTGGAAGTGGGAACATGTTTCTATGGATTTCATCGATGGTTTACCGAGGACTCGGAGGGGTAATGAGAGTATCTGGGTTATTGTTGATAGACTGACCAAGTCCGCTCATTTCATTTCGGTCAAGCCTACTCGTTCTACTTCTAGCTTATTTGAGATCTACACGAGAGAGATCGTTCGTCTCCATGGTGTTCCTCTCAGTACTGTTTGTGATCGTGACCCTATCTTTATCAGTCAGTTTTGGAAAGCTTTTCAGGAATCTCTAGGTACTCATCTGAATCTGAGAACTGCTTACCATCCACAGACCGACGTTCAAACAGAAAGAGTGAATCGGATTCTCGAGGATCTTCTTCGTACTTGCGTGCTTGATTATGGAGGATCTTGGAAAGATCATCCCCATCTTTTCGAATTCACCTACAATAATAGCTATCAGGTATAATCTTATCTTCTATTTTAACCTTATCTTAATCTTTTTATAAATCTCATTCCATCCTTACATTCAGGCCAGTATCAAAATGTCTCTGTTTGCTGCTCAATACGGATGACCTTGTAGATCTCCATCTTGTTGGATTGAATCCGGTAATCATTTGGTTCTTGGTCCTGATGTGATTTTGGAAGCTTCTGAGAAAGTCAAGGAGATTAAGAAGAGGTTGAGAGCTGCTCAGGATAGGCAGAAGAAGTATGCTGATAGGCGTAGGCGGAATTTGGAATTTGTTGTTGGTGGTCAGGCTTTCCTTAAGGTTTCTCCCTTGAGGAATGTCATTCGCTTGGTTCGTAGAGGGAAGCTTTCTCCTAGGTTCATTGGTCCTTTCCGCACTGTGGAAAGAGTTGGTTCTTTGGCTTATCATTTAGATTTGCCCGAGAAGCTTTCTGGAGTGCGTGATGTATTCCATGTCTCGCATCTTTGCTGATATCTTCATGATCCATCTCTTATGTCCAGCCTTCTGCTCTTAACAGTTTGGATATTGAGCCTAATCTGACTATCGACAGGAAGCCACTTCGTATTGTCGACAGAGGTACGAAGCAGCTCAGAAGGAAATTTGTTAATCTGGTCAAAGTACAATGGAGTACCGACGATCGAGATTGTACCTGGGAGATGGAGGAGAGCTTTCATGCTTCGAATCTAGAATTGTTCATTTCAGGTACTATTTTGTTTTTCTATCTTGTTTCTCTTTATTTTCCTTGCCCGTTCTTTTCGAGAACGAAAAGATTTGAGTGGGGAGAGGGTAACAGTCCTAGATTTTTGAATATAATTTTTAAATTTGACTTTATTTTATTTTGAAATTATTTTAAATTCATTTTTATTGCAAGGTTTCATTTTTAAATATTTCTAAAGTGATGATAATTTTTTTTCAAAGTTTACTGAATTTATTTTTAGTTTTTAAAGCCTAGTTTCCATTTTTAGCTCTTTTCTTTTCTTAATTATTTTATTTAAAATTTATTCATTTATTTTTATTCATTCATTATTTTTGTGTTTTTATTTTATTTATATGCATTTTCACATGTATTTTAAATTGCAAAAAGAATTAAGAAATTTGAAAGGTTTTTGACCTTTTATATGCATGCCTCTACATATTCAAAGTTGCCTTTTCAACACCAATCACCACATGCATTCAATTGTCGTTCATATTACCATTCTTTCAGCTGATCACTTCCACTTTTATCATGCACAAAAACTTTTCTCAAACCCTAAAAATATTCGGCTACACCTGAAGAAAAAGTTTGGTAAAAATTTTCATTCTTTTTCACTCTTTTCCTTGTTTTGTTTTGATTTTTGTACTTGCATCAACTCTATGTAGTTCGGCCTTCCTCCTCCATCACCATGGCCGCCTCCACCACCACCATAACCAGCCACCATCTCCTCCGGCCCACTATACTTCCATGGTCGTGGCCACCTTGGACGACGATCCACAAAAAAATTAAGCAAACTCCACCTATACATCATAGCCGAGCTCACCATTTTGCTCCACCACCTCACTCACCATATTGGCCGACCCTTATACCACCACCCCCAGTCACTTGCTGGCTCAACTACCTCTGCCACACCTGTACATGATGCTCCAGACCTGGCCGTGCTTGTGCGTGCCTTGGCCGAGACTAGATTGCAAAGAAAAATCCACTTTTATTTGCCTTGTATTGATAATTCATGCATATGTCCTTCTACTCCTTTATGTTCATGTTATGGCCGACCTTTTGTACCCAAAACCTTATCCAAATCCACACATTGGCAATGCATTTCCAACCCATGGCCGAGTATAAGATTGTTGAATGCAAGTGCAAAAGCTTTGGCTATGTGTTGTGCATATATTTCTAGCAGTTTATTAATAGTTTGGTTTGAAAATTCATGTTGTACTTTGTTTGTTTGCTATGTGACAGGGCAATTAGCTTTGGCTCTCCCACACTCAAATCGTAGTCGTGCTTTTGTGCCTTTGAAGATCTCTGTTTTTGGTATTTGGTTGTCATCTCCAACTTGTACAATTGAGTAATTCTCACCAGACCAATTTATACTTATATGACTAGTAAACTGATCGTAATTGAATCTGTAAACCCATATCACCATGTTATATTTGCTATTGCTATGATCATATGATGTTCACCCACGCTTATACACCTGTTATATCATCTATTACTGTGTATTATGCTATTCTGTTTATTTATATCAATTTATCACACTGCAAGTTCCCTGTAGATTAGAATCACTATGTGTTGAAATGATACATACCCGAACGGACTTTAGAATAGGGAAAAATCATTATGGGCTGAAATGATAGGCCTGAACGATTTTTAATTTTTTCATTTACTTGGGACTGCGGGTTTGAAATGATAAAACCCGGGTTTTTTTTGTAAATTACGGATTGAAATGATATAATATCCCTATCATTTACTTAGGCTAGAAATGATATACAGACCCGTGGTTAATATACATTTTTCTGAAATTGTTAAAAGTATTTTTAAAATGTAAATTTATGATATTTTGAATTAAAATGAATTTAAAATGATTTTATAAAGTGTTAATGATTTTAGAATAAGTTAAAATGTGAAATAAATTAATATTTAAGTTGAATTTTGTAATATAACTTAAATTGGAAATTTGTGAATTTTGTCTAAAAATGAATTGTAAGTTAAGAAAATAAATAAAAATAAGTTATATCTGAAATTTGAACTTAAGTTTTAAGTTAACAATTTAATTATAAAGAATTGAAATTTAATGCTTGAATTATATAAGTAAATTATTATTAAATTTTGATCTTTGAACGAAAATTTAACTTTATAAAATCATAAATATAAGAGTAATTAAATGATTGTTTTAAAAGTGAAAACGTATGATTTTATAAGTTAAAAATTATTTAAATAAAAATTTAATTGTTTATGAAATCATATTGAATATTTGGAATTTAATTAACAGCATTTTTGAAATGCTATTATTTCGAATGTAAAGGATATTACAGCATTTTGTAAATGCCGTAGTTGATAGAAATGAACTAAATGGCTAAACTGAACTAAGTGCTACTATAGCACTTTGTAAGTGCTATAATTGCTGAATTTAACTAGAAGTTTTATTTGAAACTAAAGTGACCCTATTACAGCATTTCTAATGCTGTCTTTTGTTAAAATGAATTGTTTTGAAGGTTACTTTCCGTAGCATTTTCTAAATGCCGCGAAAGGTGAATTTTCACTGTTTTAATAAATTTAAGTGCATAAATGAACTTTGAAAAGATTAAAATTTAATATTTAATTATTAAATATAATAACTTCATTTTAATGATTTAAATGAAGTAATTTTATTTGAAATGTAAACTATTTTGAAATGTGAATTGAAATGGTATTTAAATTTAAGTAAAATGAATATGGTTTTTGAAAAATATGATATTTTGATTATTTTGAAATGGATTTGAAATGATATTGAATTTTTGAATGATATTTGATTTTTGGAGCATAAATACCATTTTAAAATTATAATACGGTTTATAATAACGATTGATTATTAAAGAGAACGGGATCGGATATGGACATACTCTTTGTCGATACCGAAAACCACTTTAACAACTGTGTACGCAGTGGAGATTCCAGAATGAAGTAATTTGGTGGCGACGTTTGTAACGACCCAGAAGTTCTGTCAATTAAAAATTCTATATTTAATTGATCTTAAATATTAATAAGTGAAATTTATAAGTCGAATAAAATTTATTTTGAATATCTAGATTTACTGAATAATTAAATCGATAATTTAATATTGAAAATACAGAAATAATTGGAAATTGGATTAAATATGATTGAAAATGATTTGTAAATTATTTTTTATCATGTTGGAGTTAGAATGATGTTATAAAACTTTTAAAATTGAATTAGAAGTAAATTTGCGGAAATTGAAATTTTTAATATTTAATTGACGAGTTAAAATAGCCATTTTTCAAACAGTCTCGGATTTTGACGAAACTAGTTTCATCGGATCCGTAATTATTATTGTAAGGTTTTAAATTTCGTGTCAATCGGATTTATGGTTTGTCCGGGGCAAGCCAAAACGCATAGAAATTAGTTTAAATCGATTTAATTTGAATCGATCGTTTATTGCCGTAGCTCGCACAGATGACCGAATTAGCCTCCGAAACCTATTCCGTTGTGTCCGGAACGCGGGGTAAACCCTAGAAACGTCAGCCGACACGCTTCGTTTGGAGTTCGGAAAATTTTCGATGAATAGTGTTTTGAGAAATTTTCTATATAAGGACCTCACCATTTCATTTTGCACTCAAGTCCTAGGGTTTCAACAGCAGCCGGCCCTAGATTTTAATGGATGAGAATTTCAAAACTTCCTCCCCTATTATCTCCAAATCTACAAACAATTAGCAAAAGTCGTCAACTACAAAGTTGTAGAGGGCATCAAGATCTAGCTATCCAACGGTGGAGATCGGAAACGAAGCCACGGATTGACGGCAAAACGAGATTGAAGCCGCTGCGTTTTTCATGCAAATTGAGGCAAGGGGGAGCCGAGCTGGACCGCACTTTGGCCGATGGTGGAGCTCGTGATGGCGAACAACGTGGCACTCTCTGATCGTCTTCAAGTTGCTCGGTTTGATCGTGAAAATTGCGGGAAGAACGGCGGCTATGGGTTGTATTTGCGTTCTATTACCTGGGTCTTCATTGTGTTGGGGAAGATAATATGTGCGGCCTGATCTAGCAAAAGGGAATGGACGGCCCAGATGAGGTTTAAGGGTTTAAAAATAAAAAAATTGAAATTGAAATCAAATTGTATATTAAATCGTGTGATATTAAAAATGCTATAACTTTTTGATACGAGGTCGGAATCCGACGAAACGAATTGCGTTGGGTTCGTTTTGTCGAACACTACGCTATAGAGCTAGATTGGAATCATTTGGATTTAGTGAAAATTTCGGGTAAAATTAAACGCTCGTTTAATTTTATTCGAAATAAAACGCTGGAAATTGAAATCAAGGTGAGAACTTCTCACTCAATCGAATCTGTTTCGATTTAAATTTTAAATAGTTAAATTTAAAATTGTTGATTGTATGTTTGAATGATAAATTATTATCCGTTGATTGTTAAAATAGACATTATGCGCCGTTAGTAAGCGGATGTTATTTATTAAAAAATATATACCGCGATAATTTCACTGCAAAGTGAAATTGGTATTATTTATGTACTTGGAGTTGATTTCCCGCATTATATAGCGGATGAGACCCTATTGCGCCGTATAATAGCGGATAATATTTTATAAATCCCATATACCGCGATATTCCGTACTGGAGCGGAAATGGTATTGTGCTAACATCTGTTGATGCAGGAAAACAGGTTGGAGGGATCCAATTGGATTCCTCAACTGTATTGATTTATTTACAGATATGGTTATATATTATGTTATCATATTGATGTATGATGTTTGAATACCATGATTGATTATTGGGTGCTGTTGCATCATCAGATCCATTTTTTTAATTTTTTAAACTAACGATTTTTAATTTAAAAGGATTTTTAAAGTGGTTTTTTGAGAGTATACGTTTTATTAAAATTTTGAATTGATTCATTTTAAATAATTAAAACGTTATAAATTTTTATGTTATAAAAATTATGATTTTTGTAAAATATAACCAAATTGAGATTTTTGAAATAAATAGTGATTAATTTATAAAATGGTTTAATTTGGGATTTTGAATCATTATAAAGGATGTATATAAAAGATTTTTAAAATTGATATTTATAAATTAAAATATAAAACGAGTTTATTAAGTGTTAAAATGAAGTATAAAATGGATTTCATTGAAAATTATAGATTTATAAATTGTGAAGATTATAAAATGAATAGACGTTGTAAAATAAAGGATTTATAAGTAATTAACTTATAAACTGGATTTTGGGCATTTAAATGGGATATTAATAGAAATTGTTGATAAAGGAGATTTTATAAGTTGAAATTGTTATAAAATATAAAGGACTCTTATAATTAATAGAAGTCTTAAAAAGAACGATTTTGTAAATAAATGAATTATAAGTATTAACTTATAATATGGACTTTTGGTATATAGTTGATTTATATAAATTGAATTTGATTAATAAAGGAGATTTATAAATCGTAGTTCTATAAATAGGAATGGAATTTATAAACATTGTTTATGAATTCAAAATCAATTGAATTTGATAAATTAAACGTAGAAGTTATTAAAGGAGATATATTCGTGATTTTGGATAGCGGATTACCCTTTAAGTTAAATGTTGTGATAATAAAAGTCGGTTGGGAATTTTATCCACAGTTTTGGACAGTGGATAACCTTTTAATAAATGTGTAGAAACATTGAATTGGGTAAATAAAGTATATTCATGATTTTTGGACCGTGAATATATTATTAAATAAAATGGATATGGTTTGGGGAAATGATGTTTTAAATAGAATTAAAACAATTTAAAGATGTTTTAAAATGCATTAAATATCGAAACCATAGATTTCAACATTCATTGTTGAAATAGACGTTTTCGAGAAATAAGGAAATAGTGGACTATAACACTGTTGTTATAGTAAATGATTTCCGAAAGGAAATGCTTTATATAGTATTGGAATTTATATATCTATCTTAATTTCGAATCCCTATACTAGTGATTTTGGGTCGTCGTAACGATGTTTTACGCAACATTCGTTTTGACTCCAATAAATGTGTTTGAAAGAACGTTTTCTTTAAAGAATGAAATATATACTTAATTTCGATTTAAGTATATTGAATATTTTCCAAGTGTTGAAAATAAATTTATTTTGTGAATTGCTTATTATTAAACAAGTATGGAAATGTTTTCCAATATGAAGTGAATATTTTGAGATTTATATTTTTAAGATAAATTGAAAATGAATATTAGAAATCGATTTGGAAATCGTATATTCATGGATATTTTGGAAATTATAAATTCTTTATGGAATTTATAAAAGAAACGGGAACTTGTTTAAAAAAATAAACGTTGATTTATTTTTGAAGTGTGGGAATAAATTTACGGATTTGGAACGTAAATATAAAGTAAATCGTTAAGAATTTATTTAATTGGTTTAAATGAACCATTTTGAAATGAATGTATTTCCGCGTAAGGAAAATGAATGAAAATTTGCTTTCAAATGTTGAAGTGTGGAAAATATGTATCTAGTAAATATATTTTTGGGAAATAAATAATTTGGGAAATTATTTGGAATCTGGTGATGTTGAGCATGCCTATTGATAGTTAAGTAACCGACTATCAATATTTACCTTTAAATAGGTATTTGTTGTAATTGCTTGAATCTGAATGCCACACTTATTTTCAAAATAAGCGCATGCTATTCGGGTTAGCCTTGGAAAGGACCTTAGGGTCGTATAACCCATTCCGAATATGTGATACGTCGTTATGGATTGCATTTGATGACCGGTGTTGAAGACCGGATATTTGTGAAAACGGAAGGATTACCGTCGAATGTTTCTGCATCGGAAGATCTCCGATATAGAAATTTATTACCATTTGTGATGGGAAGTCCGGTCGTGATTAGTGAATATCCGGATTGCAAGGACTTCTTTGGAAGTACCTTCGGTTCCGTTCGATCCTGGAACGGACTTGTATGGATGCGTGTCTGACGTTACAATTTGAGATGTAAAGCTGGTTTCTATCAAATATATTTCCGTTGGTGGCGGAGAATTTATTCTCTTAGCTTAACACCCTTAGAGGTTATGTAGTTGATGGTTACTAGTGATACATTTCCAAATTGGTAATGTGGCATACGAAGTATTGTCGAGCATTTGTTGAACAAAGCACAGCTTTGTATAAAGCGTGTCTTTGTGGACGAGACTTCGTCGAACCTCACACCCCGGAAATGGCCAACACAGGAAGGATGCAGCAAGGTTATTAGGGGGTAGCGCCCCTTTAGTGTCTGTCATTCCTTTTGGATAGAGGTGGTATCATGGTATGGAGCCTAGATACTTAACCTATGTTGTTGCTGCAAATTTATTGTTTTGTGGTTGTTGGAATCGAGGATCCTCGGATATAGATCGGTTACGATCGGGGAATGACATATTTGTGTCAGTAGTTACTTAGTTTGAAAGGTAACCCGACCTTGTGTTGGCAGAGATCCGGTTAGGTTCTCGGGTCGTCTTTCCAGAGGCGTACCCATGTGGCAATGGAAAGTTCCTTGGCCTGACCATTTGTTGGAAATCCATAGAAACAATACGATCTTGTACGGTTTTAGTTGTAGAACCTATCATTCACTTATGGTGGTCACCACTGTTTGGATGGTAGCTATAGTAGGCATAAGCGCGAAATACCTATGCTGGCTAAGATTTATATCTTTACTTTCGAAATATTTCCTACACTATGCACTAGTAATAATATCAAATGTTTCTTTTTAATGCGTATCAAGCATCTTTGACTATCATAAGGAGAAATCTCCTCCAATTCTGCGTTTGCATTGTGTGTGTGCGGGAGGCCTTATGGTAGTCTCATTCTCTAAAAAGCATTGCGAATCTATTTTAAAAAAAATTATCCTGTACTTTGTTTGAAAAAAAATAAACTGTTTTAGTTATCACACCAGTCACATGACTGACTCGGAGTTTATCGTTTTCCTTCCTAAAATCTGGGTGCCCACCAATTTCCACACGGGCAGCCAAGAGTCAGGTTTATCAGGATATTCTGGAATTCAGGAGTTGCTGGAGGCAAGCTGGAGGGCATGGCGTATTACTAGTATATAGTATTTCTTTTTTTCTGTTTGTTGTTGTTGTTGTTGTACACTCTGATGATGTAATGTAATGTATATGATGTAATGTAATAACTAATATAGTTCTTTGTTTAAAGATTATTCATTTACATATTATATGTTGTTCCGCTACGATTGTGAGATTCTGATATTCTTCTGTTGTTTCTTCCTGCTCTGTTCTTCTATCTTCTCTCTTCTTCTATCTTTTCTTCTTCTTTAACCCTAACGGTACGGTTTTTCGGTCTTCGATTTCTCGGCAGTTGATACAGTGGAAGTATTGATGTCGGTTTTCGAGCGTCGAAAAGTCGAACCCGTTACATTTGGTATCAGAGCATATGGTTAAGCGACAACCATGGCTCTGTTGGGAATTACTCATTAGATATGGAGTCAGTAGTACTCTAGAATGAGTGTGAGTGTAATAATATATACAAGTGCGTATTTGTTAGTGAATATAAATTGTTTTATATTGTGTTTACTTATCCGTTGAGCTGTTTGTGAATTCTGATCGGTATCTGGGACGCCATATTATCGATAGGGATTTCTAAACACTTAAATGAGATAAACCGACATAGTATCATTTTAAATTGGGTAAATGAAATAATTTTACCTTGATTATATTTTATATATAAAGGAATAATTTTTCAGAATTATTAAAGTGTATATGAATTGATTGTTTGGTTGTTGAATAAGTTGAATAAAAACAACAGTAGAAAAAGAATCAATTGTATAAACAAATGAATTATAAGTGTGGAATTGTAATTAATGTAATTTACAATTGTGAAATAATCTTATATATAATAAGTGAAATTATATAAGTAAAAGATTTATAAATGTGATTTATAATCTAAAAAAAACAAAATTCCATAGAAGCGTTTTGAAAGAATTTGATATTTTGGAAAATTGTTTTGAAGAAATTAAAGCTCTAAACTCTTTTCGGTTGCTGGAAAATAATTCCGATGATGATTGCAACATCATCGGTGTTCATTTTCGGGTTTCCAAAAGAGGGATTGCTGCCAAATTGTTTTAAATGAAGTTGTTTGAAAAAAATTTGAGTTTGGTTTTGAAATTCGAAGGATAATTGAATTGTTTTCAAAAATGGTTTTGAAAGGTTGGAAAGACTATGGAATCCTATTTAAAATATTTGTGGGAATGATAAATGAGTTGATAAATTATACAATTTGAATTTTGATGGAATAAATTTAACTTAAAGGATGGAGTTAAATTAAAGTAAGTATAAGTGAATCAATAAAAATCCAAGTGGTAATTGTTGAATATAAGTTGTATAACTTATGAAATGAGAAAATGAAAGTGAAACAAATTGTTAAAAAAATGGTTAAACAATTTGGCCAAGCAAAACAAAATCTGAATTTGATAGTGATATGAGATAATAAATTTGAATTTGGTAAAAGTTAAATAGAAATGAAATCTGGATTGGGTTTATAAGTGGAAACTTAAGTTAAGTTAAACAAATGATGTTTGAAAGAGAATATCTTAAGTGAAGCTGAATAAAGTTGATTTTGGGTATCGAAGTAAATTAATCAAGAGAAGTGATGAATATGAACTTGAGTTATATAAATGCAATTTAACCTTATATTGTTAAAGGAATTAGCAATTGAATTGTACTAATGAATTGAATGTTAATCAATTGAATGTAAAATAAATTGATATGGAATAATGAATGTAAGTGTTAATTCATTAAAGGTTAATGTTATTGGAAGTTGAATAATTGAATGAAAGTCAATTTAATATCAACCAATTGGAATTAAATGTGTTGAACCAAATAGAATGTAAAGAAATGTAAATTGAACAATTTGGTTATGTTGAATATACATTGATTGTTAATTGATTGTGTATAATTCATTAAGTGTTAATGAAGTTGAATTGATAAAATTGAAAGCTATAAATCATTGTAATCAAATTGGAAGTTAAGTGACTCTTAAATAGAATTGAATTTGATTTGGAAATGAACCAACTTGAATATGAATAAATGAATGTTAGTAAAAACATTCCATGTTAATGAATAAAATGTGATTAAATTGGAAAACCAATTCATTGTATATTAATGGGAATATGAATGAATATTGATTTGGTTATGGATTTGTTGGATGCTTATTGGTTGGATAGTTGGTTGACGGTTACATTTGTTGATTGAATGCATTGCTTGGTTGGCATATTTAGTTGTTGTAGTGATATATGTTGTATATTGATATTACTTTCATATATGCATGTTTCTCATGGTTTGTTGAGTGTTTAGTAGGTGCGGATTGCGCTTGTTTCGCATTTGGAGCTCGCTTTCACGCTATATTAGCCGTATATGCTCGCTAATAATATATAAGGTACATATCTCGAATTAAATATTGTACTTTTACACTTTTTCCCTGCGGGAAGCCTAAAATCACTTGATTAGATGTATATTTGTGATACATATACTGTCATTTTTTTCGGATCGAGCAGCGCAAAGGAAACTCTGGCAAATTTTTTCGAAAATTTAAGGCGTTAGAATATTTTTGAGAAAATTGGGAAATTTTTGAAAACTAAGTATGAATTGGAAAACTTAGTAAAGATTTTATAAGAAGTTTAATTATGAATTTTCGGAAAGTTAAACACTTAAGAGATTTGAAAAATCCAATTTGAATGGTTTGTTTTGGAAAGTTAATGGATTCTGTAACTTTTTCTTAATTGGTAATTTCGAGGATGATTCTTTTAAGGGGGGAAGTTTGTAACGACCCAAAAGTTCTGTCAATTAAAATTGTATATTTATTTGATTTTAAATATTAATAAGTGAAATTTATAAGTCGAATAAATTTTATTTTGAATATCTAGATTTATTGAATAGTTAAATCGATAATTTAATATTGAAAATACAGAAATAATTGGAAATTGGGTTAAATATGATTGAAAATGATTTGTAAAATTTTATTTTATCATGTTGGAGTTAGAATGATGTTATAGAACTTTTAAAATCGAATTAAAAGTAAATTTATGGAAATTGAATATTTTAATATTTAATTGACGAGTTAAAATAGCCATTTTTCAAACAGTCTCGGATTTCGACGAAACCAGTTTCATCGGATCCGTAATGTGATATTATTGTAAGGTTTCAAATTTCATGTCAATCGGATTTACGGTTTGTCCGGGGCAAGTCAAAACGCATAGAAATTAGTTTAAATCGATTTAATTTGAATCGATCGTTTATTGCCATAACTCGCACAGATGATTGAATTAGCCTCCGAAACCTATTACATTGTGTCGGGAATGCAGGGTAAACCCTAGAAACGCCAGCCGGCACGCTTCGTTTGGAGTTCGGAAAATTTTCGATGAATGGTGTTTTGAGAAATTTTCTATATAAGGACCTCAACATTTCATTTTGCACTCAAGTCCTAGGGTTTCAACAGCAGCCGGCCCTAGATTTTAATGGCTGAGAATTTCGAAACATCCTCTTCTATTATCTCCAAATCTACAACAATTAGCAAAAGTCGTCAACTACAAAGTTGTAGAGGGCATCAAGATCTAGCTATCTAACGGTGGAGATCGGAAACGGAGCCACGGATTGACGGCAAAACGAGATTGAAGCCGCTGCGTTTTTCATGAAAATCGAGGCAAAGGGGGAGCCGAGCTGGGCCGCACTCTGATTGATGGTGGAGCTCGTGGTGGCGAACAACGTGGCACTCTCTGATCGTCTTCAAGTTGCTCGGTTTGGTCGTGAAAATTGCGGGAAGAACGGCGACTATGGGTTGTATTTGCGTTCTATTACCTGGGTCTTCATCGTGTTGGGGAAGATAATATGTGCGGCCTGATCTAGCAAAAGGGAATGGACGGCCCAGATGAGGTTTAAGAGTTTAAAATTAAAAAAACTGAAATTGAAATCAAATTGTATCTTAAATCGTGTGATATTAAAAATGCTATAACTTTTTGATACGAGGTCGGAATCCGACGAAACGAATTGCGTTGGGTTCATTTTGTCGAACACTACGCTATGAAGCTGGATTGGAATCAATTGGAGTTAGTGAAAATTTTGGGTAAAATTAAACGCTCGTTTAATTTTATTCGAAATAAAACGCTGGAAATTGAAATCAAGGTGAGAACTTCTCACTCAATCGAATCTGTTTCGATTTAAATTTTAAATAATTAGATTTAAAATTGTTGATTGTATGCCTGAATGATAAATTATTATCCGTTGATTGTTAAAATAGACATTATGCGCCGTTAGTAAGCGGAGGTTATTTATTAAAAATATATACCGTGATAATTTCACTGCAAAGTGAAATTGGTATTATTTATGTACTTGGAGTTGATTTCCCGCATTATATAGCGGACGAGACCCTATTGCGCCGTATAATAGCGGATAATATTTTATAAATCCCATATACCGCGATATTCCGTACTGGAGCGGAAATGGTATTGTGCTAACATCTGTTGATGCAAGAAAACAGGTTGGAGGGATCCAATTGGATTCCTCAACTGTATTGATTTATTTACAGATATGGTTATATATTCTGTTATCATATTGATGTATGATGTTTGGATACCATGATTGATTATTGGGTGCTGTTGCATCATCAGATCCATTTTTTTAATTTTTTAAACTAACGATTTTTAATTTAAAAGGATTTTTAAAGTGGTTTTTTGAGAGTATACGTTTTATTAAAATTTTGAATTGATTCATTTTAAATAATTAAAACGTTATAAATTTTTATGTTATAAAAATTATGATTTTTGTAAAATATAACCAAATTGAGATTTTTGAAATAAATAGTGATTAATTTATAAAATGGTTTAATTTGGGATTTTGAATCATTATAAAGGATGTATATAAAAGATTTTTAAAATTGATATTTATAAATTAAAATATAAAACGAGTTTATTAAGTGTTAAAATGAAGTATAAAATGGATTTCATTGAAAATTATAGATTTATAAATTGTGAAGATTATAAAATGAATAGACGTTGTAAAATAAAGGATTTATAAGTAATTAACTTATAAACTGGATTTTGGGCATTTAAATGGGATATTAATAGAAATTGTTGATAAAGGAGATTTTATAAGTTGAAATTGTTATAAAATATAAAGGACTCTTATAATTAATAGAAGTCTTAAAAAGAACGATTTTGTAAATAAATGAATTATAAGTATTAACTTATAATATGGACTTTTGGTATATAGTTGATTTATATAAATTGAATTTGATTAATAAAGGAGATTTATAAATCGTAGTTCTATAAATAGGAATGGAATTTATAAACATTGTTTATGAATTCAAAATCAATTGAATTTGATAAATTAAACGTAGAAGTTATTAAAGGAGATATATTCGTGATTTTGGATAGCGGATTACCCTTTAAGTTAAATGTTGTGATAATAAAAGTCGGTTGGGAATTTTATCCACAGTTTTGGACAGTGGATAACCTTTTAATAAATGTGTAGAAACATTGAATTGGGTAAATAAAGTATATTCATGATTTTTGGACCGTGAATATATTATTAAATAAAATGGATATGGTTTGGGGAAATGATGTTTTAAATAGAATTAAAATGATTTAAAGATGTTTTAAAATGCACTAAATATCGAAACCATAGATTTCAACATTCATTGTTGAAATAGACGTTTTCGAGAAATAAGGAAATAGTGGACTATAACACTGTTGTTCTAGTAAATGATTTCCAAAAGGAAATGCTTTATATAGTATTGGGATTTATATATCTATCTTAGTTTCGAATCTCTATACTAGTGATTTTGGGTCGTCGTAACGATGTTTTATGCAACATTCGTTTTGACTCAAATAAATGTGTTTTAAAGAACGTTTTCTTTAAAGAATGAAATACATACTTAATTTCGATTTAATTATATTGTATATTTTCCAAGTGTTGAAAATAAATTTATTTTGTGAATTACTTATTATTAAATAAGTATGGAAATGTTTTCCAATATGAAGTGAATATTTCGAGACTTTATCTTTTTAAGATAAATTGAAAATGAATATTAGAAATCGATTTGGAAATCGTATATTCATAGATATTTTGGAAATTATAAATTCACTATGGAATTTATAAAAGAAAGGGGAATTTGTTTAAAAAAATAAACGTTGATTTATTTTTGAAGTGTGGGAATAAATTTACGGATTTGAAACGTAAATATAAAGTAAATCATTAAGATTTATTTAATTGGTTTAAACGAACCATTTTGAAATGAAAGTATTTCCACGTAAGGAAAATGATTGAAAATTTGCTTTCAAATGTTGAAGTGTGGAAAATATGTATCTAGTAAATATATTTTTGGGAAATAAATAATTTGGGAAATTATTTGGAATCTGGTGATGTTGAGCATGCCTATTTATTGTTAAGTAACCGACTATCAATATTTACCTTTAAATAGGTATTTGTTGTGATTGCTTTAATTTTAATGCCACACTTATTTTCAAAATAAGTGCACGCTATTCGGGTTAGCCTTGGAAAGGACCTTGGGGTCGTATAACCCATTACGAGTATGTTATACGTCGTTATGGATTGCATTTGATGACCGGTGTTGAAGACCGAATATTTGTGAAAACGGAAGGATTACCGTCGAATGTTTCTCCATCGGCTGATCTCTGATATAGAAATTTATTACCCTTTGTGATGGGAAGTCCGGTCGTGATTAGTGAATATGCGGATTGCAAGGACTTCTTTGGAAGTGCCTTCGGTTCCGTTCGATCCCGGAACGGACTTGTATGGATGTGTGTCTGACATTACAATTTGAGATGTAAATCTGGTTTCTATCAAATATATTTCCGTTGGTGGCGGAGAATTTATTCTCTTAGCTTAACACCCTTAGAGGTTATGTAGTTGATGGTTACTAGTGATACATTCCCAAATTGGTAATGTGGCATATGAAGTGCTGTTGAGCATTTGTTGAACAAAGCACAGCTTTTCTATAAAGCGTGGCTTTGTGACGAGACTTCGTCGGACCTCACACCCCGGAAATGGGCAAAACAGGAAGGATAAAGCAAGGTTATTAGGGGGTAGCACCCCTTTAGTGTATGTCATTCTTTCTGGATAGAGGTGGTATCATGGTATGGAGACCAGATACTTAACCTATGTTGTTGCTGCAAATTTATTGCTTTGTGGTTGTTGGAATTGAGGATCCTCGGATATAGATCGGTTACGATCGGGGAATGGCATATTTGTGTCAGTAGTTACCTAGTTTGAAAGGTAACCTGGCCTTGTGTTGGTAGAGATCCGGTTAGGTTCTCGGGTCGTCTTTCCAGAGGCATACCCATGTGATAATGGGAAGTTCCTTGGCCTGGCCATTTGTTGGAAATCCAAAGATACAATACGATTTTGTACGGTTTTAGTTATAGAACTTATCATTCACTTATGGTGGTCACCACTGTTTGGATGGTAGCTATAGTAGGCATACGTGCGAAATGCCTATGCTGGCTAAGATTTATATCTTTACTTTTGAAATGTTTCCTACACTATGCACTAGCAATAATATCAAATGTTTCTTTTTAATGCGTATCAAGCATCTTTGACTATCATAAGGAGAAATCTCCTCCGATTCTGCGTTTGCATTGTGTGTGTGTGCGGGAGGCATTATGGTAGTCCCATTTTCTAAAAAGCATTGCGAATCTATTTTAAAAAAAATTATCCTGTACTTTGTTTTAAAAAAAAATAAACTGTTTTAGTTCTCACACCAGTCACATGATTGACTCGGAGTTTATTGTTTTCCTTCCTAAACTCTAGGTTCCCACCAATTTCCACACGGGCAGCCAAGAGTCAGGTTTATCAGGATATTCTGGAATTCAGGAGTTGCTGGAGGCAAGCTGGAGGGCATGGCGTATTACTAGTATATAGTATTTCTTTTTCGCTGTTTGTTGTTATTGTTGTTGTACACTCTGATGATGTAATGTAATGTAATCTGATGTAATGTAATAACTGATATAGTTCTTTGTTTAAAGATTATTCATTTATATATTATATGTTGTTTCGCTGCGATTGTGAGATTCTGATATTGTTATGTTGTTTCTTCCTGTTTTGTTCTTCTATCTTCTCTCTTCTTCTATCTTTTCTACTTTAACCCTAATGGTACGGTTTTCCGGCCTTCGATTTCTCGGCAGTTGATACAGTGGAAGTATTGATATCGGTTTTCGAGCGTCGAAAAGTCGAACCCGTTACAACGTTCTTGAGGTACATTACGTGGACCCGACTCCCGTGTGTTGGATTAAGGTGGCTAAAACAGGAGCGATCTCGGACCAAAAGGGGTAGCTCCTCTAGTCGGACACACTTCTTCGATACCATTCTATTACTGTTGTGATTGATTGGGTGCACCCCTTGATTTTTGGAGTGTTGTTTGGGGTGGGCGTAGTGGCTGCTACCTTACCGCCAGCCCGTGTGCGTAATTGGTATATTTACCCTGCATTGCCTTGTGTGCCGTGTCACCTACCATACCAAGCCTTTACTACGAGTTTGTTTTTCTCCCGTAGCCCATGGAGTATTTAGGGTAGTCTTCCGATCTAGAGATACGCTGATACTGGATGGACTACTGGGGCTATTATGTGTTAAGGGTAATATTGGGTCACTCCTCAACTCTATTTTAAAGTAAGTTTATTTTACTGTAGACACTATTATAATAGCGGAATATTACTACACAGTAACAATTTTAACGGATCCTTAGAGGATTGGGCGGTCCTGGACATCCTTTAAGTTACTTGTATCTTTATTACAGTTCACTTGAGTTGGTTTACATTATATAAGTATATATATCCTGACTCAAGTGTTTTGTGTTTTGCTTTATGCTCGGGTCAGGCTGAGTATTCACAGATTTGCATTCTCTTCCTCGAGCTGGTCTTTGCTGGAGATTCTGCCTATCTATATTTATATCTGTTTCAGTTTCAGCTATCCTAGTTTATCTCATGTATTATGAACTACTATGTATTTGGGATTTCTATTATGTTGTTTTCAGACTGATATTATGTATTTGTTTTGAGACTTTGTTATAGTAGCTTCATGAACTACTATGTTATTTTATATTCCGTTGTGAGTTATTCTGATTGTTCTATGTCTGTGATTCTGTGTATTTGATTTCATTTGCACCAAATTTATTTAAATCTGTTATTTTGCATCATTCAAGTCCGACATGCGTGGATTATTGTCGATTTGAATGGTACGATATAACTGATCGTCACACTTTCTCACTTAATAATGATCATGCCCGCATTCCGGGGACCTGCATTTTAACTTCAGCGGTTAATCACACCTGTTTATGATAGAGAAAATGGAATAACGACTTCTTAGCCATATGATAGAGAGAATGGAGTGTGTTCGGTCGCAGACTTATGGGTTGTTCGGTAAGCCCATAAAGCCAAAGGAAGTTCATCAACCCACTTGCCCCTGCCTTTTCCTGCCGCTTTTTCAGAATAGACTTGATAACCACATTAACAGCTTCAACATGGCCATTCACTTAAGGGTGTGCAGCTGCAGAGAATTTCTTGTGGATATGGAATCTTGACAAAATCCTTGAACACAACACTATCAAATTGGGCTCCGTTCAATGTTCCATTTGAGTAACCTACCAGATGTCTCAGGCCGTGTAAGGACCTGTCGTAACGGTTGATCGGTATACACAGCGAAGGGATGTGCCTGGAAATATGGACGGAGCTTCCTTGAGGCAATGACGAGACAATAAACCAATTTCTCTGGCTTCAGATAATTTCTCTCAGCTCCGGTTAACCATTTACTAACATAGTCGACCGGTTTCTACACTCGGTCTTCTTCTTGAAATAAGGCAGCCCTGATTGTGTTTTCTGATACCGCCAAGTAAAGGTACAATTTCTTGTGATCGACAGGCTTTGACAAAATTTGCGGTGTAGAGAGATGTTGAATCAGTGCTTGAAATGCTCCTTCACACTCCGTGGTCCATTTAAAGTTTCGTTTTCCTTTTCGGATCAGATCGAAGAAGGGAATGCATTTGTTGGTGGACTTTGAAATGAAGCTGCTTATTGCTGCTACCTTTCCATTAAGACTCTGAACTTGCTTTATGGTTCTCGGAGTTTGAAGATTTCTGATTGCCAAGATCTTTTCGGGATTCGCTTCTATTCCGTGATCGTTGACGATGAACCCAAGGAAATTTCCAGATGCAACTCCAAAATGAAATTTCAGCGGATTGAGCTTCATCTTGTTTTCTCAAAGGATGTTAAACATTGATTCCAAGTCCCTTACATGATCGGTGGAGAATCTCGACTTTACCAGCATGTCGTCCACATATACTTTTATGGTTTTTCCGATCTGGTTGGAGAACATCCGGTTGACTAGGCATTGATACGTCGCTTCAGCGTTCTTGAGTCCGAAGGGCATGACTCTGTAGCAGTAGAGTCCCAGATCGGTCACAAAGCTGGTATGTTCTTGATCAAGTAAGTGCATGGGTATTTGGTATTAGCCGGAATAAGCATCCATGAAAGATAATAACTCGTGCCAAGCCGTTGAATCTATGAGCTGATCAATTCGGGAAAGTGGGAAACTGTCTTTCTAGCAAGCTTTGTTCAAGTCAGAATAATCAACATACATCCTCCATTTCCCATTCGGCTTTCGGACAAGTACTGGATTAGATACTCACTCCAGGTATAAAGCATCTTGGATAAACCCATTCGATTTCAATTTATGGACCTCTTTTTTAAGGTCGGCAGATCTCTCTGGATCCATACCGCGCCTTTTCTGCTGGACCGGGATACACCGTGGGTCAATTTTCAGGGTGTGGCTCGCGATGTCCGGTAAGATCCCACACATGTCAGAGTGCGTCCAGGCGAATACGTCGAGATTCGTCCGAAGAAATTCAACCAATTGCTATTGCGTCTGTTGGCTTAACTGAGATCCAATCTTTATCATCTTCGAATAGTCATTATCATCGATCAGAATATCGATCGTCAGCTCGGTCGAGGAAGCTCGACTATCTTTAGCTTCATCTTTGTTTTCAGTTTCTCTCGGTTCAAGATCTCTCTGGAATTGGTTGGGTGCCTGGGCCTGGGCCCAGGCATCATTTGTCAATTATCGACAAAATAGATGCAGAGAGATTCCTCTACGACCTTTTCTTTCTCCCTTGAACAACTCCGACTCCATAATTGGTGGGGAATTTCAGAGTCAAGCGCCATGGGGCAATAGCTGCCCTAAATTCAGCAAGGGCTGGTGGGCCCAAAAAAGCATTATAAGGGGAGTCAATGTCTAAAACAACAAATTACAGTATCCGAACTCTCCGGCGTTCTCCAACTCCCAACTCCACTGGCAGTTCCACCACTCCATCTGATATATTAGCACTTCTATTAAAGCCGTGGATTCGAGATTGGCAGGGTTTCACATCTTTGGCTTCCATTTTCATCAAATCAGAAGCTCGCTTAAACAAAATATTCGCGGAGCTCCCACTATCAACCATGATCCTCTTCATCCAAGCAGGCCCTACCTGGCAAATATGACAAGTGGGTTGATAATGGGGGCTCCTACCTTATCAACATCTTTGCTTTGAAATACAATGTCATCAGTCATTGTTTTCTGTTGCTTGGCTGAAGCCCCATCATTCAAATTACTGCAACATTCAAAGTATTCATGCCTGATAGAGCTGGCATACGACTCTATTTCCCTCCAGCTTCGGTCTGCTGGATGAGGATCACCACTTATTGTATTTATAACTAACCTCCAGCCAGTACGAGGGGGTCCCTCCTGTCTTCCTTGGTTCGATACACGATTTTGAGTTGATGGGCCCGCACCTCCTAACTGCGGCGTCCACACAAACTGATCTGACTTCCGTTCTCTACTTAGCTTCTCGATGAGATCCTGCAAATGAAAACACTCATTTGTATTGTGGCCGTAACTCTCATGGAACCTACAAAATTTTCCTGTCTGGATTTGGCTCTCCGACGATGGCTTCGGAGTAGGCTTCTTATACTGCATAGTATTGCAGGTTTGTAGATACACATTCTCTAGCGATGTATTCAATGGAGTGTAGTTATTGAACATTGGAGCCCTACGTCGTGGGCCATGGTTTTGATCTGGCTTCTTGTTTTGATTGCCATTATTCCACTGCTGAGTTTGCTTGTTCTAAATATTTAACTGAGCTTTTCTGGAACTCTCACAAGACTTCTTAACTTCAACATAACTTCGTATCCCTTCCATACTGGATCCCGCATCATCCTGCTTCCTAGACTGTTTCGCGTCATGCCTTCCCAAGAATTGAGCAGCCTTGGAGTAGAAACGGTTCAATGAAGTAGGAGGCTTCCCAACCGACCAATTACCAAACTTGAAATCAGGGTCAATCCCCTTAGTCAATGCCATCAAAATAGAGTTGTCACTGAGATTGCTAATTTTAGTATACGTAGCATGGAATCTCTCTAAACAGCGTCTAAGTGTCTCTCCAGGAGCTGGAGTGACACTAGATAGAGTGTTATCGTCCTTTGGCCTTGCAAAATGCATTCGGAATTGTTCTACAAACTTGATGGCCGGCTGGTCGAAGGATGAAATGGACCGAGGTGGCAATTGTGTGAACCACATAGTAGCAATCCCCCCTAAATAAATGGGATAACTATGACATTTTACTACATCATCAGCTCTCGCAGCACTCATCGACCACTCATACTTTAGGATATGCTGATTGGGATCAGAATTTCCGTCATACCTTGGTAGAGCCGGCATCCTAAATCGCCCAAGGGGTTCAGCATAAAGTATCCGTCTATAAAGGGTGTATGACTCTGAGAGATTCCCCAGTCGTCATTTGTGAGGCCTTGGTCTTCTTGAATCATCTGTCGAATCATAGTTGGAATATCCAGCATCAGTACGTTCTGTGCACGTTGAGCCAAAGTGTGGTCGGGTTCCACAATGCGAGGTTGGACCGGGCGCTGTCGACGGTCCATGTCTCGCCTCCTTAGCTCCAAGTCTTCTAGGACGTATGGTTCAGGAGTACATCCACGCTGATGATGGTTCATATCTGGATGATTTCGGGCATCAACCCATGGTTCAACCACGGTGGTGGTAGCACGGTTGTCTGTGTTGTAGTGAGGAACACCCCGGAAGGAGGGTCCGGTATGGAAACTGGCCGCTGGGTCAACTCTCAGTTATCCAACGGTCATCGCAGGCTGATGTCCGTTAGCTAGCGTGTAACTCCCGTCTGACCGAGGATGTGTAAACCTATGATGGTATTCAGAAAAGGTTGAACTTTCGGCAGAGGAGTAAGAGGCGTGATCCCTCCTGGATCTTCTGCGCCTTTGGCGATTCAACTGGTTAGCCAACTCAGCATTGGCGCGCAACTGTTCAGTTAATTATTGCCGACTCTGAGTCAACTCTTGAAGCAGCATCTGGAACTCTTGTCTAGTGATCAGGCCTGATGGATCTGAAGGTCCGGTAGCATTTTGGTTGGATAGGGGAAATTGCACGGGATTCTGTCTATCCTGTCCTTCTTGGTCTACGGCGGTAGAGGTGGCCCTTGTGCTAACCATTGTGATAAGTGAAGTCATTTTTGAGATTTTATGCAAATCTGAATACGTTGGATGGATTCTAGACTTGAGATCTAGACATTCTTCCTGGATTTATGCAATCCGGTATCGATAGTAGATCCAAGGAGTAGGAGAAAAGCTATGTGTTCTCAGTGAAACCACCAGAGTGTTTGTACCAAAAATGGGCACAACACTCTTTGGAAGTCTTTGAAGAGAAAAATGAAGAATAGAAATATAAAATGTGGATAATCTAACAAAAACTCCAAAAACAAACATGTAAATGCACAGACACACAACAATTTAGAATGGTTCGGCGTGTTGCCTACGTCCACTATGAAGTTTGATGATTTTATTGATATTCTTTAGAAGATTACAATTGATCGCTGTAGATTACAATGAATCACAGTTATGAAATTTAAGTACAACAGCAGTAATGGAGTGCAAAGTTGAATCCGGTAGAGTCCGGGCGTTGGAGGGCAAAAAGATTCTTCTTCTATATGTCCTGGGGCTCTATTTATAGGTGTAGGAGGCTGATATCTCGCTCAAATCTCGAAAGACTTCTTCTGGCACGTGGGTGGGCCTAGGCGATCGATCCGATGAAGTTTTGGCTCGATCCGTGATAGAAACGAATGAATTTCGTATCGAGTAGGATTTGATCCGATTGAGTCGAAATTTGGCCTGAACCTTCCTTAGGTTGTACGTAAGCTCCTGTGAAAATTTCATAGTATTTGGACTTGTAGATTGTGAGTTATGATCGATATGAATTGGGGTTCTCGGTCGTCACTCTATTCGCATCGATATTCTTTTAATCGATCTGTTCAAATCGATCCAGGCACGTGCAAGTCGGATGAGGTGGCGTGCACTCTTTGGGTCGATCCACTTTTTATGTCAACTATTGAGTCATTCTAAGGCTTTCGTCTTGTTCATATCGAAGGCCGTTGTATAGTTCGAATCGATGGAGATGGTTTAGTTCGTATCGATTGAAATGGTTCTGTTCGTATCGAAGGAAATGACTTCGTTTGTATCGATTCAAAATGCACTTCATGTATCGATTGTATAGTCTTGTTCGTATCGATAGACTTAGTCTTGTTCGCATCGATCGCGATTAACTCAAGTGGATCGATGCGTAGTAGGAGCGATAGGATGGATACGAACGGAGCAATGCTCGGTGGATATGAACAGAGGTCCCACGATGGATACAAAACAACAATCGTTTGATGGATACGAATAAGGGAGTGGCTGATCGATACGAGAGTGGCTGATTGATACGAACAAGAGAGTGGTTGATCGATACGAACAAGGCATACTCCCCTGATGGATACGAATCATGGAGTTCTGGATGTGTTCGAACAAATCGATTCGAATATGGCCTTTTGACGGATACGAATGGCTTGATCACTTGAGTCATACTGAGCATATCTTGTGCAAACGAAGTCGGATTGACTTGAAATTTGGAACGTTGGCTTTCATGGCTTCGCTTGTCGTGTCTTTCCGATTGTAGCCGAATCTGGACTCGGAAAAATTCATCGATATCCATAGTGAACCTGTGCGTACTCGATATTTGGGACGAGCGATCTTTGGTTTGTTTCCAATTGCTTGATATCTCGGCCTTGCCAAAAGGTGGGATAACATTGGTCATGTTGCAGAATTGTGTTGTCCTTTTCTGATCGACCTTAGCTAAATATTTTTCTACTTGTGACATTGCTTATAGAAGGGTCATAAATCATTTACTTTACCTATAAATGTTGTTGCGAACAAAACATTTTGTACAAAGTTAGTTGATGAACTTAAATACTACTATAATGTCCAGCGTTACTTGGTTATCTTCAGTGTTGCTGGTACTTGTAAAATCATACATTGATGGTGACCATAAGTATGAATTGAGTTTGTGTAGAGGTGTGTATGTAAGTCATGAAGGGTATTGGAATTAGTGATGAGGTGTACAACAATCACCTAGATTGTACGAGAAGGCGCTCGACTTTGAAAACTAAAACTGCTTACGGTGATTTATGGTAGCTTGCGATAGGTATTACAAAATAATTCAAGAGGTGGAAGACAAAAACGTATTTCAAGTAAATCCATCTACTTTTGATTCATGTTACATATTGTAGTGCTAATCAAAATACATTGGTCATAAAGATTTCAAATTATGATACATGAGGCTTACGTGTTTAGGTTAACCATGTATCATTGTACTTCCATGTGGTATTTCATTATCTGCATGCCTTTCTGTCATTTGGTTTGTTCAATGTATTTCCAAATTTAAGTATTTAATGTATTCATCTTTGGTTCTAAATTTACCTTTGACCTTCATAATTTGTTTGACATATCACTTTAACTTAAGATGTTAAGATAACGAGAAGATACATAATTTTAAATATTGAAATTCAACAAATAACTTCTGCTTTATGATTAAATTTTTTTGAAAGATACAGAAATAAAGAGTGGAAAAAAATCTACGTTAAACAATTATGAAGCAGATAGTTCTGGTGTATAACATCAGTGGGTTGGTTATGTAGCCTCCTGGTCTCTTCTTCCAATTCCAATGTGTAAGTTATAGCTCGAGAAAGGAATCGGTCGTCTCCACTATCCAAATTTGAGTCCATTAGGGTAAAATGGATAATGAAAGTATTGACGACCAGCATTATCCCCATTTTGTATGACTATAATCGATGATTCAAAACCATATAAGCATATAACATTTGCAGATCGTACCTAATTAACTTCAATCGCATTTGTACTTATGGTATCACCTGATGTAATTCTTGTGTAGGGTGGATAGGTCGTCGTTGTTGATGGTAGTCTATTTGCAATTGTTTCATCCTTGACTCAAGCTCTCTTTGTCTCATATCTTCGTAATGTCGTTCTTCCATTTAAATGTACAATCTAATTGGGGTTCTATGTGGAGATGAATTAGGGTTTGAAGATCTATACAAATGATAGGTATAATTGTATGACTCCAGTTAAGAAATAGGCATCTTAAGAGCTAGTGGTTTCTAAGTTGCAGAATGAAATACAAACATTTTATTTTGGAGGTATTTATAATGAAAATAAACTTTTACACCATTCGCTTCTAATTTCATATCCTATGTGCCTATAGTATAACTTTAGAAATTTTCCATTGACAATTCAAATTAGTATGACGGTCCAGATAGACGCTACGGTGTAAAGTTGGAATCTTTTCACTGACCAATCACATGACTCTTTATACCATGCTGCTTCATATCATGCACTACAGTGTAAAGATGGAATCTCTTCGGTGATCGATCACATCACTCTCTAAACCAAGCTACTCACTGTCATGCTCTATAGTGTAAAGATGGAATCTCTTCAATATCGATTACATCATTCTCTGAACCAAGCTGCTCCCTGGCATGCGTTACAGTGTTGTAACAACTTGCCTTTTGACCATCGAAAGTTAGCACCAAATACACCCATGGTATTCCAATGTCGAATGTCCAAATGACAAAAAGGAAGATTATTAGGGTAGAAGGAAAAAGAACAGGTGAAATAGAATCTCACAATGGAAGGACAACATAGAATATAACAAAATAGTAGACTTTCACTCTAAGGTACAAAGTAATCTGAGTTAAAATCAAACCTTATCAACCTGGATAGTTATAACTTCCTAAGCTTACAATTGATGATGGGTATACATAATAATATAGCGAAAAATGAAATACCATGGTAGGTGAACATCCAGCTCTCCTCCATGAGCTCTATGTCCCACCAACGACAACCTGGAAAAATACACGGTCATTATAATAAAATTACACTCGGATCTGTGTAAAAATACCAACACAAGAAACTCCAATTTTGTGATGAATATATAATAGTCTTATGTGACCACACCCTAATCATGGAACAGGTTTTTACCTCATAAGAACAACCTCTACACATGAATCAATGGAAGCAAATTAAAACAAAACTCAAACTTGGAAGGATGGGTATAAACAAGGTCAAAATTCAAACTTAAAGAATGGACGCAAATAATTAAACATCGAGAAGATCTCTAGTCACTCCTCGACGCAATTAAGAAAAACAATCCAAATATTTGAATCAACGATAAGAAAAAAGAATTTTCCAACAGTGACCAGGAGAGTGCTCCTCCCTTTCTAAAAGCATACCTCTAGAAATGTACTTGAGAACTCCGTTGGCTCCTAGGAATCTCCAAGCCGGACCCTACCAACCTTACCGAGAATCCAAATATTTCACATCTCCGTGCGCATACCATCGAAATCAATCTAGAATAGATGTGAAAATATCCTAATGGGAACAACCCCACATAGCTTGGCCCCCACTCGTACTTTGGTTTTAGTCATTTCCGACAAAAGATATCAACAGTCAAACGAGCAACAAATCATCTTAAATTGCTGACACACAAAGAAGAAAGATGAATCGATAGTCAATAAATCAACTACGGGGAATATTCAAAATGATCGCATATGAAAATTAAATCTCATGCACTTACCACTACTCGTTGATTTTAGACTTGAACTATCCCGCGGTTAAAAACGACGCTAGGCAAGTCAAGGTAGTTGTTATCCCGCCTTTTGGCAAAGCCGAGATATCCAAAAATTAACTGGAAACCAGTGATTACTAGGCATGAATATCAATTATGCATTGCAGGTTCATTAAGGATATCGACGAATTTTGTCTGAGTCCAGATCGGGCCACAATTGACGAGACATGACGGACAAAGCCATGAGAGCCGGCATTTCAAATTTCAGGTTAATCGGAGTTCGTATGTATGAGATATGATCGATGCAAGTTGGAAAAAAAATATACTGTTCGTATCCATCAAAGAGTCGAGGTGATGGCTTATTCGAATTCATCAGGTTCGTATCCATCGAAATGGCATCGCCTCAATCTGTTCGAATACATCGAGTTTTGTATAGTTCAAATCCATCAGGTTCATATCGATCAGATTCACGCATGCTCGATTATTCGTATCCATATGTTCGAATCGATCCAGAGTCATCACATTAGTTCTCTTCGCATTCCATTTGCACTGTTCGTGTCAGTCTGGTTCGCATCGATCCAACGCTCACTATTCGTATCGATCCTTAAAGATCGATCGATATGAATAGTGTGCTCTGATCGATGCGAAAGGACACCCTAATCATCGATGCGAATAGCGTCATCGTATCGAAGACTCCCAGTTATTGGTGCGAACGTGTCGATGTAAACAAGACGAAAGCCTCAGAACGAATCGTTCAATGCAGTACAAAAGGTGGAGCGATCAAAGAATCTCGCGCCACGTCACCGTGCACTCACGTGTCTAGGTCAATTCGAAGGGAAGGATACTACGCCATGGATTCGAACCCAGCAGCATACGAAAATCACAATCTTGCATCGATCATATCTCATAAACCACAGATCCAAATGATACGAAATTTTCACAGGAGCTTACGTACAAGCTAAAGAACATTCCTGCCAAGTTTCATCTCGATCAGATCATTTTTTGATCGATACGAAATTGGTTCGTATCGATCACAGATCGAGTCGAAACTTTCCGGGACTGGTTGCGTGGGTACACTCACGTGCCAAAAGGAGTCTCCCAAAGTTTGAACACGATATCAGCCTCCTACACCTATAAATAGCCCCTTGAAGCCTACTGAAAAAGGATCTTTTTGGCTACTCGACATTCAGACTCTGCCGGATTCAATTCTACATCTTACCATCACCATGGTATTCAAACTTCAGAGCTATAATCTACTGTAACCTACTGTAATAGATTGAAATCATCGAGTGAATATATAAAGTCATAAACTTCAAAGTGGACGTAGGCCAGATCGCCGAACCACTATAAATCTTGCATTCCTGTTCATTATTTCTAGATTGCTATTTGTTATTGCTTAGATCTGTGACTTGTGCTTGAATATCGTCGACTTATATTCATATATTGGTGCTTTCACGATAATTTGGGTTTGTGACCAATTTTGACAAACACATTGGTGCTTTCACGGAGAAGAACTAGCACCCGCTACACCAGATTCAAAGTTCAGATTTGAAAAGCTTGAAGAGCTCAGATTTCGGAGACAATGACTCGACAAACAAGTAGAAGACAAAGAGCTGAGAGAAGCTAACAAGGAGGGAGTCAAGAGGCATCCTCTGGAGCTGGAGAAGGACAAGCCTCGATCTACATCACCAGGGAAGAGATGGAGGCTATGGCGAATTCAATGCATGAAAGAATAATGAAGAGTCAGCAGGAGATGATGCAGAACTTCTTCGAGAAGATAAGAGTAGCGAATGCGCAGAACCTTGGACCAACTACAGCGACTGCGAATACAGAACAAGGAGTTAGGATTGCAGAGACCAATGGAGGTCAAGCTCAAGGTCAGAATGCAGAACCAGAAGGCAATCAACGAGTGCTTGGGGGCAGGCCCGAGGATCTGACACTAGAAGACCTTTGGATGGAGCTCGATGGGCTAGAGCGAGCGCTAACGTTAATGAACTGCATGAGGGATATGTACCAGAATTCTCTCACGGACTCAGGGGGTATAACAGAGGCAATGCTCAAGGATTTCAACTCGAGGATAATGAAAGATTTGCAGAGATGGTCAGACGAGCCATGAGAGGCGGATTAGTAAATAGAGATCTTGAAGATGTGAACATGAGCCTTTTTTCTCCTGCGATTAGGATGGCTAGGAATCCGCCAGAATTCAAATTACTATCATTGGAAATGTACGATGGGAGGATGGGCCCTGCGGTCCATCTAACAAAGTATATGAGGCACATGGAAGTGCTAGGGGCTTCACAGGAAGTCATGGCCCGGTGCTTTCCATTGTATCTGACAGATATCACAACACTATGGTTTAGGCAGCTGGAGAGCGACTTCATAGGAACATGGGCTGATTTAACCGAGAAATTCATGAGGAAATTCAGGGTTCACATCGCAAGACCCAAGAATGTGATGAGTTTGGCAACTTTAAAGCGAAACGCTGGAGAGTCTTTGAGGAGTTTTCTGACACGATTCAATGCGGCAGCAACGTCGGTGGATCAACCAGATCCATCCATGGTTATGATGGCATCTGTATCCGGAATAGCTGATGGCACAGAGTTCAAAAATTCATTAACTAAAGATCCGCCTATGGATCTGGGAGAATTCTATCATGAGGCTGAAAAGTTTTAGCGATTGGAGGATGCTAGTGCGGAAAGAGAAGAGGGAATAGATGTTTATGCTGTCAAGAGTGAAAATCCACCTGGAAAAGGTGCAGAGATTGGTAAATGAAAACGAAAGGCTGAGGATAATGATGACAAGTCAAAGCGACCGCGGAGGGAGCCACGATTCACCACTTTTTCAGAGATGAATGAGAGATTGGAGCGAATCTACCAAGACACCAAAGAGGAAGTTCCCTATCGTAGACCGATGCGAAGGGACCCAACTGTTGACAAGAGGAAATCTGACAAATATTGCTTATTTCATGAAATGAACGGTCATAACACAAATGACTGTAGACATCCGAAGGATGAGGTGGAAGGGCACACCAGGAACGGAAGGCTACTTCAATATGCGAGAAGGCGAACTCCAACGGTGGAGCCAGAGCGACCACCGTCTACATAACATAGTGCTGACCCTGAATCGGGACACCAGATGGTTATCAATTGACTGAAATAACGATGAACAAGTCGTAAACTTCTCACTAAAACGGTTAGATCATTTACACATGTACAAGATCGCGAACGATCCACAGACATTCTCTGAATGACTATTGACTGTATCATAGTAAGGGTTTACAGTTCGACATCTTTGTCTGATTTTTGTTTTGATTTGAACATTTGGATTCGGTTTATTTGAACATTTCTGTTATGGAATTCCTATGAACAATACTTTAATATTCGCAATTCTGTGAAAGGAGGTACATTTCTATGCGTGGGATCGCCAACGGTCCACAAGCATGTCTTGTATGGGGGAAAATCATCAACGTCATTGATTTAGAAATTCACCTGAACGTGATATCTGACTCTAGTAATGCCAAGCACCCCTCAACATTCGATCGCGAATGACCACATTCTGCCTCACGCGGCATTCGATCGCGAATGATCACATTCTGCCTCGTGCGACATTCGATCATGAACAATCACACTCTGCCACGTGCGGCACCCGACCGCAACGGTCATAATTCGTCTAATATGACGTCCGATCGCGAACGATCGCAAATCGTCTAGAACGACATCCAACCTCGAACGGCCTCCCTTCGTCTGAATCGGTACCCCGACCACGAATGATCACCATTTACCACGAATGGCTTCCTACCGCGAAGGGTCCCGTTTCACATCAAATGACATACGATATCGAACGATCGTCATTCGAGGTCATATGAAATTATCAAGTTCTTTGCAGGTCGTCGACGGGATATGCACATCCATCTTATGGCATTACAGAACACACCTTCCTATAGCAAGACACGTTTTGGAGGGCAAAGTGTTATCCCGTCTTTTGGCTCACCGTCGAGTTGTTTTGATGTACATGATACCACTTGGCTAAAATTCAAGATGCTGAGGCAGTGCACATGTGTATGTCTACACATGTGTATATGCAGGCTCTTGTGCTCATGTTGTGACTTTATTTGTACTACACCTAAATTTTTGCACTTGAGTTAAATCCATCTTTTGCTTTAACCTTGTGCTTACCTATCCCTGTAGATCTAACATGCAAGTGTATATCGATGTGCATGGCCTTGTGGAATGTACAGTGATACACTATACATGTCACAAGTTATTTGTGTAGATGAATTCAAAAGAGATAAATAACGAACAACCCAAATAACCGAGGCAAATAAAATTTTCAAAAAACACACACTTTAATTTGCGCTACAAATATTTTCTTTTTCAATGTTACCATGTCAATGTTTATTTTACAGATAGCTCAGATGTTGAATTCTGGCTGGAATAGAGCTGAAGATAAAAATACGAGTGTGAGTCAATATATGTATTAGGGTCAAAATTGTAAATTGAAATTTGTGATGTAATTGAAATTGTAATGTAATTGAGAAATGTATATATGAAGCGAGAGCTCAAATTTGTACTATTTGAATTTGCAATAAAATATTTGTTCGAATGAAATATTTGTTCGAATTTGAATTCCGTGTTATTTATTTTATCCAAAAAATATTTATTTAATTATGTGAAAAATAAAATAGTGCAATAAAAAATACATTTAAACGATTATATATATATATATGTTTATTATCATCAAACAAAAATCATATAGTAGCATATTCTACAATCTTCCCCCTTTGATGATAACAAACATATATTAAGATTTTGACTTTATTAAATGTATTTGATTTTGGTGAATTTCATTAACTCCCCCTACTTGAATGCTCCCCCTACAACATGGCTCTTCCTTCATATATGCATGAAAATAAATAAAAATATGCAAATGAACTTAGATGAAAATATGCATATAAAAAATAAAATATTTGAACTTTATTTGCCAAAATCCTAACTTTTCTCTCCCCCTTTTATTATCAGCAAAAGAGTAATAGTGTTAGAAAAATAGAGATAAAATGATAGACATTAATACAACATTAATACCAATCGAGTATAAATATTAAACTTCAATAAAATCAAACAAAAATCATAAATACTCCGTTAGGCGCATATTCCACTTTAGAGTGATAGGGGTGATGTCGGCATATAAAACCATATAGTTGTGTCTATTTGTGGTAGATTTATAACAGGAATGTGTTAAATACTTACTAACCATGCGTAACCGTTAGGACTTTTAAATGAGCATGAAAGTGTATAATCAAAGATTCCAAGTAATTCACCATACATAACCGTGAGGACTTTTAAATGAAAGTAAATACTTTGGATAATTTTATTGCTAATTAATTAAAAAAATGAATAATTTCCCATTTTAAATACCACAATTGGACATACTATATTGGATTTTGAAGAATGATGGTCGTTATAAATATGATAGCAATAAAGATGGTTATGGAATTTTTACCAGTCAAAGTTATTATAAATTTTGTTTAAATTTTTCAATGAAATTTCCTAAATATACTTTCTCAAGTCGTAATGTATGATTGATATCAACACTCATCACATTTTTCAGTAACTATTTTTCTTTCTGATAAACTATAGGGAGGCAGATTGGCTGATGTATACATTTAAGATCAAATCCGAAGTAAATATAAAATCAAATTTCTAAAATGTTTAATTTGAAACGAAGTCGACAAAAATTATTTTCTGGAAGGGATTTTGTGAAAAAAATGTCTGCCAATTGAAAATCAGTTAAAATGAAGATTATGCAGATATTTTATTTGTGAATGTGATGCAACTAATGAAGGTCCCCACATAAAACACATTCCACTAATAATTTTTCTATCAACTAGACTACCAGCAGAATCTGCATCTGAATACCCCTTTAAATCACAGTTATCATAAATTGGATATCATAGACTAGACCGCGAAGTTGCAACAAACACCTTATAATCATTTTGTAGCTTTTAAAATATGATTCCTTAAGGATTTGAATGAAAATATGCAAATAAAAAACTAGTGAATAAAGTGTCAGATCTAGAAGCAGTAAGACAAACAAATATATCCACGTGTATCTAGAGTAATCATCAACCAATACAAAGCAACATCTCTTATTACCCAAACTTGCAATATCGGTAGTCCAAACAAATTAATATGAAATAGTTCAAGGATGAAAAGAGAATTGGTCAACATTTTTGCACAAATCATAATCAAAGTCAACATTCATTTTCTTATCACATAACTAGCTTAATTGAATCAGATTATGGTGCAGATTTTAAACATTTAATATATCATTCAAGATAAATGTACCATTGCTTGTTTAACCTTTACCAATAATTTTTCGTTTTTTTCCCATTTGTGACTGTGCCACCTTTGTACTAGGCTAAGAAAATTTGATTTGTCGCATGTTATGTGCCTGGAATAACCAGAATCCAGGTAACACTGTTGTTGTTCCTTAGCCTGCCACCACACCTATTTGAATTTGTAACAAAATATCCATTCGAATAAAATATTTGTTTGAATTTGAATTCTATGTTATACATTTAACGAATATATATATGTTTATTATCATCAAATAAAAATCATATAGTAACATATTCTACAATTTATTTTGGATAAGAGCACATGGACTACTTTGTTTTGGCAACACTAAACGTGAGGGAGAACGGTAGGTTACATGGAGTTCCTTCTAGCATCACTAGCAACCGAGATCCACTTTTCATTATTGAGTTTTAAAGGAATCTATAGGAGGCTTTGGGCATTGAGATGACCTTTAGTACCGCTAATCATCCAGCGACAAATGAAAAGAGAAAGAGGTGAACAAGGTGTTATGTCTTTGATTTTGGAGGCTCTTTGGCAGATCACTTGCCATTAGTGGAGTTTACCTATAACAACAGCTATCAAATGAGTATTAGAATGGCACTGTTTGAGGCGTTACCCTTATAGATCACTATCTTGTTGGTGTGATACTATGGATAGGATTATTCTTGGACCAAGTATGGCGAGGGAGACATTAGAGAAGGTGGACTTGATCCGTATAAGGATAAAAACCGCACAAAATAGATAGAAGTTTTACGACGACAAAATCCGCATGAAGTAGGAGTTCACAGTGGGCGATATGTTTTTTTTGAACATCTCATCGCTTAGGCATGCTATGAGATTTGGTAGTTTAGGAAAGCTAGCATCGAGGTTCTGATCACTGGTATAACTGAGAAACTAGCTTACAAGCTGAAGCTTCCCTAAAAGTCAGCGAGAGTGCATGACGATTTCCATGTGTCGCACTTGCAAAAGTGTTTATATGGTACAACCGTTGTATTCAGGCCGAGTCGGCTAGAGGAGGTGGATGTAGAGAGGGAGTCACTTGTTCGCCGTGCACCCACTCATATATTTTAGCATGGTACAAAGCAAATCCGAAATAAAGTTACCAGGCTTGTCAAGATTTAGTGGGGAGACGATCCAATAGAGAGTACATGAGAGCCTAAAGAGAAGATTCGAGTTATCCGTTTGCAACGCTTTTCCGATACGTTTTCCTTTTAGTTAAATAAGTATAAACCATTTATGTGTTAGGTTATAGCTTAGTGTACCCCATAGGTAGGGACTATTGGATGTTAGGAATGGTTGCGAATGTGTCAATAGAACATGTTTCAGTTGATGGATGTTCATGGTGTATTTATTGAATTGGTTTATGCACACATAGGAAAATAAATTCTTAAGTTAGCGCATGCACACAGTCCATTGCTTGTTTTATTTCATTGAGCTATATGCATATAGTTATTGCACATGATTAAATGGTTGCATATACATGCAGAATTGCCAACATATTTACATAGGATGTTGTGTTCAATTTGGACATATAACATAAACACTTGCACTTCAGGAGGTCGATTAGATCAGAAGACCGCCTAATTTTTGCATATACCTTCATATGCATTCCATTCCTATATGTACTTAATGCATTGGAGATGGAACAAAGGACAACGATTGCCAATGGTCAATGGATGAGTATATGATCGTAATTTTTTATTTCTGTACTTACGAGTAATATTTTTCCAATTAATTGTTACTAACCCTAAATTCTCCCCCCCGATAAATGAATTCTTGGTGATTTCAGAGATGAAATTCTTTTGGGGGAGGAGGTGTAACACCTTAAAATTTAACTAGAATTTTACTATATTAAATTTTTTTAATTTGAATATGATAAAGGGAAAAAAGGGATTTTAATAAACGTTTGAGGTTGGGTACAAAACTTGCACCGCTACTTTCGTAGCGATTTTCTAGGCAATTTTCATTATAATATTTTGAAATCTGAGCTACTGTGGGAATGTTATTAATGGTTGGAAATTCAAAGTCGAAAACAATTAAATAATCAAAATAGGAAATAAATATTTCAAAATAATGGAACCCCACTAATCGACACCTAGATTGGACCGGTAGATTTCTAGTGATCGACTGCTCTGATCTAAAGCAGTCAACCAGTCATTTGTAATCCGCTATGGTTTGTTCTGGCCGAACGGCTTGAATTGATAGTGTTTGATCGAATGATTCTGGTTGTTTTGTACCGCAATAAATAAGACAGTAACACTTAACCCTAATTCATTAGCACTACCAAGTACGTCCAAATAATGATAAAATTTCTTTCTCCTCAAATTAAAGTTCTTCAAATCAAATAAAAATTAAATTAAAGAAGTGAAGAAGAAGAAGAGATTAAATAAAATCAAGAGGGGACCAACAACCAAAAAGTGGAGGATTAACCTCTAGGCAAAAAGGGAAAAGCTTATAAAATGTGAGTGGATTTATAATTAAATCAGCGATTTTCATATAATTGATTTTGTTATACCCTATTTGATCCATAGTTCTTCTGTTTGATGAATTGGGAATCACTAATTATTAAATATTCAAATATGGTCTCTTTCTTTTAAATCTGATTTGGTGAAAATATATCTGTTGAATAGCTATTTTTTTAGGGATTACACATATTTATCATTCAAGTAAATAATTGATATAATCATGTAAACCCTAAACCTATGCTAAATTGATTTATTGGAATATTATAAAAAATTGACCTGAAATTGGAGATTAGAAAATTATAAATTAACAAAACTTAGGTTTTGCTGGGCAGAATAAACTGTAATTAAAAAGTTACTATAATCGATTTTTGTGATCAGTAATGGGAATAAGGGTAATAAGGTAAATTAAAAATTAACTAAATTAATGGAAAACTAAATAACTAAATAATAAATAAAATAAAAACTACCGGTCGACAGGCTCACTAGAGCAGGTTGACAACAAGTTGTCGCCCAGTGAGCAACGGTCGACTGGTTAACGTTGTTTGGCCGAGAATGAATCTTGGCCTAAGGCCCAAACTGTTAATTTAATTGTATATATATATATAATACGTATAATATATATATATATATATATATATCTGTGTGTGTGTTTGAATAGTAGGGTAGTTAGTTCCATCTATGGGCCACCCAACGACTGTACGGATGGGTACGCTGGCAGAGAAGCTTAGGCACTATCTATTTCGCACGGTCATACTTTCAACTAAGATAATTCTATCGTAAATTGCACTCACAGGAAGTTCTACAGTGTATGTGTAAACAGATAATGATGCCTGGAGAAGTGTGGGTCCCGACACCAACGAGAGTTCCTTGATATGCACGGCTATGCAAACGAGATATTGTGTCGTTGTTGGTTATGGGCACGGTGCAATAAGAGGCATACTTTTACAATAAGAGGTGGACATTAATGCAGATGATGTCTTTTGCTAGTGCCGACATTGCAATCTCCTCATTAATGCGTAACTAGAGAACGTGTAGTCGTAATTTGAGAACTTAGTCCCAATGTTGATATTATTGGTAACTATATGTTGGAGTAGTTCTAATAGCTATTAGGCAATCTGTACTTGTATTGGGGCTTGATTAGTTGTTCGAATCTGAGTATAAGCTTGCAGAAGAGGTAGTGTAGTTGTATTGAATACCTTTTCCTAATGTTAGTGAAACTTACCGTAATAGGAAGTCCATAAACACAAGTATGACACCCTAGGTCACCTAGAGAATTAATGAAGTTAGTTATATGTTTTCATCATATGTTAATGATGTTACTCATTCACCAGATTTTTGTCTGATGCACCATTTCTTTTCTTTTTCCCCAATGCAGGAGTATAGGGCAGTAGATAATAGGCCTGGAGATTAGTATTTGGAGAGACGAGCTTGGCATTCAAGATGCTTACTACTTTTTATTATTCTCTATGTATTATTTATCATATTTAGTATTTTATCGGACTATATGTTATATTCTGTATACTCTGGATTAGACTACATACTATTTTATGACCGTGTTATTTTGCTGCATTCTTTTTGAGATGACTATTTTCTATATTTATATTTTTCTTCCTTCCACGGAGAGATCTAAAAGTGTCGAATGTATGATATTTTATCAATATATTGTTAGTCTTTAAAAATTCAATAGCTCATACTTCTTAGCACCGTCGAAAGTTCGAAAGTCACCCTAGGCTTTGGACCGGCGTGTCGAGAAGTGCAGGTTGTCACATACTTCGAAGAAGATACTTACTAGCCAGCATATAACCTTCGATGAAAAGGCTTTGTAAAATGAGAGCTTTCAAGAAGGCTTACCTTTAACATGGCCTTTTCATTATCAAAGATTGCATGTCAGCTAGTAACTATCTTCTTCGAAGTTGGATACATATTTCTCCTTGGTTTAACATACTCTCGAGAAAGTCACAATTTCAATCCTACCAGCAATACTTATGTCTAATATATTTTTAGAATAACTCCACTTCTCTTGATTCACCGATTTCTCAAACATCCAAATTCAATTCTAGTTATCCACATTTTGTGTAATATATTAAAGAATCACTTAGTTAAAATAAAATATTTAGTTTTTCCTATAATCCCTTTTACTTATAAATTTCTATCATAATTAAAGTTTTACTCCTATTACCCTATATTTGGCAACTATCATAAATACATAAACTTGACTTTTGTTCGAATTTTATTGTCCTAATCTTTGAAATATGAACATTAGTTGAAAAAAAATTCAAGGACTTATGATAATACTAATAAGAATAAAATTAATAAGTGAGCAATAAAGTAAACAATAATGTATTAAAATTACAACCAAGAAATATGAGGTTTGATGGCTGTAATTTTATCCTAATTATTTTTGTTATTTCAACCATTGATCTCATGGAGTATATAAGATATAAAATGGATTTTCTATGCTTATCCAAACTCAGCCACTAACACGATTATATTTTTGGCAGTTAATTTAAATAACTAAGCTCGATCTATGCTTGATTAAATAATAACATAAATTTAAGAATGTTAATGCTAAAATATAATGAGCATGAAATTTGCATATTAATTTACGTGTAGTAATTTCCATTTTGATATCCTTTTTATGTTCACTTTATTTATAGAAAAATTTTATAAATTCAAATATAGATTCCATTTTTATAATATATAAGGTAGGAAGTGCACTCACTTAGTTTATCCTATGAATTTTAATTCTCATTTCTAACTACAAAATATGGAAAATTTAAAGTTGAATGAACTAATACAATACTATATTATATGGATTTGAACCAAGCATAATCTATTTTTTTTCTTATAAGTTTCTAAAAAAAGCATGTGTTACAACCTACCCTTTTGGACATAGCCTTCAATGCCTAAAAGCAACATTCGAACTTGCGTCATGCAAAAAAGACGGATCGTTAGGTTAAGATAGCTTGTAGGGTACAGAGGTAAACATAAATTTTAAACTTCTACACTTTCAAATCCCACGGTGGAAGAAATAAAACATATATAAATGAAATAAACCAAATATCTCTTCTCAAACAAATAATGACCAAATACATGAAATAAATTAGGGGGAAATCCCGATAAACAACTGAAAAATCAATGTTAGGCTAAAATTTTATCCTATCTTATATACTTGGGTAACAAAGTTATTGATACTTGGGGAAGAAATTGGATTCTTGGGCAAGCATGTTATTCATTATGTCCTCAAATACTCAAGTATGCAAATAGGAAATTGTACAAGTACTTTGTCCCAAAGTCCCAATTTGGATTTGGTATAATTGACCATCAAAGTCCCAAAGTCAAGTTCTTTATTTATGGTTGAGAAATATGAAAATGTAGAAGAAATACAATTCAGAATTCGACTTCTCTTAGTAGGGGTATATGCGTATTCATAAAAAATTTGAGTTATTATATCTTCGGCAAGCATTGCTCGTAGGAAATAGACTGTTGGGATTTTGCTGACATGACACATTGTCGATTTGACATGTTACATAATTTATTTCAACCTCTTCATGATGATATAACACATCCGGACCAATCTAGTAATTCCACTTGTCCTAGAGAGAGTTATTTTTCTGAAAAATTTATTCAACAAGCGATGGTAACTTCGTCAACTTGCGATAGTCATGGGGTTCTTAATATGCAATGGTTCGTTCTTTTCAACCTATGATGGCCTAGTTAGTTCAACCTATGAGAGCTTTGACATTGTTAGCATACGATGGCTTAATTGCTTCAATTTACAGTGGCTTAATTGCTTTAACATGCGAAGACTCTGGTATTGTCATCTTGTAGTGGCTTAATTGCTTTGACTTGCGATTGCCATGATATTATTGACTTAGCCATCTTTTATGCCATCAACATGCGATTACTTTAATACCATCAACTTGCAATGGCTCTAATCCCATTGATATACGATGGCTCTAGTCTTACTAACACGCAATAGCTTCAATTCTCAAATTTGATGGCTTCATGTATTAACTTGCGACAACTCAACTTACGATTGTTTGATCTCTATTGCTATCGAAAGTTGAGACATCAAGTCCATCGCGTGTTTAGAATTGAAGCCATCATGAGATTAGAGCCATCACATATTGAGGTTATAGCCATAGCATGTTGATGAGATTGAAGGTAATGCAAGTTGATGATATTAAAGCTATTGCATATTGATGGCATGGAAGCTATCGTAAGTTGACAACATCAAAGCCATCGCAAGTCGAACCAAATAGGCCATCACAAGTTGACAACATCAAAGCCATTGTAGGTTGAAGCAATTTATCCATTTCAATTTGACAACGTCAAAGCCATCGCAAGTTGAAGCAATTTATCCATTTCAAGTTGACAACGTCAAAGCCATCGTAATTTGAAATAATTACGCCATCGCAGGTAAGAGGAATGAACCATCGCATAAAGAGGACCCTATGGCTATCACAAGAACGAAGGTACCATCGCATATTTAATATATTTGCCAAAAAATAACTCCCTCTAGGACACATGGCATTTCCTTGTTGCTCCAGATGTGCAATGTCATCATGAAAAGGTTGAAGAATAAATTAGGCCACGTGTCAAATCGGCAATGTGCCATGTAAGGAAAATCTCAATCGTCTATTTCCTATGAACGTCATTTTCGAAGATTTAAGAACTCAAATTCTTTATGAATAGGTATACATCCCTTACCAAGAGAGGAAGGATTCAAATTTGTACTTTATAATTTTCATTTTTCTCAAGCATAAGTAAAGAACTTAACTTTGAGACTTTAATGATCGATTATATCAAATCCAAATTGGAACAATATGACTAAGTAATTATACAATTCCCTATCACCGACGAGGACGTAATGACTAGCATGTTTACCCATGACTCCAGTCTCTTGCAAAAGGACTATTGACTTTATTAACTAAGTATAATTTTGGACCAAATTTTGGCCGAATGGACAAATAAACAATAATCCGACTAGTATGACAAAATATAGATAGAACGACTATAAAATAATTCCAACATGCACGGTCACCTTCTCCACGTATCTTACTCTAGTCAAACTACCTTACTATCCTGTCAACCTATAAAAAGGTATAAAGAGGGATAGAGAGTGGGGGCATACATAGTTCAGTGAGTATCACTAATAGCATGGTGCTTATAGGTAGGTAAATTAACATTTATAATTTACACAATCTAGTCATGTATACTTGAACCTGTACACCTGCATCCAATAGGTTATCCAACCTATATAATATAGGATGAATGCCTATAATATGCTTACAATACGATTACAACCCACACGGATTCCACCTCAAAGTCAGACATCCCAAAACTGGGTAAACCAAATAATATATCGAGTATACATTCTCGATAGTAAACCGTGTATACGACTACGCTATTGTAATACATCAAGTATCCAATTTTGATGTTGAACCGCCTATACAATTACATTATTGTAATACACCAAGTATACAATCCGGATGGTTAACTGCCTATAGAGTTACACCGTCGTAGTATATTGAGTACACTATCTTATGGTAAATGCATATACAATTACACTATCAGAGAGTATATAGTTCTGATGACAAACCACATATACAATTACACTATCATGTCCTGCACTCTCTATTCTTCAACTGATAGCATATAGGGATCAAACAACCACTACATCAGAAAAGGGCTACGGTAGCATCCAGAACTCTAACAAAGCCAGTAGTAGCATTTTAGTAAATATCATTGTAAAAGACGCCTCCATTATGGGCATCAACGATAATGAATATCGTTTTAGTAAATGCTACCAGAACAGAGCCTGAGGCCTAAACCAATTTTAGGCCTCACACATAAGGCATAGATCAATACTCAAACCACTCAATGAGTCTGTCCGGGCAAGATGACTGGACAATAATATTTTATGATAATAGTAAAATTAGATCTTACCAAAATAATGTGTAGGCGACAACTTCGACCAAAATGTAATGTCAATAGCTAACGTGATATGGAATGTTAATATTCAAATTGTTTGATATTAATCGCCGACTGAATTTACATCTTTAATCCACGACACACGATTGAATTAATTTATAATCATTGTAAATTAATTAATATTGCTGAAATATTAATTACTATATTTTTATTTGATGTTTGAATATCATTAGTATGTAAAAAGTGCGCATATATAAAAAGATACATATGCGCATATGGGCATACGATAAAATATTTATATTTGATTTAATCAATTAAATACTAAGTGGATAAGAAAGGTATTGAAGGCTCGTGATGCCTCCATTATGGACAGCAAAAGAGGGAATCAGGGGAGAAGTTTCAAATTTAATTTTAAAATGCAAAGATGCAATTAAAGGAAGGAATTAAATCTCCATCATTTGCTCTTCTTTATGACTCGCTTAAAACATATTTATAGTATGGTTTTTTTCCCTTTTTCTCATTCTATTTGCTATTAGAAATATAAAGAGGGGAGATTTTACTGAGATAATAAAGGATTAAAGCAGGAAGGTTTCAAGGAAAGGAATGGAAATGCTTCGATTGGTTTGAATCAATAATTTCATTCATTCTCCTAATGATTCATTTTTTCTCCAGCTCTCCTCTCTCTTCCCTTCATGGCTGAAAATGCACATCTTCAAAGAAGAAAAATCTCCCCAAATACAAAATAAAAATAAATAAAAAGTGATGCTTTAGATCATTTAAATTTCTGTATATGATTCAATCGGATATAGGAGTTTTGTTCTACATTTAAGGTATGATATTTTGCTTTATCTTTACAAACTTTTCTAATTTTATTTGATTATGGGACACATGATGTTGTTGCAATTTAGATACTCATACGCTACTTCTTTTGATTTCATGCTCATCTTATATGTATTGTTTAGATCCCAAACACTATACAATTTTATATATATCTGGATCGTTCGATTTAATTTTCTTATTGATTTGGATATAATAATATATATTTTTTGATTTAGAAATCGATTTTAGTTAATTGATATAGTTTTTTTAACTTATTATATGCACAAACATAAGTTAGCTATATGTGTTGATTACTTGAAATTATTTTGAAAATCGAATACATGTTTTGTAAATTTGTTGGCTTTGTATGTAAATCTTTGTTTGTTATTTGCATATTTTAAATGTTGTTTTCAATCCAAATTCATAAGTGGTCTTTTTTGCAAAAATCATAAACCTACTTTGAGTCATTCATAAATTAAGGCTAGATTTCTATTTGCTAACTTTTAGTTTTGAAACATACAGAAGTACAAACCTTATAAATTTATGATGTTTTAAATTTATAACATTGTTTGTAATTGTGCATACAAGTATATATGTTATTTCATAAAAGTAACTTTTGTGTAAAATGAAAAGTTTAATCTTAAACCCTTCCTAAGTTAAAACTAGATTTAAAATTGTTAATTCCAGAATTCAAAGCATTAAAAATAGTCAAAACAATATTTAATATGCATGCATGTGCGTATGTGTGTATATATGTATGTAAATGTTATTACATGTATATTTACAGTTATTATTTTATGTAACTAAAAAATATTTTGGTCAACAAAGACATATATAAATGGACAAATGTGTCCGTTGTGGTGAAAACCTCAGTACCAATATACGATCACATTAACTATATATACTTCATATTTGGTGCACGCGCACTATATACATATAAGTGTAATTTATACCATTATAAATTAAAACTCATATAATTAAATAAAACCTTTTATAAACAAATAAAATAAAGATTTTATTTAAAATATTTTAGATTGGATCTAAAATCAATTTAGATTTCATAAACCCAACAAAGATATGAAAATGATTTTTTTTTAAATTCACTCATTTAACCGACTTCTGATTGGCCTAGTTCCTTAAGAGTAAAGAGGATTACACCGTCAGGATTCGAAACTGTGTTTAACGATTCTTTGTAGATGTCTTATCCATTAGGCTGCACTTTAGGGGTTATTTAAAGTGGAATATTATTTTACGAGATCGATTCGATACTAATGAATACGACCTATTCATAACTGAAATTGATATAATATTCAACATATGTATTCTAAGTTTATTAACGTCAAATATTCATAATCATTAACTATATCAAACACAGTAGTCATACAAGTAGGAAAAAAGTTTTTTTTGAACAAGATTTGCTATAGAGTTGAGCTTATATATAAAATTGCATTACTGTTCCTAGAGCACACCATTAACTCTATTATCTAGTGCTTTCAACTCAAGCTCGACAGCCCATACCGCTCGAATAAGACCTCTCCATGCTCTAGCACTTCAGTTTGAGCTCTCCGCTCCTAATATGGATATAAATCAATATTTCGAATTTCACACAATGCTCTAGATGCCTATAAATAATTCAGACTTTGAGGAAAAGCTGGACTTTTCTCCACTCCACAAACTGGGTGTAACCATTAAAACCCAAGACAGCCAAAGTTATTTTACAACTATCTTCTCCAGAAAATAATTGCACAAGAATATGAAAAGGACAAAGAAAATTATTTATAACGAAGGGTATACTAAAAGAGAAAAGTTGATGTACGCCATACTAAAATCTGTACCACTTTAAAAGAAATCTCTTTTATTATTTTACACTTGTACCTTTTCTCTTCTGTTCTTGATTTCTATTACACGTCTCTCTATTTTAGTTTTGTTTTTTAAATCTAATTATTTTATTTGTTCGATAACGTCAACCTAAGTATACACCCCCACCTACCCTACCCCCGCCTCCCCTAACCTCTCAAATTTTTATGCAAACAATGTTTCAAACAAGGATTATTCACAACTATTGCAACTAACTATTCAAAAGGTTCTTTCTAGAGAAGTAACCAAATATACTATGAAATGAATTGTTTTTTAGTTTATCTAGATCACCCGTTAAATTATTAAAAATGTAAATTCCTTAAAGCTACTTTGAATTCTCAACAAAAAGAGTATAACATGAGATTGAATATTAATTTGGATATCTTTACTTAAATGTATTAATTAAAAGTAGGTTAGTTTTAGAGCTAGGGAACTCTATATAGTTAAAGAAGGCAATTAATTCCTCGAATTAGCAATCGTTGTTGTAAGTCGATTTTAAAATTGCAGTTTGGTTGGGGTATTGCGTGCAGATCATAACTTCAATACTCAGCAATGACGAAGTTTTCACTCATCTTTTTTCTTAATTATTAAAATTTTCTACTATTTTTTTCTTTATTCCTGTTTCAACGATGCTATCAATCTCCTTTTTACATTTAATATTTATTAACATTTGCTTCAATTGTAAAAATGCTATTTATCATGTTTATATTAAAAACATTGTGGACTATTAGTATGAAAAAAATGTTAGATTTGGTGTGAAAACTGAAACAATTTTTTACCTCATTGGGTGTATTTTAAAATCAAGAACCAACCTTCTTTAGAAGAAATTCAGCTACTCGACATGGGTAAGAATTTGAATAAAAGTACATATCAAAGTATATTTTGTATTTAATAAAACAAAAGAAGCAAAGAAAAAAAAGAAGAAAAAAACCATCTTGTTAAGTGAATCATCAAAGTAAAATCTTATTTCCTACAAAGATAAATAAAAATATATAAACCAATAATCAGTCAATTATACAAAGCGGTCCGGCCTACTAAACCCATCTCAAAGCCGACCGCTTTACTGTTAACCTCTATCAACCCACTGCTTACAGCACTCGCTGCCACGCCATTAACAGTCCGTCTATAATCCCCAAACCACTTCGCCATCAGATACCTCCTCTTCCTCCATGGAGGCACGATCAATCCCTTCTTCTTCAACGATCTCCTCCCCGCCTCCGCCATTACTCTCACCACCTGCTTCAACTCCTCCTCTCTACCCACTACAATCTTCGGCACCACCGAAACCAACCTCTCGTACTCCTCCGTCGCCCTCGCCACCTCGAACTGCGACTTGAAATCCAGATCCACGACGTACCTAACGTTCGACTTCGAAAACGTCACGTCGATGTACTCATAGCTCCCTCCAGTGAGGTTACCGCTGCTTTCCCATTTCGATTTACAGATCCCGGCATTGTACCCCATTTCTCTCAACCGGGTCATCACGGCCCGTTTATATCCCAACCCGACTGAATCCTTCAGCCTTGACAACCTTAAAACCTGTGCGTGCAAATGCAACTGGATTTGGCTGTCGGGTTTTTTGTACGGGTTCAGAAAATCGCATAACGTGTCCAAAGTGCGACAAGCGTCATCATCTTCATCGCTGACGTGGCTGCATTCGTCGCAGTTGGTGTTTGTATGTTCCTCTAGAAATCCGTAGATTAGATCGGAAAGAGTATCGGGTTCGGCATTGTGTTCACTACCGCTGCTTGTGCAGGAGAAATGACCGAACTGGGAGTTTAGGTGGTAGTCATCTGATGGGTCTGAAACTCGTTTACCCGTTATGGAGATGGCCATTTGATTTCTTTGAATGAATGGGGGATGGATTGTGTAAAAGAAAGGAGGATGAAATGGGAATATATATAGAGGGTAGAGGACAAAGGGCATATGCTATTTGAGTAAACAATAAGATATGATAGAGAAAATTATTATTATATACTCCTAAGACTGAAGTTAGATAAATGTTTGATAAATAAAAAAGATTATCAGGAAGGGACACAAGGATTAAAGTAAACGAATATGCCAACAGATGCTAGTCCACGTATAAGGAGCATATGCTTCAGCATCAACCTTGGGGCCTTGGGCAATCATTTCTTACTTTCAAATAGAAGAATTTGGCTAACAGCTTAATTGCCAATGGTAATTAGTACTTAGCAACAAGCTACCACTACTCTGCTGTAAATTTACATTTAAAAAATATGGTTTTGTTGATATAATCTTTTTATATATATATATATATATATATATATATATATATATATTCAAGAACATTGTATTATTAACGAGAACAAAAAGCTGCCAACATGCCTGACAGGTAACCGAAAAGCAAAGCAGATCAACAATATCGATCAAGTAAAGACCAAAACATAAAAGAAAGAAAAAAGACAAAGGCCCCAAGAGACAGAACGGTAGAGTGCAGCATGAACTGGCAAGGAACACAGTCGATGAGCTCCAGAAAAACCACCATCCATCAAACATCGTCATCGAGCTCCGGCAAAGCCACCGCCCGATGACGATGTCGGAAGACCACCTTTCCGTGCCAGAGTCCAAACAAAGCGCCCATGGGAGAAAGGAACAAACAAAGTGCCCGGCATCCAAAGAACAGCAAAAGCGAGAGCGGAGAAAAAGAGTCATAATACCAATACCCAATCGAAGCAGCCGAAGATCTATCGAGAACCAATTCCATGACCATGCGAGCAGCCTCAAAGCCAAAGAAAATAGCCCATAAGGATGATAGCAACGAAGAACAACTAAGCGGAAACAGACAAAGCCAAGCAAAAGGGGGGCACATGCCGAAGAAGAAACCGATGACACAAGGCCTTGGCAAGCAAGAGACAATATGAGAAAAAAAAGGGAGGGGGGACTGGAATGCGGCTGGAGAGCACACGCCCCAAATGTCAGATTCAACCAATTCCTAGTCTAACAGCAGGCTGGACACAAGAAATAGAAAGAAGACCCACCAGTCTCCTAGAGCGAGAGCCCACGTGTCCCTTGAAGGGTCTACCTCGGAAGGTTAGAAAGACATCATTCCTGACACGCCGAACAATGGACGGGGGATCCATAGGGGAACAATCAAAGATTGCTTTATTCCGCGCGCGCCATAGTTGCCAGCAAATAAGACAGGGTAGCAATCTGAGAATAATCGAACGAAGAGATTTACCAGAGACCCCAGCCCACCAGGATGACTGAAGATCAGAGGGTGAAGTGGCTAAGACACGAGTACCAATGAGATTGCCGAAGTAATTCCAGCACGTTCTGCCTGAGAGACCAACAAAGAACAAATGGCACAGGGATTCCGAGCTTCCATCGCTGTAGCATCTACACCGGGAGACCAAGGGGATGCCGATTTTTTGGAGATTCTCGTCAAGTGGCAATCCATTGTGAAGGATACGCCACATCAGAAGTGATACCTTTGGAGGAATACGAGAATCCCAAATAAAGGAAAACAAAGGTTGAACAGGAAGGGGAGAGCGAATCGAGGACCAGGCTTTCTGGACGGAAAACGAGCCACCATCCCAACCTAAGGGCCCGCCATGAGAGTCAGAAAGCAGCTTAATAGATTGCATGTGTTTACAGGTCTCACTAGCATACGACGGACAGCCAGTGAAGTTAGATCCCGCAAGCCTGTGATACTTAGCACGAAAAAACGACGCCCATAAGGAGTCGTTTGCCCCAAATCTGTATCACAGCTTACAAGCAAAGGCCGCACAAAGGTCTTCAGGGTTACGCAGGCCCAGACCACCTTCGTGCTTTGGTCGACAAATGGTGTCCCAATAAACCCAGTGGTGACGGCGGGTATCGTTCTTGGAACCCCAGAAGAAGGACGAGACCAAGGACCTATAAGATCGGAAGAAGGAAGAGGTGGGGGTCATAGCGGCGAAGACATGAGTTCCCAACGAGTCAAGAACCGACTTGATGAGAACAAGTCGACCTGCTTGAGACAGAAGAGAAGCATTCCAGTGAATAATCTTGTTTCTCACTTTATCAGTCAAGGGATCAAAGATAGCGTTAAGTTTTCTACCTCGATAAAGGGAGATACCCAAATAAGGAAAGGGAGGGGTAGTTTTCGAGAAACCTGTTACAGACTCAATCCATGAAGCACGAGAAGGAGGCAAGTCCTTACCATGGACAAAGCAACTTTTTGAAGGATTAACGAGTTGGCCCGAAGACCTCTCGTATTGGTGAAGGAAGCGGAGTAGCCGACGGACAGAGGATCGACTACCATTAGAGAAAATCACAATGTCATCAGCAAAGGATAAAGAAGAGATAAGAGGGCATCCCCTCGGAATACCAAATCGTTGGATCTGACAGTAGATTGTCAGCGTCTGAAGGCCACGAATGAAAGCCTCAGCCGCAATGACGAATAAAGAGGGCGATAGAGGATCTCCCTGACGCAGACCCCTACTCCCTTTGAAGTACCCGAAAGAAGAACCGTTAATGAGCACTGAGAACCAACAGTTCGAGATGAGCCTCCAAACCAAGTCAATAAGGATTTCAGGAAAACCGAAAGCTCGTAAGACCTTAATGATGAAAAACCAGGACATGCGATCAAACGCCTTAGCCATGTCAAGTTTGAAAACCACATTAGAGCCCCTAATTTTCCGATCTAGTTGGGAGATAAGTTTCTGAGCTAGAAGGACGTTATCAGTGATTAATCGCCCCTTAACAAACCCCGCTTGTGAGGGTGAGATAATGCGTTCGAGGATAGGGGCTAATCGACGGGCCAGGATCTTAGAAATCACCTTATTCGAGAAGTTACAAAGACTGATGGGACGGAAATCCGCGCAAGACCGCGGATTGTCGCACTTAGGAATAAGAATCAAATTGGTGGAAGTCCATCCAGAGGGAAGGGATCCACCGTTGAAGAAGGATTGAATGGCAAGGCAGAAATCAGACTCAATAATAGACCAAGCAGTCCTGTAAAAGACGCCATTGAAACCGTCCGGACCGCTTGCGCTATCTTTGCTCAGGGCAAAGACACACGCTCGAATCTCGTCAGTCGTAGGCGGGACTTCGAAAAGGGCGCAGTCTGAAGGAAGCACCAAAAGGGGGATGAAGGCCATAAGGGCCGGATCGAGAACCGAAACAGAAGGAGAGCCCAATAAGGACTGGAAGTGGGACAGAATGGTATCTTTGACTTCCTCAGAGGAAGAGGCCAAAGATAGGTCAGGACGCAAAATCTCACGGATAGTGAGGAGCTTATTCTTCCTGCGAATAGAAGAATGAAAGAACTTAGAATTCATATCGCCATCGACCACCCATTTGATCCTAGCTTTTTGGCGAAGGTAGTCATTTTCGATACGAAGTTCAGAAGAGAAAACGGATTGGGCCAAAGCCCAAGCCTCCTTGTGATCGGCGGATGGATCCTTGTCGAACAAAGATTCGGCTAAGATCAGGGATTCTTCTGCCACCCGAACACGATCGAAATGTTTTTGAAAACATCAACGTTCCACACCTTAAGGCAGGCTTTGAGACGTTGAAGCTTACGAGAGAAAACAGAGCAAGGAGAGCCAGAGACCGCAGCGTTCCACGAGTCAGCCACGACCTGAAGAAAAGAATGGTGAGATTTCCACATACTCTGGAACCGAAAAGAGGAGGGCCCAGAGTTGGAAAGCGGAAGGCAACGAACAACCAATGGGGCATGGTCAGAGAAGGTACGATGAAGATGAGCGATCGAAAAGGAAAAAGGGAGACGAAACCATTCTTCTGACCCAAAGACACGGTCAAGCCTATAAAGAATACGATTCGGACCCTCTTGGTTGTTCGACCAAGTGAAAGCGGAGCCAACAAAGGAGAGTTCAGAGAGGCCAGAGCTGACAATGAACGAGTTGAAATCCGACATCGCAACACGAGAGGTGGAGGCTCCACCTCTCTTTTCCTCATGGCAAGCAATGATATTAAAATCGCCACCAACAATAGAAGAAGAAAAACCTAACTCTTTCAGAGCAAGAATGTCGGACCAGAGAGATAATCTTTCCGTCCGATCGCATTTGGCGTAAACCGCCGAGAAAAGAAAGGGAGAGGCAAACGACGGAGAACTGCAGGCCACAGAGAGTAGCTGCGATGAGTCAAAGACGGAATGAACAACAAAGGATTTGGACCATAAAATCCAAATCTTGCCGGAGGCGTTGGCCGAACCAACCCCAAATCCTAAGGCAAGAATGGTATTGGGAATACCATCCGGGGCCAGAAAAGGTTCCAGAAGAGCGACCAAACCCACCGAGTGCTTCTTAATAATGCGTTTCATCCTAGCCAGAGACGCATCGTTACCAATCCCGCAAACATTCCAGAAGAGGAAATTCGACATGAGGAATCGGGACAAGACCTAGAGTAGAAAGAAAAGAAAAGACGGACACCAAGGAAAGCAAGGGGAAAAGCTGGCTCAGATAAGATATAAGGAAAATCGAGTAGATCTATCGATCTGCTCGGACGCCGCTATAGAGCGTGTGCGAATGGTGCGAGAGGTAGACTGGAGACGACGCGATCGGCGTCGGATCCGTCGATGAGGAGGGGGAGGGGATGTCTCAAAAGACACCTCGTCAACGGAACCGGACGAGGAAGAAGGAGAGGAATCAAAACCCGAAAAAGAAGAGTTTCTAGAAATACAGTCTAGACGCTCATTCAGGAGAGCAATATCAGCCTCACACATAAGAGGAATGGAGATGGACAGAGAACAGAAAGAGGAAGGAAGGGAGCACGCCGATGAACAGGGGGAAGAGGGCTGATCCATACGATCAGGGAGGACAGGTGGAAAGCGCAATAGAGAGCGGGGCCTAACTAAAAGAGACCCATACTGCCGAGCAAACCAGTCTACAGAGGGAGAAGAATGAGACAAATAAAAGGGGAAAAAGTAGAAGAAGCGCAATCCCAGAGCGAGCGAGCAGAAAAGTCCGGGGACAGGTGAGGGGAACAGGAAGGAGAGATGGTAAGGGCGCAACGAGGAAAAACAGAAGAGGAGTCAGAGAGTGTAGGGGAGCATAGCTGATGCAACCCAAGTCGCTGTAGGAAACTTACCGAAGCCGGACTGTCACTAAAAGTACAGCCCTGCGAAACAGGTAAGTATCGCGGGTCGGTCTCGAAGGAGGAAGCAACAAAGCAGAACAATGATGGTTGGCAATAACCCGGACTGTTCGAATAGTGCACCAAAACATGGAATACTATTCGAGCAGATATGGGATATCGCCTGAACCAATCGTTCCAGGCCCATTGAAACCGCCCTAGAGACCAATGGAAGCTCACTAAAAAAGAGAGAACAAACGAATCCAAAGACATAGACGACACAGAGAAGACGTCGTGATGTCTCTGAAAGCGAACCCGACAAGATGAATACATCAGAATGGTCCATACTAGAAGCCTGGTGTGGACACAACTGATGCCAATTTCCCAAGAAGCAAAAACGATGAAGCCGAATTGATGCTGCAAAGAGCAAGGCAATAGGGCAAAAACAAAAACAACAAAACAAAAGGGACCTGGCACAATAACAGCAGTGACAGAGAGCACACACCAAAGTGTGTCGTGGCTCAAGCACAACAAACAAAACCCATCGACCAACAACCAAGAACAATGAGCCAACCCAATAAGAACAGAGCAACAAGAAACAGTAAAAGAGGCTCACACCTGCGGGGAAGCAACCAACCAAAGTGGAAGGAGCAGTAACGACGACCGCTTCCAACCCATCCCTATCGAAGAGGGGAAACCAACATCAGCTGCCACCGAGACCAGGGAACCCCAATTAGCAGAGAGCAGAGGCACAAGCTCGCGACTAAGCAGCGAGCACAAATGGGTATAACTGATAGGGGTGGTGAAATCCCCTATTGTAACCCAGCTAGCTCGCGAAGCACCAATAGACTCGGCACCAAAAGAAGTGGAACCACCGTCAGTAGTGGCCAAGTCAGAAGCACCACTAAACAACGAGCGCAACTGCCTATGATGCAAGCACTCGAATGAAGGCAACGAGCGCGGCAGCCTAGAAGAAATTCGCCAGCGCCGCCGCCTCTGCCGTTGCCTCCGCTTAGATGGTGACTTTCAAATCTGAGAATTACCCGAAATCGGAGATGAATTGCTAGGGGTGATGAAATCCCCTTTAGCAATCAAACAATCATGCCCAAAATAGTTAAAATCAGGAGAATCCCCAATAACCGAACCAAATAAGGGAGGGCAATCTCCCCAATTCACCAACGAACAAGAATCTGCAAATCGCAAGCAAGGGTCGAAGTCCAAAACAGATCGGCATCTAATCGGAAACTCACTGGAGAACAAACCGAAGTCAGAGCATGGCAGAATCTCCAAAAAACAATCATCAACAACCACCATTCGATGCCGGCTAATATCAGCAAAGGCACGTATAGAGAAGACCTGAATCTCAATAGAATAAGGCCTAGAGAAAATAATAGAGATCGGGCCTTTAGTAAGAACGCGCAAAGCCAAGGCAATCGAGTCAAAACTAGGGCACAATTTCAAGAACGTGCCTTTGAGGAGGAAGACATCCTCACCAGTAAACGGAACCATGGAGAGGAGAAAAATGGAAGCAGAGAAGAATAGGGCGAGCTGACAAGGAGCGAATAAAAAGAGAAGAAGAACGCAGTAATCAGTAGGAAGAAGCCATGAATAAGGCCGTTAGTTTTTTTGCTGTGCTGACACAACTTATATATATATGTGTGTGTGTGTGTATGTATATGTATGTATGTGTGTGTGTATGTACACACACCTACACATACATACATACATATATTATGTATGTATATATGTATGTATATATGTGTATATGTGTGTAGTGCAATAGCTTAAAAACTTCCATTGAAAAAAAATTAGTGACTATTTTACTTGGGTGTCTGAAAGGAAACATCACCGATTATTTGAACTGTGTAATTGTCTGTTTAACAGTTATCAAATCAGAATTTCTCTTGCGGAATGTTAATAAAATTTTAATATGTAAAACTACTAGTAGTTGGTACAATTTTGTTCATACGTTATAGTATCAACAAAACCCTTGTTTTTATGAAATCACATGAAAAAACTAATTCTTGTTTATAAATAGTATATTAGAGTGTGTTTCAGAAAATCTGGAAGCATACTGTCTAAAAGTTGTGTTAACTTTCCTTACTATAAATATATACGTTCACTGCCAAAAACTGCCTGAGAAATGGTAAATATCTCAGCATGATTGGTGCTAAATATCTTGAAATAAAATCCTATAAACATATGGAGAAATAAAGCAACATTTATCATTTTAAAAGAATTACTGTAATTAAATATTGCCATGTCCTGCATTTTCAACTATCTTTAAAAATAAAACATAGTCAAACGAAGAACAAACGATCAACTATAAAAGAATGATGTTAGATCATTTTCGACAATTGTTTTGTTCACTTCATATTTTTTGTAATGAAAAATACTAAACTGAACAATGCATAGCACACAAATCAAACATAAAATCAGTTTTTATTGGACAAATCAATGTGCATTAAAATGATAATGTTTTGCTGTTTTAATAGCCATGAAAGTAATGTATCGAAATTTTGATACCGCTTGTTTAACTTGTGCTATATTTTGTGTACATTTTAATCTTTGATATATACAGACACACACAACCCACACATGTCATGTGACACACATGTCAAGTATACAAAGATGCGGCACCAAAACGTTGATAGAAGCTTCTCAATATGGATGAGAACGACGAGTAAAAAAATAAATAAATGAAAACTGATGTCTGAACTGTAGAATGGGATAAGGGCCAAACTTATGACAACTACAGTTTTGCTGATTTGAAATATAAACGACACACGTGTGCATGGAATTTGACAAACGAGTAGAACTATGAAAGAAAATAGATGATGTGAACAGAAGACATGTATAGAGTACAGTACAGCTAGCTCTGCTTGGCTCTTGAAATATGAGAGGGGTCAAGTGATAAATACATAGTGCTACTGATTAAGTACATTTTATGACCATGAAAAGGACATGATATGCATCTAGAATTCACCATTTGCCTGATTAATTCCTGTTTAATTTTCGATATATATTAATGTGCGCGCGAGAAACATGGCAGATCAACCCTAATCCAATTCATTCATTATATTATTTGATTTTTAGTCGAAATGTAACATCATTAATTAAGCAAAAGATATTGTCTCTGTTTTGTATCTGATTTGATTTGATATTAAGTAACCGAAAATTCTTGTAAAGTCTGCTCATCCTGTTTATGGATTAACCTAAGATTTCATCAACCCTAATATTCTTCATCAATTAACAATTGTACTGAGTTAGGATGGGTATATAACCAGACTTAGAGGCCTCTTTGCTTTTAGACCAATGAAGCTAAGTGTTTAGGGATTTAAATCTGGAGGGTTCCATAGTTTTCTTGGTACACTTACAATACTGTAATTTTTAAATGAAATAAGCACAATTCACAAATTCTCATCAATAGTTTGATATCAGATTTTAAAGCAAATTAATCAGTGAAATGTTAGTTGCCATTTGAACAATTGAATTTTGTCAGTTTAACATACAATTGATACAATTCATTTTGTTACGATTGTTATGTTAGTACACATGACACATATTGATACAATAAATGTCAACCATAAGATTTCCTTTTGACTTCAACTTCTAATGTGATCCAACTATAGAATTTGTTGGGTTACCATTTTATCTTCCGATAGTCGCCCCTTAAATATGTACATATCTATGTTATACGTCTAGTATACCAAAACAGAGAATAATCAATTATAAACTCGTTGCACAAGTTTATAACTCAGATTTCCGCTACACTAGAATTCTGTATTAATTATTATAACAAAATGAATGTTGTAAATAAGTTACAACAACAGCGTTATACTATTTTGAATAAACAGTATAACTAGAATAACAGATAGAATATAGAATAATGTATATAAATATACAAACAGACTAGAATTCTAACCGGATTATGTCTGAGGCTCATCGTAACGATTTCCTTAAGAATTTTATTTCAAAATTCTTCCAAGATACAACAGACGAAATCTACACGAGATAGTAATGAGTATGTCAACTCTGTGATATATATATAGAGCGGTAGAGAAAAGAAGCAAAGGAAAAACAGAACTGAATTGGATTTAGAATGTGATCAGTATTCTGTCATATTTATAGTTTTATCCGCATCCCTTCAAACAGTCGCGTCCGCTCGACGGGTCGCACCCGCTGCTGTTCGTTAACGGGTCGCACCCGCTTACTGCTCGTATCCATTCGGCAGCGCCTCCTCAGTCGGCCCGCAGCCGCTTCTGTACGCCCGTGCTTCTTCAGTTAGGTCGCACCCGCTTGCTTCAGAAATCACACCTCCTCAACAATCTGCGTCCGTTTATGAACAGTCGCGTCCGTTCGTATAGCTTGCAACTATTAAAAAGCCCGGCCCAGTCCGGTTCGGTCGGACGTACGGCGGCGGCGCACGCACGTGTGTGGTAGAGATGCATGATCTCCATCCTCACAACGAAACATACATTTGGGTGCCCCTAGGCCCCAACACCTTCTTTAGAAAGCTATTAATATACTTAGCTTTCTTAATATTTTAGGCGATATGGGACAAGTGTATTTCATTTACACTAAGAATTCTAACAATCCCCCACATAAATGATAATATACTTTTCCCCCACACAAAATGAAATATCACAGAGTACATATGGAATAATGCCTTATCGTGGATAAGTAGATATTTCACTTTGAACTTTCCCTAGTTAAAACTTATCGGATCTACTTGGCTAATCGGTGAATTATTTCATCTTGAACCGTCGGCCTTTATTGTATATCCAGACAATAAGCTTTACGAAGCATTGATTCCCTTCTCATCCAATCTCTTGGTCGTGTTCATTTTGGTCTTGAACAATTTTTGGTTCTGCGAGTATTTTAGAGAATAAAAGCCTTATAATATTCTCGTAGAGCCGACCCAGCTCACACTAATATAGGTGATCGCAACCATTAAGAGTATCCTACATATATCCTGAAAGATGCTATGCGGTAGGATCGTGTAATATGGAATAACGGAATAGTCTAGGTAGACAAAGTAAGTAAAAGCAAGGTAGACACCAGGATTTTATACTGGTTCGGACCTCTAGTCCTACGTCCAGTCCCTAAGCTTCACTTAGGAATTCTACTAGCTAAAACCCTCTCTTAACCTGGAGGAATAGGTTTACAACTTACCCGAACAATCGAACGGGATTTCTTGCCTCAACTACCGAAGAGGACTTCAACTTAATTAAAAACAATATTCGACTTGTTGTGTTCTTGTCAACACTAATGAGTCTAATGTAGTACAATGTTCCTATGATCTTATCCTCGAGAGTATGCAATGTGTTTGTGAAGATTTAGGAAATGTGAATTGCTATGAATCAAAAGAGAATTATAAACAAAACAGAGATTCAAGCAATAGATTGGTGATTGCTTTGAAAACTTTTAGAGAATATAAAATATGTTCAAGAAAGTAGTGAGATTAAAGCATAAGAGAATTGGTGAATTTAAGATGTTAGAACCATGTATTTATATGTGTAGAAGAGATGTATTTGTTGGCTAGAGATGCAAACAAGAGATGCTTCCATTTCCATTGGAGAATGGTTGCAACTCTTGGGAGGAAGAATGTGTCCTTTCAGAAAAAATTCGCAGATTTAAATTCAGTCGACTGAGCAGAGTTTTCAGTCGAATGAAAAATGTAAAGTAAAATTTTCAGGAACAAATTCAGTCGACTGAGCAGGGTGTTTCAGTCGACTAGAACTGTGCATGTTTATATATGTGTAACAGGTTCAGTCGACTGGGCATACTTGTTCAGTCGACTGAACTTTTGATTTCTGCACAGTGAATTTTTATTCTAAAATGAAATTTATGAAACGTGTACTAGTGTTTGTGTAAGACTCTTGAGGATATATTTTAACAAAAAATCTAAACTAAGACCTATATAGAAATCATACTTATGTTTATCCTTGGTCTTTATCATTCTTCCTTTAGCTTTGCACATATTTCTTTCTTTTTGTTGAAGCACATTGTCATTGATCAAAATATAGCGTATCAACATTCTCCCCTTTTTGATTGATGACAATACTGAAATGTGTAGAGATGTAATTATTTCCTCCCCCTGAATATATACACTGTCTTTTCTACAAAACAAGGTTAGTAACATAGATTTCTCCCCCTTTGTCATCGACAAAAAGGAAGTAATAATCGCAGAAATATATTGTCAAAACAATCACTGATATGCATGGCTATAGAATGAAGCATAGAATGTAGCATAGATAAAGAAAACATAGAATAAAGCATGAATGTAGCATAAGTATATAAAACATAGAATGTAGCATGAATGTAGCATAAATAAATAAAACATAGAATGTAGCATGTATGAAAGATAAAAGTTTATTTATACAAGCCTTTCGATTAGTGTTTTTGAAATAAAAAAAAACATAAGAGAGTTATTCATTTTATCCCAATCGTATGAGGCTTCTCTCCCTCCCCTTGGTTCGCGAATAACGGGTCCACCTGTGGGTGGTCTATAAGCTCTTCCACCTTGACCACCGCTATTCCCACTTGTGCTGCTGCTTGGATTTTCTTCGGATGACGTCCATGTGAAAGTTGGTGCTGGACGCTTGCCACGGGAGGTTGAAGTAGCAGTGGAGCTCATGCATGAGATGGCATCCCATAATTTATTGAAGAACCCTTTAATTCTATCAAGTTTGTGGTCTACCTTCTTGAGGCGATTATTAAGAATTTGTTGATTTCTTGATAAAATTCCTAACGATTGATTGGTAGTAAAACTTGGTTCAATGATACGAATTTCATCATCTTGGTCGAAAGGTTCTTCATGTTGAGCTTGAGGAGGTTGTTGTGGTTCTTGATGTCTAGCTTCCCATTCGACAAGAGATATAATGCGAGGAGGTCTATCCGGGAGTTGCATAAGGCTTATAGTTCGATGATTAATTTGATGAACCATGGTATTTTCGGACTCTGGTAATGGCGTATCAACGTTGAAGAGAAGTCGCATGATATACTCTCCAAAATATATCGTTCGCACTTTGCCATTATTGAAAGTAAGAAACTCATCAAGAATTAATTGGACCCAATTGACTTGAATATTTCCCCAAATAGCATATAGTGCTCTATAATTGTTTGGATATACAATTTCATATGAGCCCGTTCGAGGAGTGATTGTTCGCATAAGAGCTTTGTGGAGAAGTCTTGCTCTTGGTCGTAAGGAAGTTGACTTCATATCCCGGATGTTGATGTTATCATCCAAAAATTGATGATTTATGTTGTCTCGGATATGTGGATTAAATTCTATTTTTTCAAGCTTCCTTCCCATGTTAGGAGATCCTAATATGTGTGCGATTCGATCTAGGGAGAACCATACCTTTTTGCCGCACACCATACTCCAAACACTATCGTTTGGATTTCTTGAAGTTTGGTGTCCAAGATTAAGATTTGCATAGAACAATTTGACCATAATGTGATTGATTGCATGGTCATTTCGTTTTATGTCTAAGAGAGAAGTCAAACCTGCTCGATCCGTCAAGGCTTGTATGTTATATGTTTGGAGACTTTGAAAAACAACGAAGTAGTGTTCAAAGATCCGAATTCTTCATTTTATTCCGCCGTGTGACCGCCACTCCATCATAAAGCCATTGAGCAATTTGTGCGTCAATTGGCTCGGAGGAGGTTGAAATTGAAGTCCTTGATCTTTTGGAGCCATTTTTGTGAGAGTTTTGAGAGAGATTTTGAAAATTATGAAGATTGGGGGCTAAGGTTTTGAAGAGTAACGGGGAAGAAGTTGCTTTTTGGAATGGTAAAAGTGAAAAGTAAAGGTAGAAATTGGTGGTAAAAAGGAAAAAGTAGCCTGGGAAACGACGTTCAGTCGACTGAATTTTTGGCCGAAAATTTTCTGTGTTAAATTCAGTCGACTGAACAGAGTTTTTAGTCGACTGAACTATTGTGTAATTGTTTTCTGCCTTGTGTTCAGTCGATTGAGCAGTAAGGTACAGTCGACTGAACCTTGAGTTTTTGGTGTTCTAAATTTTTAAAGCAAAAATTTCAATAAACGATTACAATTGTATAGACATATTACAATATAACAACATGATTTGGCCACCGAAATAATCATTTCTTTGGAGATGGAATATTTTTCTTTTTGCATTTTATTTCCTTCATTCGCTATATAGTTTTTGTCCGATGAATTTGGACTATATTGAGGAGCTTTTGGCGACATCCAAGGATTCACGGGATCAACTGGTGTACGGTATGACGAAGATGGATCATACGAACTAACTGGTCGAGGTAGGGGCTCAATCACATCGTTTTTCTTTGAACTACAAAAACGTAAACCGATTTGCTGAAGAAAGCTTAATCATCTAGCCGTTACTTTCTGTTCAAAATATAATTCTCGTTGAAGATCAATTTGTTGTTGTTGAAAGTGATGAATCTCATCAATCTTTCTTTTCGTATCAAGTGAGATAAAAAGACAACGTTTAACCTTCTTCGATTCCGGTGTGTAGCCAGTTCGATAGTTTTCCCATTTATAAACCGGTTCATGCTTTGGTGTTGCCGTAGGACGTTTTTGTGATGTAGGTGAGTTATCGATTGAGGAGGTGATGTTGATTGGAGAGTATGAGTTGTTGGAAGACATTTTTGTATAGAATTTTCAAACTTTTTAATTTTTGAAAATAACATATGTATAAACGTGTATATATATAGTATAAAAATGCTAAGAAAAATGTGGTGGTAAATTAATAAGGTTTTAGAACCAATCATTGTTTCATTGGTTTAAAAAAAATTGGTTAGTAATGGATGGATTACAGACATCCTTTAATATATTATGTATTATGTAGCTGAATTGAAACATATACATTGAAAATTTTTGTTTTTGTGATTCAGTAGACTGGGCAGAGTTGTTTAGTCGACTGAGTTTTATAATTTTTATAATATTTGCTATAAAGCATCTTTAAAAGAAATTATTCCTAACTCTCATCATATTTTTATAAAAGAGTTTTCTAATAAAGGTTTAGTAAATATATGGGCAATCTGATTTTCAGTAGAAATATGTTCTAAATTTATGATTCCTTTTTTGATATTGTCACGTAGAAAATGGTGACGAATATCAATATGTTTTGTACGAGAATGATTTACCGGGATTTTAGATAAAATTATTGTACTTGTATTATCACAAAATATTGTAGAATTTGTTAAATTTATATTAAAATCTTTAAGTGTTTGTTGCATATAGATGACTTGAGTACATGCAAAGGCGGCTGATATATATTCCGCTTCACACGTGGAAAGTGAAACACAATTTTGTTGCTTACTAAACCAAGATACAAGTGATTTTCCAATGAAATGGCACGTACCACTTGTACTTTTTCTATCTGTTCGAGATCCACCAAAATCAGCATCACTAAACGATACTAATTCGAATGGACACTCTTTTGGATAGAAAAGACAAAATCTTTAGTATAGTTAAGATATCGCATAATTCGTTTTACAGCTCGTAAATGTGATTCTTTAGGGTTAGATTGAAAACGTGCACATAGACATACACTCATCATTATGTCTGGTCTACTAGCGGTTAAGTAAAGTAAGGAGCCTATCATACTTCTAAACAATTTTTGGTCTATACTTTTGCCATTTTCATCTCGATCGAGATGAGTAGTGGTACTCATAGGAGTAGGTTTAGCAGAAGTGTTTTCCATTCCGAAACGTTTAATTTGATTAGCACAATATTTTTCTTTGTTTATGAAAATACCATTTGTTAATTGTTTAATTTGTAGTCCGATAAAATAGGATAATTCTCCCATATGAGATATTTCGAACTCTTTAGTCATTATATTTGAAAATTCTTTACATAAGTTTTTATTTGTCGAACCAAATATAATATCATCTATATATATTTGAATTATTAGAATATCTTTAGTAGTATTTTTAATGAAAAGAGTTTGATCTACTTTTCCAATTTGAAATCCCGAATTTAGTAAATAACTTTTAAGTCTTTCATACCAAGCACGAGGTGCTTGTTTAAGACCATATAGTGCTTTCTTTAATTTATATTCATGATCCGGATATTTTTCATGTATAAATAAAAGAGGTTGTTCAACGTATACATTTTATTTTATAAAACCACTTAAAAATGCACTTCTAACATCCATTTGATAAAGTTTAAAATTGTGAAAACATGCGAAGGCTAATAGAATACGTATTGCTTCAAGTCTTGCAACTAGAGCAGAAGTTTCTTCAAAATCGATACATTCTTCTTGATTATACCCTTGTGCTACTAGTCTAGCTTTATTCCTAGTTATATTACCTTGTTCGTCTACTTTATTTTTGTAAACCCATTTTGTGCCTATAAATGATTGATTATTAGGACGGGCAACTAACTCCCAAACATCGTTACGTTCAAATTGATTTAATTCTTCTTACATAGCAACAATCCAGTAATCGTATGTTGATGCTTCTTTAGAATTTTTAGGTTCTATTGTTGAAATAAAAGCAACATGTCCCATTTGATTTAGTTGACTTCTTGTCTTAACTTGAGAATTCATTTCACCTATTATATTTTGCGCTGGGTGATCTCGTTATATTCTTGGTGGAGATCTTAGTTCATTATCACAATTTTCAAGGTTTGTATTTTCTATATTTATAAATTCTTCATCATCTTTTATACTCAAATTTTTATTAAAATTTTTATCAAAAGATATATGTAAAGTTTTTTCAATTATGTTTGTTCGTTTATTAAATACTCGATATGCTTTACTTCGTTCTGAGTATCCTACGAAAATTCCTTCGTCAGCTTTTGGATCGAATTTTCCTAGTTGATCTTTTGTATTTAAAATAAAACATTTTGATCCAAATAATTTAAAATAAGATATATTTGGCTTTTTGTTATTAAATAGTTCATATGAAGTATTTTTAGTTAATGGTCTAATTAATATACGATTTAATACATAACATGCAGTAGCTATGGCTTCTGCCCAAAGATGTTTTGGTAGAAAACTTTCATTTAATAATGTTCTTGCACATTCTTGTAATGTTCTATTATTTCTTTCTAAAACTCCATTTTGTTGAGGAGTTCTAGGAAATGAAAAATTATGATTTATTCCTTTCTTTTTAAAAAAAGATTCAAAAGCTTCATTTTCGAATTCGCCTCCATGATCGCTTCGTATATTTTTAATCTTCAAATCTTTAATGTTTTGAATTCTTTTGACAAATGTTTTAAAATGCTCAAAAGTGTCACTTTATTTTTCATAAAAATTGTCCATGTATATCTTGAGAAGTCATCAACTATTACAAACACATATCGATTATGATTAATGGATTGAACTTGTGTTGGTCCAAATAAATCCATATGTAGTAATTCTAGTGGTTGTAAGGTCGAAATATTTTTCTTAGATTTGAAAGATGACTTTGTTAATTTTCCCTTTTGACAATCATCACAAAGATTTTTTATTTTAAGTTTATTTTAGGTAAACCTCTTACTAATTCATTTTTAGAAAGTTTTCTAATAGTTTTAAAATTGATATGACAAAATCTTTTGTGTCATAACCAAGGATCATTATCTTTGGCTAGTAAACACATATTTGTATTATGATTAATTTTCAAATTTAGAACATAAATATTTCTATCTCTATTTCCCTCAAAAACAAGATTTTGGTGTTGATAAAAAAATACTACATTTATTTTCCGAAAAAGTTATTTTAAAACCTTTGTCACAAAGTTGACTTATGCTAAGTAAATTATGTTTTAGATTTTCAACTAATGAAACATTTGTAATAAAAGGTAAATTTGATGTACCATAATTGCTCACATCTCCTTTGCCAATGATATAGCCTTTTGAATTGTCTCCGAAGGTAATTGAGCCACTATCAAAGTATGTGATGTTTGTAAGCATATCTTTATCTCCGGTCATGTGTTTTGCACAACCACTATCTAGTATCTATTTCTTCTTTTTGAGTGGGACCTAAAAATAAATATGAAATTATTGGTACCCACCTTTTTAATAGGGTCCTAAAAGTTAGAGTTTAGGAAACCAAACCCAATTTGGTTCAGTATCCTTTTTATAAATATAGTTTTTATTATTATGAACACTATCCATAAATGTTTTAATATATTTATTCCTGATTAAAATATTGTTAGTCTTTGGAGCCCAAATTTTTATTATCTTAGTTTCTACTTTTGTTTTAATAGGTTCTCTTGATAACATTTGTTGTTTTGAATCAATATTCTTCTTAAACTTAGCATTTTTCTTTTTAGGAATTTTTGACTTCTTTTTATATCCTAATCCAAGTTTACTTGAAGAGGATTGAGAATTTTCTAAAATCTTAGATAAATTTTCTCTTCCTTTGTTAAAGTTATAAATATTTTTAGTGATGTTATCTAATCTAGCTTGAAGACTATTATTTTCTAACTTAACTTGTCTAATCTTAGTTTTTAACTCATGATTTTCAGAAACAATTATATCATTCTTTGTCTTTTGAGTTTCAATTTCTTGACTTAAAAGTGATAATTGAGTTTCTGAATTTGAATGAGATTTTTGAACTTTTTCAAGTTCTTCTTCTAGAATTTTCTTTTCATCTTTTAACATATCTCTTTCAAATTCAGCTTTGTTTCGATTTTCATGAGTTTCCTTGAGTTTCTTTTTAAGATTATTTATTGTGTTCAAAAGTTCAGTATTTACTTCAATTAAATCATCGAAAGTTAAATTACTAACCTCAGATTCTTGAGCCATAAAGCATACATTTGCTTGTTCAATGTCGCTATCATTTTCACTTTCAAATGAAGAAGAATCTGAATCGTCCCATGTTACAGAGAATGCCTTCTTTTTGAATTTCTCTCTCTTGTTTTTATTATTGAGAGCTTTTTGATTCTCCTTCTTTTGCTCTGGACAATCCTTGTGCATGTGACCTTTCTTGTGACAGTTAAAACATTTTATATTCGAGGATGTAGGTTTGTTCACAAAATTCTTATTGAATCCGTTTTTATTTCTTTTTCTATATCTTAAGAATTTCTTGAAATTTTTGGCTATAAATGCTAAATCTCATCTTCAGATTCCGATTCTTCCTTTTCCGCATGAAAAGCCATATTCTTTCTTTCTTGAGCTTGATCTTTCTTAGCTTGCATATTTACTTCATATGACATAAGATTTCCAATTAATTCCTCTGGTTTCATTGTAGATAGATCATTTGCTTCCTCAATTGCTAGTATTTTTCTCTCAAATTCATCAGTGAGTGAATTTAGAACTTTAGACACAATTTCAAAGTCCGTGCATTTTTCTCCTAATCCTATTAAGGCATGATGAATGTCTTGAAATCTTGAGTACATGTCATTGATGGATTCATTTTGTCGCGTTCTAAAGTTTTGGAATTGGTTCTTCAGCATCGATATCTTTGTTTGTTTGACCTTGTTTGTGCCTTCATGTATGACTCTAAGTGTTTCCCATATCTGATAAGCAGTAGTACATATGCTAACACGGTTGAATTCATTTCTATTTAGGATGCAAAATAGCATATTCATAGCTTTGGCATTTGCACTAGCTTCATTCTTCTGAGTTTGTGTCCATGCAGGATAATCGGTCGTGGGTACAAAGAACTCTGCTTGAGTGCATTCCAGGCTTCGAAACTTGTTGCTTGCATATAAATCCTCATCCTTGTAGCCCAATAGTTATAGTTTAGTCCATTGAATAGAGGGGTCTTTGAGTAGATTTTCCTTCCGCAAATGTAGAGTTATAGGCAGATGTTGTGCTTGTACCTGCGTTATTTTCCATATTATCAATATGTCTAACAACAGTGTTATGGTTATAGGACGACCAAGCTCTGATACCAATTGAAAGGTGCTATGCGGCAGGATCGTGTAATATGGAATAACGGAATAGTCTAGGTAGATAAAGTAAGTAAAAGCAAGGTAGATAAAGTAAATAAATGAAAACTGATGTATGAACTGTACAATGAGATAAGGGCCAAACTTATGACAACTACAGTTTTACTGATTTGAAATATGAACGACACACGTGTACATGGAAATTTGACAAACGAGTAGAACTATGAAAGAAAATAGATGATGTGAACAGAAGACATGTATAGAGTATGGTATAGCTAGCTCTGCTTGGCTCTTGAAATATGAGAGGGGTCAAGTGATAAATACATAATGCTACTGATTAAGTGCCTTTTATGACCATGAAAAGGACATGATATGCATCTAGAATTCACCATTTGCCTGATTAATTCATGTTTAATTTTCGATATATATTAATGTGCGCGCGAGAAACATGGCAGATCAACCCTAATCCAATTCATTCATTATATTATTTGATTTTTAGTCAAAATGTAACATTATTAATTAAGCAAAAGATATTGTGTCTGTTTTGTATCTGATTTGATTTGATATTGAAGTAATCGAAAATTCTTGTAAATTTTGCTCATCCTGTTCATGGATTAACCTAAGATTTCATCAACCCTAATATTCTTCATCAATTGACAATTGTACTGAGTTAGGATGGGTATATAACCAGACTTAGGGGCCTCTTTGCTTTTAGACCAATGAAGCTAAGTGTTTAGGGATTTAATTCTGGAGGGTTCCATCGTTTTCTTGGTACACTTACAATACAGTAATTTTTAAATGAAATAAGCACAATTCACAAAATCTCATCAATAGTTTGATATCAGATTTTAAAGCAAATTAATCAGTGAAGTGTTATTTGCCATTTGAACAATTGAATTTTATCAGTTTAACATACAATTGATACAATTCATTTTGTTACGATTGTTACGTTAGTATACATGACACATGTTGATACAATAAATGTCAACCATAAGATTTCCTTTTGACTTCAACTTCTAATGCGATCCAACTATAGAATTTGTTGGGTTACCACTTTATCTTCCGATAGTTGTACATATGTATGTTGATGTATGTTATACGTCTAGTATACCAAAACAGAGAATAATCAATTATAAATTCGTCGCATAAGTTTATAACTCATATTTCCACTACACTAGAATTCTGTATTAATTATTATAACAAAATGAATGTTGTAAATAAGTTACAACAACAGCGTTATACTATTTTGAATAAAAGTATAACCAGAATAACGGATAAAATATAGAATAATGTATATAAATATACAAACAGACTAGAATTCTAATCGGATTATGTCCGAGGCTCATCGTAGCGATTTCCTTAAGAATTTTATTTCAAAATTCTCCCAAGATACAACAGACGAAATCTGCACGAGATAGTAATGAGTATGTCAACTCTGTGATATATATAGAGCTGAAGAGAAAAGAAGCAGAGGAAAAACAGAATTGAATTGGATTTAAAATGTGATCAGCATTCTGTCCTATTTATAGTTTTGTCCGCAACCCTTCAAACAGTTGCATCCGCTCGACGGTCGCACCCGCTACTGTTCATTAACGGGTCGCACCCGCCTGTTGCTCGTATCCATTCGGCCGCGCCTCCTCAGTCGGCCCGCACCCGCTTCTGTACGTTCGTGCTTCTTCAGTTAGGTCGCATCCGCTTGCTTCAGAAGTCGCACCTCCTCAGCAATCTGCGTTCGTTTATGAACAGTCACGTCCGTTCCTATAGCCTGCAACTATTAAAAAGCCCGGCCCAGTCCGGTTCGGTCGGACGGACGGCGGCGGCGGCGCGCGTGTGTGGTGGAGATGCATGATCTCCCTCCTCACAACGAAGCATACATTTGGGTGCCTAGGCCCCAACACCTTCTTTAGAAAGCTATTAATATACTTAGCTTTCTTAGTATTTTAGGCGATGTGGGACAAGTGTATTTCATTTACACTAGGAATTCTAACAATCCTCCACATAAATGATAATATACTTTTCCCTCGCACTAAACGAAATATCACTGAGTACATATGGAATAAATCTTTATCGTGGATAAGTAGATACTTCACTTTGAACTTTCCCTAGTTAAAACTTATCGGATCTACTTGGCTAATCGGTGAATTATTTCATCTTGAACCGTCGGCCTTTATTGTATATCCAGACAATAAGCTTGACGAAGCGTTGATTCCCTTCTCATCCAATCTCTTGGTTGTGTTCATTTTGGTCCTGAACAATTTTTGGTTCTACGAGTGTTTTAGAGAATAAAAGCCTTATAATATTCTCATAGAGCCGACCCAGCTCACACTAACATAGGTGATCGCAACTATTAAGAGTATCCTACATACACCCTGAAAGATGCTATGCGGTAGGATCGTGTAATATGGAATAACGGAATATTCTAGGTAGATAAAATAAGTAAAAGCAAGGTAGACACCGGGATTTTACACTGGTTCGGACCTCTAGTCCTACGTCCAGTCCTTAAGCTTCATTTAGGAATTCTACTAGCTAAAACCCTCTCTTAACCCGGAGGAATAGGTTTACAACTTACCCGAACAACCGAACGGGATTTCTTGCCTCAACTACCGAAGAGGACTTCAACTTAATTAAAAACAATATTCGATTTGTTGTGTTCTTGTCAACACTAATGAGTCTAATGTAGTAAAATGTTCCTATGATCTTATCCTCGAGAGTATGCAATGTGTTTGTGAAGATTTAGAAGATGTGAATTGCTATGAATTAAAAGATGTTATAAATAAAACAGAGATTCAAGTAATAGATTGGTGATTGCTTTGAAAACTTTTAGAGAATATAAAATATGTTCAAGAAAGTAGTGAGATTAAAGCATAAGTGAATTGGTGAATTTAAGATGTTAGAACCATGTATTTATATGTGTAGAAGAGATGCATTTGTTGGCTAGAGATGCAAACAAGAGATGCTTCCATTTCCATTGGAGAATGGTTGCAACTCTTGGAAGGAAGAAGGTGTCCTTTCAGAAAAAATTCGGAGGTTTAAATTCAGTCGACTGAGCAGGGTTTTCAGTCGACTGAAAAATGTAAAGTAAAATTTTCAGGAACAAATTCAGTCGACTGAGCAGGGTGTTTCAGTCGACTAGAACTGTGCGTGTTTATATATGTGTAACAGGTTCAGTCGACTGGGCATACCTGTTTAGTCGACTGAACTTTTGATTTGTGCACAGTGAATTTTTATTCTAAAATGAAATTTATGAAACGTGTACTAGTGTTTGTGCAAGACTCTTGAGGATAGATTTTAACAAAAAATCCAAACTAAGACCTATATAGAAATCATACTTATGTTTATCCTTGGTCTTTATCATTCTTCCTTTAGCTTTGCACATATTTCTTCCTTTTTGTTGAAGCATATTGTCATTGATCAAAATATAGTGTATCAACATACCCCACTTGTTATTTCCAAGATATGGTCATCATTAAAAAACATAGTTTTGTCCTTTAAATACTTCTGTGGGCATGTATTTATATTGTGCACCATAGGAATGGAGTTTGGACTATGTCCACACAAACGCATTACGTCTTGAATTATTCAGAACTGGTTTGCCTATTGATCCTAGTCCGTGGGATCTCCAGTCGCTAGGATAGGTTTCCGTATAAGATAACTCTTGGTGGTTTAGGATTTTAAACCCATTCCCCTTGATGCGCAGTAAATTTTCACTCTTGAACCATTAGTAAATGGATCCGCTAGGTTATCATTTGTTCTTACATAATATATGGAAATAGTTCTATTTGAGAGCAACTGCCTAACTGTGTTGTGACGTCGATGAATATGTCGTGACTTTCCATTATACACAAAGTTGTGCGCTCTGCTTAGCGCAACTTGGTTATCACGGTGTATGCATATGGCCGGTACAGGTTTAGGCCAAAATGGAACATCTTCTAAAAAGTGACGAAGCCATTCTGCTTCTTTGCCTTCTTTATCTAAAGCGATGAACTCCGATTCCAAAGTGGATCGAGCTATGCATGTTTGTTTAATAGATTTCCATGACACTGCTGCCCCTGCTAAGGTAAAGACATAACCACTCGTTGATTTTGATTTATCTGAATCAGTAGTCCAATTTGCATCACTATATCCTTCTAGGACGGCAGGATATTTTCCATAATGTAAGGAATAATTTGTGGTATTTTTTAAATATCCTAGCACTCTTATTAGTGCTTTCAAGTGTTTCTTTCCTGGATTGCTTGTATACCTGCTCAGTCGACTTACTGCATAAGGTATATCTGGTCTTGTGCAATTCATGAGATACATGAGACATCCTATTACACGAGAATATTTCAGTTGCATTACACTCTCATTAGTTTTTTTATGCAGTACTTCTGATGGATTAAAGGGTGTATTTACTCCTTCAATTCCAAAATTTTGAAATCTTGCAATCACTTTTTCTACATAATGTGATTGAGATAACTCAATTCCAGTAGGTGTTCTTATTATTTTTATTACCAAAATAACATCTGCAACATCCAAGTCTTTCATGTCGAAATTGTTGATCAACATTTTCTTTATGGTCTCAATTACCTGAGTATTTGGAACGAGTGTTAGCATATCGTCCACATATAGACATATCATCACATATGATTGTCCAATTGTTTATAATAAACACATTTCTCACATTCATTTATACGAAAACCATTTCTCATCATGACACTATCAAATTTTGTGTGTCATTGCTTTGGTGTTTGTTTTAGTCTGTATAATGATTTGACTAATCTACAGACTTTGTTTTCATTTCCTTTGGAAATAAATCCCCCAGGTTGCTCCATGTTAATTTCCTCATCGAGATTTCCATTTAAGAATGCTGCTTTTACATCCATTTGATGAATCTCTAGATTATAGATGGATGAAATTACTATTAACATTCTTATAGAGGTTATTCGTGTTACCGGTGAATATGTATCAAAAAAGTCTACTCCTTCTTTTTGACGTTATCCTTTGGCTACTAATCTGGCTTTATACTTGTCGTGAGCCATCTGCTTTCATTTTCTTCTTGAAAATCCATTTGCAGCCAATTGGTTTTATTCCTGGTGGAATATCAACAATTTCCCAAGTTTTATTACTTAAAATTGAAACAATCTCACTTTGGATTGCCTCTTTCCAACATGAGGATTCAGAAGATGACATTGCTTCCTTGTACGTTTGAGGTTCGTGCTCTAATACATATGTAAAAAAGTCCGAACCAAATGTTTTGGAAGTTCTATCCCTTACGTTTCTTCTTGGTTCAGCATCCTCAATCTCATGATGAGTTTCATCTTCATGTGAATTGCTCAATTCTTCTCTTGTCCTTTTAGGGAAAATATTTCCTTCATTCCTTTTGTGCAGAAACACATCTTCAAAGAATGAGGCATCTCTTAATTCCATAATTGTATTTACATGAATATCAGTTATATCAGACTTGAATACCAAAAATCCGTAGGCACTACTATTTTGGGCTGGCCCAGATAATAACAATCTACTATTTTTGGTCCAAGTTTGACTCTCTTGGGAGGCGGAACTGCAACTTTTGCCAAGCACCCCCACACTTTGAGGTATTTAAAGCTTGGTTCATGTCCTTTCCATATCTCATATGGAATTGTTCCTGTTTTATTATGAGGAACCTTATTTAATATATGATTAGACATATTTAGGGCTTCCTCTCCACAAGTTCGTCGGTAGACCAGAAGTTAAAAGCAATGCATTAATCATATCTTTTAACGTTATATTCTTCCTCTCGGCTACACCATTTTGTTGTGGTGAATATGGAGCTGTTGTTTGATGAATTATTCCATTTTCTTCACAGAATTGTTCAAATGGTGATTCATATTCTCCACCTCGATCAGATCTTAGTATCTTGATCTTTTTATTTAACTGATTTTCTACCTCAACCTTGTATTTTGTAAACGCTGTTATTGCTTCATCTTTACTATTTCAAAGATATACATAGCAATATCGCGTATATTCGTCAATAAAAGTAATGAAATACTTTTTTCCACCTCTTGTAGGTAGTGATTTAAAATCACATAAATCTGTATGTACCAAACCTAAAGGTTCGGTGCTTCTGTCAACAGATTTAAATGGTTGTTTGACCATTTTTCCTTCTACAAATGTCTCACATTTGTTGTTCTTATCTACTTGGAATTTTGGAATTAATCCCAAGTTTGATAATGTTTTCATTTTGCGGAAATTTATGTGTCCCAATCTATCATGCCATAGTAAAATTTCATGCTCAAGCAAATAAGAAACTTCAATTTTATTAATAGCACAATCAGAATACATATTTTTGTTGCCGACAACGGCTACATTTGCCTTAAATAGGCCATCACCTAAATACCCCCTTCCTATATACATTCCAGCTTTGGACAGAACCATCTTATCTGACTCGAACATCATCTTGAATCCCTTATTTGATAGGACTGCACCAGAGATGAGATTCTTGCGTATGTCTGGAACGTGGAGCACGTCATTCAACTTAACAGTTTTTCCAGAAGTAAACTTGAGGATTACTGTGCCACTACCATCGATCATGGAAACTGCAGAATTACCCATGTAGAGTTTTTCTTCGTGATAGAATTTTTGATATGTAGAAAACATGGATTTATCAAAAAAACATGACGAGTAGCGCCTGTATCTACCCACCATTGGTTAGGATTCTGAACCAGATTGCATTCAAATACCACCGCCGAGAAGTTGGACTCGTCTACTTCCATGTTATCAACTATATTTGCCTCTTTATTGCGTTCTTTCTTGTGTCTGCAATCTTTAGCGGCATGTCCAACTTTTCCACAAACCCAACACTCACCATTAATCTTTTTGGTTCGTTTGTTGTCTTTTGGTTTGTTGTCTGGAGCTTTCCTTTTCTTCTGGAAATTCTTTTTTTTTGTTTTTGATCTTTGAATCTTCAGCCACAAATGCCTCCTCGCTTTGTTTTGTAATTCCACGGTTATCTGCCTAAATTTTCAATCGGACTATGAGATCCTGTAAAGAGATTTTCTTCTTCTTATGCTTTAGATAATTGCGGTAATCTCTCCATGATGGCGGAAGTCTTCCCGTGATGGCTTCAACCAAAAACGATTCTCCAACCTTATGACTTTCTGCTTCGAGTTCATGAATGATGATCTATAGTTCATGCAGTTGAGCAGTCACCGGTTTGGAGTCAACCATCTTATAGTCCATGAATTTGTCTACAATGAATTTCTTAAGACCGATATTCTGTGTCTTATACTTCATGATAAGTGCATTCCTGAGTGCTTTTGATGTCTCTAAAGGCTGATATACTTTGTATAGCACATTGTCGAGACAATTCAGAATATAGTTTCTGCATAAAAAATCGGAATGCTTCCACGTATTCACCTCTGCTTCCTTGCTTGGTGCAGGAATCAGTACCTCCTCCTCGAGGTGCTTTTGCAGACCGAGTATGGTGAGATAAAACAACATATGATTCTGCCATGTCAAGAAATCATCACCATCTCCCTTGAACGGTTCAGGTCTGTTGTGAGTAGTATTCTTTGAAAATTCTACTGTTGCCGTCTCTGTTTTAGTAAGAAAACAAAAAAATTCTTAAGATGTTATACGTATAGTATACCAAAACAGAGAATAATCAATTATAAACTCGTCGCACAAGTTTGTAACTCAGATTTCCACTACACGAGAATTCTGTATTAATTATTATAACAAAATGAATGTTGTAAATAAGTTACAACAACAGCGTTATACTATTTTGAATAAATAGTATAACCAGAATAACGAATAGAATATAGAATAATGTATATAAATATACAAACAGACCAAAATTCTAATCGGATTATGTCTGAGGCTCTTTGTAACGATTTCCTTAAGAATTTTATTTCAAAATTCTCCCAAGATACAACAGACGAAATCTGCACGAGATAGTAATGAGTATGTCGACTCTGTGATATATATAGAGCGGTAGAGAAAAGAAGCAGAGGAAAAACAGAACTGAATTGGATTTAGAATGTGATCAGCGTTCTGTCCTATTTATAGTTTTGTCCGCATCCCTTCAAACAGTCGCGTCCGCTCGACCGGTCGCACCCGCTGCCTTTTGAACGCTGCTGTTCGTTAACAGGTCGCACCCGCCTGCTGCTTGTATCCATTCGGCCGCGCCTCCTCAGTCGGCCCGCAACCGCTTCTTTACGCCCTTGCTTCTTCAGTTAGGTCACACCCGCTTGCTTCAGAAGTCGCACCTCCTCAGCAATCCGCGTCCGTTTATGAACAGTTGCGTCCGTTCGTATAGCCTGCATATTTTAAAAAGCCTGGCCCAGTCCGGTTCGGTTCGGTCGGTCGGACGGACGGCGGTGGCGGCGCGCGCGCGCATGTGTGGTGGAGATGCATGATCTCCCTCCTCACAACGAAGCATACATTTGGGTACCCTTAGGCTCCAACACCTTTTTTGGAAAGCTATTAATACACTTAGCTTTCTTAGTATTTTAGGCGATGTGGGATAAGTGTATTTCATTTACAGTAGGAATTCTAACAATGTATACATACATAAAAATGCAAAGTTGGTCGTAAAGCTTGTTGATATTTCATCATATTTCTTAGTATAAATTTACAAAATTTTTTAAACATGGTTTAGTATATATTGCCAACAAGTGTCGATCTACTGGATCAAATTCGTGATCTTTTATCTCGTAGTCTAAACTATCAAACAACTAGTTTCAAAATCTTATCAATAGTTTGAAATCCTATGTTAAAGCAAATTGACTAATCTAATGTTATTTCTCATTCGAATGGTTGAAGTTGTCATTTTAAATGGATAAATACATTTTGTTATGATTGTCATGTTAATTACCTAATTATGGTTGATTGAAATCATGGGGTTGTAGCATACACACAAAGTGTGTGTGTGTATATAATGTTTGATCGATGTCATGGGGATGTAGCATACACACAACACACACACACACGAGTGTTACGGCACACGTGAAGCGCGCGACCGTAGCATAGGTTTCGCGGGTAAATTGATTTTTTTTACACAAATTATACGTGTTTAACATATTCAAGAGAAATGATTTTCATAAATATTTAGGTAGGCTTTCATGTTGGAATCGTGTGTGGTTAGTTTGTATTTTTATTTCTAAGTTCAAACATTTAATTTTTTTAGGTTGAATTTTTGTTTCTGTAATTAATTTACAAGAGTAGAAATGTATAAGAAGTTCATGTAGTATTTGGTTTAAAAATGAATTTTGTGTTTTTTGTTTTCAATACGTATGTCAAATATGAGAAGAATGGAGGGACGCCGGAGGGGATGGAAGAAAAACGAATGGGAGGACGAAGGGGATAGAGGAACGATGGAAGAACAAATTGTTTCTCGTGCTTGTGTTATTTCCCAAAACATGAAAAATCAAAAAAGTTGTTTTATATTTTATATGTTAACTTCGTTTTTTAAATCGGCCGTCTTCGAAAATATACATGCATGATGTGCACTATTGTATGGATAAAAACCCAAAACAAAAAACAACAAACCATAAACTACCTTAATTTTTAGATCGTATTTTAAAGTGATATTAAGTTTGAAAAAATATGTAAGGGAGCGTTTTGAATTTGTGGAAAAAATATATTTGCTAGATTCTATTTTTAAGTGATATTAATATTTAGTAATATCTATAGGGAGGTGTTTGAGGAAGTTGACGCTGGTAGCAAAAAAATGCTACACCAAAGCTATTATATTTAAGTCATATTGGCATGGCGTAAGCATTTAAACAGTACAAACGATATATATTTAGGTAATGCAACAATATATATGTAACAGAAAAATACATGATTTGCAAGTTAAATTGACATAAAAATGGCATGTACAAAAGCGCCCTTTTAAATAAAAAATAATCAATAAAATGAAGATTTATTCATCATCGATGGTTGTTATTCTATAAGCTTGTATTATTTAAAAAAAATTGTGAATTATGTGTCAAACATTACAAAAAAAATAACTAATAAAAAAGATATCAAATTTGTCCTTTGGAAGATATTAGCATATCCTTGTACATAACTTCTCTAGTGTAGGTTCCCGATTGCCCTTGAACTTCATCTTTTTTTACTAAAAGTTTGGTGTTTTTCCATTGAAACTTCTCTTGATAATGCAAAATAAAATTGATCATGTTGAATACATCTTGCCATAAGTAAACTCCAACATCTGGAATTGTTTTCCCTTGAGCTTTGTTAATAGTTCAAGCAAAACTTAGTCTTATAAGGAATTGTTTACGTAATGAAGTAAATGGTAAACCGATATCTTCAGAGGGCTTCATAGGAATTCTTGGTAACAAAATCCGAGTTCCACCAAAGTGACCGATGACAATCTTTGCATATATGATGTTTCTGTGAAGTTCACGACATATAAGTCGCGTATCATTGCATAATCCTTTTTCGGATCGAGGTTCCTTTGTAGCATAATTGGTGCAACTTTCTTCAAGATCAATTTATGTGAAGGTAAACCACTCAAATTTATTGAATTCAAATATTCAAGATGGTATAGATTTCTTATATCATCTTCCACAGAATCGATAGAATAGTAGACATGGTGATCACTAGGAAAAGATTTATAATTTGATCATTTAATACACCCACATTTTCATTAAGTGGGGTGATGATGTGAGGACCCGCAAATTCGTACTCCTTGAATATACACTAATCTCCATTGATTAAGTCAAGATGAACGGAAATACGAATTCTCAGGGTTTTTTTTAAAAGAAGAAGAAAGAGGTAGAAGAAGAGAAGAAAAGATAGAACAGAACATAAAGAAAACAACAGAACAATATCCAAATCTCACACTCGCAGCGGAACAACATATAATATATACATGAATAATCTTTAAACAAAGAACTATATCAGTTATTACATTACATTACATTTCATTACATCATCAGAGTGTACAACAACAAGAACAACAAACAGCGGAAAAGAAATACTATATACTAGTAATACGCCATGCCATCCAGCTTGCCTCCAGCAACTCCTAAATTCCAGAATATCCTGATAAACCTTAACTCTTGACTGCCCGTGTGGAAATTGGTGGGCACCCAGAGTTTAGGAAGGAAAACAATAAACTCCGAGTCAGTCATGTGACTGGTGTGATAACTCAAAACAGTTTATCTTTAAAACAAAGAATAGGATAATTTTAAAATAGATTCGCAATGCTTTTAAAAATGAGACTACCATAAGGCCTCCCGCACACACACACAATGCAAACGGAGAATCGGAGGAGATTTCACCTTATGATAGTCAAAGATGCTTGATACGCATTAAAAAAAACATTTCATATTATTACTAGTGCATAGTGTAGAAAAAAATCATTTCGAAAGTAAAGATATAAATCTTAGCCAACATAGGCATTCCGCACTTATGCCTACTATAGCTACCATGTTCAATAGCAGGTTACCGCCACATTCCATGGCAGGTTATACAACTAAAACCGTACAAGATCGTATTGTTTCTTTGGATTTCCAACAAATGGTCAGGCCAAGAAACTTCCCATTGCCACATGGAAACGCCTCTGGAATGACGTCCCGAGAACCAAACCGGATCTCTGCCAACACAAGGCCGGGTTACCCCTAACTGGGTAACTACTGACACGAATATGCCATTCCCCAATCGTAACCGATCTACATCTGAGGATCCTCGATTTCCAACAACCACAAAGTAATAAGTTTGCAGCAACAACATAGGTTAAGTATCTAGGCTCCATACCATGATACCACCTCTATCCAGAAGGAATGACATACACTAAAGGGCGCTACCCCTAATAACCTTGATGCATCCTTCCTGTTTTGACCATTTCCGGGGTGTGAGGTCCGACGAAGTCTCGTCCACAAAGCCACGCTTTGGGACAAAGCCATGCTTTGGGTCAACAAATGATCAAAGTAATGATCACAAAGATAAATGATCAAACAAATGATCATATCACAAATGATCAACAATGATCATTTCACAGCAACACTCAGCATGTCACATTACCAAATTGGGAATACATCGCTGATAACCATCAACTACATAACCTCTGAGCTCGTACGTCTCAGAGAAGGGTGTTAAGATAAAAGAATAAATTCTCCGCCACCAACAGAAATATATTTGAAAGAAATAAGCTTAATATCTCAATTTGTAATGTCAGACATACTATCCATACAAGTCTGTTCCGGGATCGAACAGAACCGAAGGAACTTACAAAGAAGTCCTTACAATCCGGATATTCACTGATCACGTCAGGACTTCCCATCACATATGGAGTCTCTATACCGGGGACCAGTCGATGCAAAGACATTCGACGAGTTGTCCTTTCGCTTTTGAAAATATCCGGTCTTCAACACCGGTCTTCAAATGCAATTCATAACGACGTATCACATATTCGGAATGGGTTATACGACCCCAAGGTCCTTTCTCGGCTAACCCGAATAGTGAGCGCTTATTTAAAAAAAATAAGTGTGGCATTCAAATTCAACCAAATCACAACAAATACCCATTCAAAGGTAAATATTGATAGTCGGTTATTGAACTATCAATGGATATGCACAACATCACCAGATTCCAAATAATTTTCCAAATTATTTATTTTCCAAAAATATCTTTACAAGATATATAATTTTCACACTTTAATCATTTTAAAACAATTTTCAAATCACTTTTCATCTTTACCACTTTTGAAAAAAAAATTCAAACATTTTCCTTACGTGGAAATACTTTCATTTCCACATGGTTCATTTAACCCAATTAAATAAATCCCTAACGATTTACATTATATTTACGTTCCAAATCCGTAAATTCATTCCCACACTTCAAAAATAAATCAACGTTTATTTTTAAACAAATTCCCCTTTTCATTTATAAATTCCATAGTGAATTTATATTCCAAAATATTTATGAATATACGATTTCAATTATTCATTTTCAATTTATCTTCAAAAAGATAAATTCTCAAAAAATTCATTTCACATTGGAAAAACATTTCCATACTTATTTATTAATAAGTAATTCACAATCTTTTTATTTTCAACACTTGAAAAATATTCAATATACTTTAATCGAAATTAAGTATATATTTCATTCTTTAAGGAAATCATTCTCTTAAACATATTTATTTGGGCCAAAACGAATGTTGCGTAAAACATCGTCACGACAACCCAAAATCACTAATATAGGGATTCGAAATTAAAATAGATATATAAATCCATATACTATACAAAACATTTCCTTTGGGAAATCATTTACTATAACAACAGTGTTATAGTCCACCATTTCCTTCTATTTCTCGAAATTGTCTATTTCAACAATGAATGTTGAAATCTATGGTTTCGAATCTTAACACATTTTAAAAACATCGTTAGATCGTTTTAATTCTATTTAAAACATCACATCCAAAACATTTTCTTTAACATATTATTCACTATTCAAAAACGTGAATATACTTCGTTAACCAATTTCATCATTTCTATACATTTTATTTTAAAGGATTATTCACTGTCTAAAACGTGAATATAACTCCATTAATAAGTTATAACAATTTACTTATCAAAATAAGCCGTTTGCGGATTTATAAAACAATGTTTATAAATTCCATTTCTATTTATTTTATAACAACTTCCTTTTATAAATCTCCTTTGTTATGCTATTTCAATTTATATCTCAATGATGTGCTAAAAGTTCATATTACAAGTTAAATGCTTATGATTTATTTGTTTACAAAATCGTTCTTTTAAACTTCCCAAATTATAAATCTTATAACTTATAAGATTCATTTATTTACCCAAAATTATTCTTTTAATAACTTTACAAATTTTATAAACCTACTGCTTATAAAATTCCATTTATAACTTCACCGTTTATAATTCTATAAATTTCATTCATTTATGAAATTCGTTTACAATTCATTCTAACACTTATAAAAACTCGTTTTATAATTTCATCATTTTCTTTGATTTATAAAATAATCAAATTTCATAAATCCTATATTTAAACTTTTTACAATAAATTCAAAAATCCCGATTAAACTATTTTATAAAATCATTTCCCTCATATTTTCAAAAATCAACTTTTAACTATATTTCTCAAAAATCATAATTTTATAACATTAAAATTATACGTTTATTTATTTAAAATGAATCAATTCCAAAAATATTTTTATAACGTATACTTTCAAAAAAATCAATTTTAAAATCCTTTTAAAATTCCAAAATTGGCCCAATGATGCTACACACCAAATAGTCAATCACGACAACAACGACATCATATATCGATATGATAATCAATCAAATATCAAAATATCTGAAATCAAATAAATACTGTTGAGGAATCCAGTTGAATCCCTCCAACCTGTTTTCCTGCATCCAAAGATGTTAGCACAATACCAATTCCGTTCCAGTACGGAATTATCGCGGTACATAGGATTTATAAAATATTATCCGCTTAATAGACGGCGCAATAGGGTCTCATCCGCTATATAATGCGGGAAATCAACTCCAAGTACATAAATAATACCAATTTCACTGTTTATGAAATATTCGCGGTATATGTTTTTAATAAATAACATCCGCTTACTAACGGCGCATAATGTCTATTTTAACAATCAATAGATAGCAATCATCATTCAAACACGCATTCAAGTATTTTAAATATAACTATTTAAAATAAAAATTGAAACCGATTCGATTGAGTGAGAAGTTCTCACCTTGATTTAAATTTCGTTTTCAGCTTTTATTTCGAATAAAATTAAACGGACGTTCAATTTTACCCGAAATTTTCACTGACTCCAATCGCTTCCAATCCAGTTGCATTGCGTAGTGCTCATCCATACGAACCCAACGCAAGTTGTTTCGCGCGTTTTCGACCTCGTATGAAAAAGATACGATATTTTAAAGTTTACACAATTTTAATATAATTAATTACAACTTCTATCTACATTTTTAAACCTAGATAACTCGGGCCGTTGGATCTCCATCTTCCCCTTTTCCAGAATACGCACGCGACACCCATAGCCTCCCTGGAAACCCTAATTTTCGCACCCAATACAAACGTCTTTGCATCGATCAATGACCACCAAATTGAAGCCACCAACAAGCTCTACCTTCCGCCACGAGGGCTTTGAACTCGGTCGCCCAGTTTCATCGAAAATCGTATTCGAACACGACACGTTCAACCCTCGATTTCTCCCTCCACGTTGCTCGAAACTCGATCATGACCGTTAGATATATAGAGGAGAATGTGATCTACGTTTTGCTAGTTGGAGGATTCGCGAAATTGTTCGTAGATTAGAAGAAATTTAGAGGGGAAGGAAGATGCATTTCGGCCATTGGTTTTATGGAGGTGGCGGCTTCTGTTAAAACCCTAGGGTTTAATTTATTTTGCAAAAGTGAACATGTGGAGGGCTTTTATAGAAAATTTCTCAAACACTATTCATTCCGGATTTTCCGAACTCCAAACGAAGCGTGCCGGTTCGCGTTTCTAAGTTTTACCCCGTGTTTCGAACACAATGGAACGTGTTTCAGGAGCCAATTCGATCATCTTTGCGAGTTATTGTATAAACGTTCGATTTAAAATTAAATCGGTAAATCAAATTTCTAGGCGTTTTTGCTTGCCCCGGACAAACGGTAAATCCGATTGACACGAAATTTGAAACCATATTATAATATCACATTACGGATCCGATGAAACTAGTTTTGTCGAAATCCGAGACTGTTTAAAAAATGGCTATTTTAACTCGCCAAATTAATATTAAAACAATTTCGATGCGTTTCGAGCTGCCACGGTCAAACGAAAACTCCGATTGCTACGAAAATTTAAATTCAATAATAACAAACTATTACGGATCCAATGGAACTAATTTCGTCTGATTCTGAGACTGTTCTAAAAATGGCTAATTTCACTAGTCGATTTAAATATTAAAATATTCAATTTTCACAAATTAATTTTTAATTCGATTTTAAAAGTTCTAAAACATCATTCTAACTCCAATATGATAAAATAAAATTTTACAAATCAATTTCAATCATATTTAACCAAATTTTCAAATGTAATTTCAACTATTAAATTATCGATTTAATTATCCAATTAAATCCAATTATTCGAAATAAAATTTATTCGACTTATAAATTTCACTTATTAATATTTAAAATTAATTAAATATACCAATTTTAATTAATAGAAATTCTGGGTCGTTATATACTTCCCCCTTAAAAGAATTTCGTCCTCGAAATTACCAAGTAAGAAAAGTTACAGAATCTATTAACTTTCCAAAAATCCATAGTTAAACTTGTTACAATAACTTTACTAAGTTTTCAAATCATACCTAGTTATCTTTTCAAAAACAACTACTATAGTTTAACTTTCAATCTCTAAATCAAAATTATAGTTTTCAAAAAATTTCAATTTTTCTCAAATTTTTCTAAGGCCTTAAATTTTCGGAAAAATTCGCCATAGTCTCCTTTGCGCGGCTCGATCTGAAAAAAAATGACAGTATATATATCTCAAATATACATCTCATCAAGTGATGAGGCATCCCGCAGGGAAAAAAAGTGTAAAAGTACGATATTTAATCCGAGATATGTACCTTATTTATTATTAGCGAGCATATACGGCTAATATAGCGCGAAAGCGAGCTCCAAATGCGAAGCAAACGCGATCCGCACCTACTAAACACTCAACAAACGATGAGAAACATGTATATAGACAATAGTATCGATATACAACATATAGCAACATAATAACTATATATGCCAACATAGCAAATGCAGTAAAAGCAATATATTCAACCATCAACCAACTATCATCCAACTAGCATCCAACTAACATCCATAACCAATAAACATTCATTCATATTCTCATTAATATTCAATGAAATGGATTTTCAATTTAATCACATTTGATTCATTAACAGTGGATGTTTTTACTAACATTCATATTAAATTAGTTTATATTCACTAATTCATATTCAAGTTGGTTCACTTCCAAATCAAATTCAATTCTATTTAAGATTCACTTAATTTCCAATTGATTTCAATTAATTTAGCTTTCAATTTCATTAATACTTAATGAATTATATACAATCAACTATTTATCACATAACAACCAATGTATATTAATTTCAACCAAATTCCTTTGCTTATATTCATTCAATTTGGTTTAACACCTTTACTTTCAATTGGTTTAATTAAATTGATTTACATTCAATTTTTTTTCAACTTCCAATAACATTAGTTTTTAATGAATTAACACTTACATTCATTATTTCATATCAATTATTTACATTTAATTGATTTTATATACAATTCATTAATTCAATTCAATTACAAAAGTTGAATTTCATTACATAACTCAAGTTCACATTTATCACTTAACTTTATTATTTTACTTCGATACCAAAATCAACTTCATTCAACTTCACTTAAGTTATATTCCATTTAAACATTATTTGGCTTTACTTAACTTAAATTCCCACATATAAATCAATTCAGATTCCCAATTTCTAAAGTAAATTTCCATTTAAGTTTAAATTCATAAATATATTCATATAGTTTCACTTCTTATATATATAAGTTTATTTCACAATTGTAAATCACTTTAATTATAATTCAATTCTTATAATTCATTTTACTTATACAATTATTCTTTTATTTAGATTATTCAAACAACTTTTAAATTTACTTATATATATTTTCTTACATTTTCAACAACCAAACAATCAACTTACATATACTTTAATAATTCTGAAAAATTATTCCTTTATATATAAAATATAATCAAGGTAAAATTATTTCATTTACCCAATTTAAAACAATATCGTGTCGGTGTATCTTGTTTAAGAGTTTAGAAACCCCAATCTACGATAGTTAGCTAGACTACATCGACCGGAATCTCTAAACAATCAACCGATAAGTCAACACAATACAAAACAATTTATATTCACTAACAAATACGCACTCGTATATATTATTACACTCAAACTCATTCTAAAGCACTACTGACTCTATCTCTAATGAGTAATACCCAACAGAGCCATGATTGTCGGTTAACCATAAGCTCTGATACCAGATGCGAGGACCCGCAAATCCGTACTCCTTGAATATACACTAATCTCCACTGATTAAGTCAAGATGAACGGAAATACGAATTCTCAGGGGTTTTTTTTAAAAGAAGAAGAAAGAGGTAGAAGAAGAGAAGAAATGATAGAACAGAACAGAAAGAAAACAACAGAATAATATCCGAATCTCACAATCGCAGCGGAACAACATATAATATATACATGAATAATCTTTAAACAAAGAACTATATCAGTTATTACATTACATTACATTTCATTACATCATCAGAGTGTACAACAACAACAACAAACAGCGGAAAAGAAATACTATATACTAGTAATACGCCATGCCATCCAGCTTGCCTCCAGCAACTCCTAAATTCCATAATATCCTGATAAACCTTAACTCTTGACTGCCCGTGAGGAAATTGGTGGGCACCCAGAGTTTAAGAAGGAAAACAATAAACTCCGAGTCAGTCATGTGACTGGTGTGAGAACTTAAAACAGTTTATCTTTAAAACAAAGAATAGGATAATTTTAAAATAGATTCGCAATGCTTTTAAAAATGAGACTACCATAAGGCCTCCCACACACACACAATGCAAACGCAGAATCAGAGGAGATTTGTCCTTATGATAGTCAAAGATGTTTGATACGCATTAAAAAAAACATTTCATATTATTACTAGTGCATAGTGTAGAAAAAAATCATTTCGAAAGTAAAGATATAAATCTTATCCACCATAGGCATTCCGCACTTATGCCTACTATAGCTACCATGTTCAATAGCAGGTTACCGCCACATTCCATGGCAGGTTATACAACTAAAACCGTACAACATCGTATTGTTTCTTTGGATTTCCAACAAATGGTCAGGCCAAGGAACTTTCCTTTGCCACATGGAAACGCCTCTGGAATGACGTCCCGAGAACCAAACCGGATCTCTGCCAACACAAGGCCGGGTTACCCCTAACTGGGTAACTACTAACACGAATATGCCATCCCCCGATCGTAACCGATCAACATCTGAGGATCCTCGATTTCCAACAACCAGAAAGTAATAAGTTTGCAGCAACAACATAGGTTAAGTATCTGGGCTCCATATCATGATACCACCTCTATCCAGAAGGAATGACATACACTAAAGGCCGCTACCCCTAATAACCTTGCTGCATCCTTCCTGTTTTGACCATTTTCGGGGTGTGAGGTCCGACGAAGTCTCGTCCACAAAGCCACGCTTTGGGTCAACAAATGATCAAAGTAATGATCACAAAGATAAATGATCAAACAAATGATCAAATCACAAATGATCAACAATGATCATTTCACAGCAACACTCAGCACGTCACATTACCAAATTGGGAATATATCGCTTATAACCATCAACTACATAACCTCTGAGCTCGTACGTCTCAGAGAAGGGTGTTAAGCTAAAAGAATAAATTCTCCGCCACCAACAGAAATATATTTGAAAGAAATAAGCTTAATATCTCAATTTGTAATGTCAGACATACTATCCATACAAGTCTGTTCCGGCATCGAACAGAACCGAAGGCACTTACAAAAAAGTCCTTGCAATCCGGATATTCACTAATCACGTCAGGACTTCCCATCACATATGGAGTCTCTATACCGGGGACCAGTCGATGCAAAGACATTCGACGAGTTGTCCTTTCGCTTTTGAAAATATCCGGTCTTCAATACCGGTCTTCAAATGCAATTCATAACGACGTATCACATATTCGGAATGGGTTATATGACCCCAAGGTCCTTTCCCGGCTAACTCGAATAGTGAGCGCTTATTTTAAAAAAATAAGTGTGGCATTCAAATTCAACCAAATCACAACAAATACCCATTCAAAGGTAGATATTGACAGTCGGTTATTGAACTATCAATGGATATGCACAACATCACCCGATTCCAAATAATTTTCCAAATTATTTATTTTCTAAAAATATCTTTACAAGATATATAATTTTCACACTTCAACCATTTTAAAACAATTTTCAAATCACTTTTCATCTTTACCACTTTTGAAAACAAATTTCAAACATTTTCCTTACGCGGAAATACTTTCATTTCCATATGATTCATTTAACCCAATTAAATAAATCCCTAACGATTTACTTTATATTTACATTCCAAATCCGTAAATTCATTCCCACACTTCAAAAATAAATCAACGTTTATTTTTAAACAAATTCCCCTTTTCATTTATAAATTACATAGTGAATTTATATTCCAAAATATTTATGAATATACGATTTCAATTATTCATTTTCAATTTATCTTCAAAAAGATAAATTCTCAAAAAGTTTCATTTCACATTGGAAAAACATTTCCATACTTATTTATTAATAAGTAATTCACAATCTTTTTATTTTCAACACTTGAAAAATATTCAATATACTTAAATCGAAATTAAGTATATATTTCATTCTTTAAGGAAATCATTCTCTTAAACATATTTATTTGGGCCAAAACGAATATTGCGTAAAACATCGTCACGACAACCCAAAATCACTAATATAGGGATTCGAAATTAAAATAGATATATAAATCCCAATACTGTACAAAACATTTCTTTTGGGAAATCATTTACTATAACAACAGTGTTATAGTCCACCATTTCCTTCTATTTCTCGAAAACGTCTATTTCAACAATGAATGTTAAAATCTATGGTTCGAATATTAACACATTTTAAAAACATCGTTAGATCGTTTTAATTCCATTTAAAACATCACATCCAAAACATTTTCTTTAACATATTATTCACTATTCAAAAATGTGAATATACTTCGTTAACCAATTTCATCATTTCTATACATTTTATTTTAAAGGATTATTCACTGTCTAAAACGTGAATATAACTCCATTAATAAGTTATAACAATTTACTTATCAAAATAAGCCGTTTGCGGATTTATAAAACAATGTTTATAAATTCCATTTCTATTTATTTTATAACAACTTCCTTTTATAAATCTCCTTTGTTAAGCTATTTCAATTTATATCTCAATGATGTACTAAAAGTTCATATTATAAGTTAAATGCTTATGATTTATTTGTTTACAAAATCGTTCTTTTAAACTTCCCAAATTATAAATCTTATAACTTATCAGATTCATTTATTTACCCAAAATTATTCTTTTAATAACTTTACCAATTCAATAAACCTACTGCTTATAAAATTCCATTTATAACTTCACCGTTTATAATTCTATAAATTTCATTCATTTATGAAATTCATTTACAATTCATTCTAACACTTATAAAAACTCGTTTTATAATTTCATCATTTTCTTTGATTTATAAAATAATCAAATTTCATAAATCCTATATTTAAACTTTTTACAATAAATTCAAAAATCCCGATTAAACTATTTTATAAAATCATTTCTCTCATATTTTCAAAAATCAACTTTTAACTATATTTCTCAAAAATCATAATTTTATAACATTAAAATTATACGTTTATTTATTTAAAATGAATCAATTCCAAAAATATTTTTATAACGTATACTTTCAAAAAAATCAATTTTAAAATTCCAAAATTGGCCCAATGATGCTACACACCAAATAGTCAATCACGACAACAACGACATCATATATCGATATGATAATCAATCAAATATCAAAATATCTGAAATCAAATAAATACTGTTGAGGAATCCAGTTGGATCCCTCCAACCTGTTTTCCTGCATCCAAAGATGTTAGCACAATACCAATTCCGTTCCAGTACAGAATTATCACGGTATATAGGATTTATAAAATATTATCCGCTTAATAGACGGCGCAATAGGGTCTCATCCGCTATATAATGCGGGAAATCAACTCCAAGTACATAAATAATACCAATTTCACTGTTTGTGAAATATTCGCGGTATATGTTTTTAATAAATAACATCCGCTTACTAACGGCGCATAATGTCTATTTTAACAATCAATAGATAACAATCATCATTCAAACATGCATTCAAGTATTTTAAATATAACTATTTAAAATAAAAATCGATTTCAGCTTTTATTTCGAATAAAATTAAACGGAAGTTTAATTTTACCCGAAACTTTCACCGACTCCAATCACTTCCAATCCAGTTGCATCGCGTAGTGCTCGTCCATACGAACCCAACGCAAGTTGTTTCGCGCGTTTTCGACCTCGTATGAAAAAGATACGATATTTTAAAGTTTACACAATTTTTAACATAATTAATTACAACTTCTATTTACATTTTTAAACCGAGATAACTCGGGCCGTTGGATCTCCATCTTCCCCTTTTCCAGAATACGCACGCGACACCCATAGCCGCCCTAGAAACCCTAATTTTCGCACCCAATACAAACGTCTTTGCATCGATCAATGACCACCAAATTGAAGCCACCAACAAGCTCTACCTTCGGCCACAAGGGCTTTGAACTCGGTCGCCCAGTTTCATCGAAAATCGTGTTCGAACACGACATGTTCAACCCTCGATTTCTCCCTCCACGTTGCTCGAAACTCGATCATGACCGTTAGGTATATAGAGGAGAGTGTGATCTACATTTTGCTAGTTGGAGGATTCGCGAAATTATTCGTAGATTAGAAGAAATTTGGAGGGGAAGGAAGATGCTTTTATGCCATTGGTTTTATGGAGGTGGCGGCTCCTGTTAAAACCCTAGGGTTTAATTTATTTTGCAAAAGTGAACATGCGGAGGGCTTTTATAGAAAATTTCTCAAACACTATTCATTCCGGATTTTCTGAACTCCAAACGAAGCATGCCGGTTGGTGTTTCTAAGGTTTACCCCGTGTTCCGAACACAATGGAACGTGTTTCGGGAGCCAATTCGATCATCTTTGCGAGTTATGGCAATAAACATTCGATTTAAAATTAAATCGGTAAATCAAATTTCTAGGCGTTTTAGCTTGCCCCGGACAAATGGTAAATCCGATTGACACGAAATTTGAAACCTTACTATAATATCACAATACGGATCCGATGAAACTAGTTTCGTCAAAATCTGATACTGTATGAAAAATGGCTATTTTAACTCGCTAAATTAATATTAAAACAATTTCGATGCGTTTCGAGCTGCCACGGTCAAACGAAAACTCCGACTGCTACGAAAATTGAAATCCGATAATAACAAACTATTACGGATCCAGTGGAATAGTTTCATACAATTCTGAGACTGTTCGAAAAATGGCTAATTTCACTAGTCGATTTAAATATTAAAATATTCAATTTTCACAAATTAACTTTTAATTCGATTTTAAAAGTTCTAAAACATCATTCTAACTCCAATATGATAAAATAAAATTTTACAAATCAATTTCAATCATATTTAGCCAAATTTTCAATTATTTCTGTAATTTCAACTATTAAATTATCGATTTAATTATCCAATTATTCGAAATAAAATTTATTCGACTTATAAATTTCACTTATTAATATTTAAAATTAATTAAATATACCAACTTTAATTAATAGAAATTCTGGGTCGTTACAATCAAAGCCCTTGTAATCATATATTTTGTATTGAATGCACTAACATGTAAGTTTGGAAAAGCTCAATTTATTAGAGTAGTTATTAATTTTTCATCTTTCCGTGGCATAACCATTTCGTCTAAGAGTCTTATTACGTTCTCACATATATGTGGCTCATTTCAATCACTAACTCGTAGTAGAAAATCCGCGTAGAATGGATCTTCTTTTGCCCTCATATTTTGAGTGAGATGGATCACTTCGACATGTTTCCATAATGACGATTTAAGTATTCACGCATCAATTATTTCTGATATCGTACCATTTTGTACAATTGGTAAAACTTGTCTAAATTCACATCCGATGGTTATAACTTTACCTTCAAATGACGTGTCATTTTCCAATATGTCTTTTAAAGTTCTATCCAGTGCTTCAGAAGCATATCTGTGGGTCAGTGTAACTTCATCCCAAATAAAAATGACCGCTAATCTCATAAGTTCGGCCACTTCAGACTATTTTGGTATCGTACACATTGATGTTGAAGTTGGATTGATTGGGATTTTAAACCGTGAATGTGCTATTCAACTACTTGGTCAGATTATTGTGGTTATCCCCGATGTAGCTGTTGTAAGTGCAATTAAACCATCCTGCCTAAGTTTTGCAAGTATTGCTCAATAAAGAAAGATCTTTCCCATCCCACCAGGGCCATTTATGAAATAGAATTTTCTGTTCTTATGGTAAACGTATTAGTAATTGCAGTATCTGCATATTTTTGACATTCATTTAACTTTTCATTAAATGTAAAGTCCTCTTTTGGCGTTACAATAGAATATTGTTCCTCTATCAATTTTGAAGACAACAACATGTGTTTGATGCTTCAACCAAACATGCCCTTATACTTTGGTCTTCTTCAAGTCTCCCATCTTATTTGCTGCTTGCCTAAACATTGTGTATTTGACACCATCGTTGGTTAGAAGATAATCAAATGGTGTTAGTCAATTTACACGATTCAAAATATTTCACAAGAAGTAATGTTCTCATTCTGACGGAGGAACATTGTAAATTTGTCGTATGACCTTTTTATGCGATGTTCTTCGTCATCACTTTTTAATATCTAATATCCAAGTGTATTTCTTTGGAAATTCTTAATGTTGAAAATGTCTTGAATTCTGAATCTTGTGAGTTTGTATTAAAGAATTTAATTAACATCAATGTAGAGAGGTTCTCATCCAATAAAACATCAGACATAGTTTTGTTACCGTGATAAGTCACTTATTGCCTGCTTGGAAGGTATATCTGTAAACGTTGAACTGAAGGATATATTGTATGTAATGAGAATTCAAAAATTCTTCAAAAGGTTACTTGGGGACATATCCACTTTGCGTCTAAAAACTTTTGAATCTCATCATTTTTAAACGGAAGAATTTCCACTATCACATGATATGGACCTTTGTATATGTTAACAAGAAATCTTGTCAACGCCCCAAAGTAGAATTTAAGGACAAGGTCAATTCCTTGTGATTTCTTTTGGATGATTTGAGGAGGGTGGAATGTGTATATTTTCTTTGGTATTCTTCCAAACAGGCTGCCGTAGTAAAAATTTGCTTAGGTCGACTTTTGACTCAGTCAAAACAGTTGGTTTCTGTCCTTATCGGCCTTTTGATCTTGTTGAGATGGTTTGATTTTCCCTTTGAAAGCTCACCTTTCAAAATGAATGCAGAACCAAAATGGGCTACCTTAGGAATCACTGGGTGATGATTGACTTAGTTGGTTTTGACCTTGTCGAAGGCTTAAGTCATTAAGTGGTTGGGCTTTAGTCTTGAATTTGAGATAGAGGTTTCGACTCTGTTGAAAGCTGTGACTTAAATGTCTTGGGTTTAGATTGGAAATCTCAGGTTAATGTGATTTGGAATTAGGTTTTGATCTTGTTTAAGGCTAGATCCTTCGACCCCTTGTGTTATGTTTGGGTTTCTAGGGTTCAAGTGGATAGAGGTTAGGTTTCGACCTTGTCGAAAGCAGAAGCCTAAAGGAAGTTAGCCTGAGAATATAACCGAAGTCACTTGAATATGACATGTTTTGATCGAGTCGGAAGGGACCTTTCGATACAGTCGCTACTTGTAACACAAAGTTATATCTGACCAAAGCTTGAGAAACATTAAAGTAACTATAGATAATAAGGACTTCCCTTCATTAGCTCAAATTAGACTTTATTAATCAATTTACTTAATTCGATTTGCAAATTAGGATTTACAGCTCTTTGAATTAAGAAAGTACAAGTTTAGAATTCCGATCCCCAAAACCTGATCCATTGTGTCTTATTTATATATGTGGATCAACATCTTTCGTCCCTAATACTTTGGACTTAGTCGAAAGGTGGCTGCCGAAATAACTCTAGCATGCTTTCGCCTTTGTCGAAAGAAACTGTTACGCTTCTCTTCTTTATATTCCCTTGCAAGTTCGAATCTGTCGATAGGCTTTATTTAGTTGTTTCGATGGCGTTGAAATGATGATGGTTTCAATGCTATTGGTTGCTTTTGAACTCTACTTAATACGGAACCTCCCTAGGTAATAATGGCTTCGACCGATTCGAAAGGCTTAGTGTAGCTTTCGAAAGGGTTGTTCTAGCAATGCATGCTTTCAAGTGATTTGAGTGAAGGTGAAATCTTTAGTTTCGAAAGGTTTGGCGCAGATACAAAGAGTTGTTCTTCAATATCTTCGAAAGATGTTACTTCAACTCATTTGAAAAGTCTTCAAGCATGTGGAATCATTTGCTTCGAAAGGTGGTCACCAAAAGCAGAAGGGTGCTTTCGACCCCTTCAAAAGGTAGAGAGTCTTTTGGGCCATGACCATAGCGTCCTTTCAACCACTTAGGAAGGTTTTGAAGTTCTTGGACTTTGGCTGTAGAATCCCTTTGACCGTTTCGAAAGGTCTAGCCGGAGCTTTTTCCTCTTGCTCTTCTTTGTTCTGTGCTCAAATAGGTTTCAACGTAGTCGAAAGGAATTTTAGTAACATTTGCCCCCTCTTTTCGTAGGGATGCTCTTGACTTTCCAAGTCAATTACCTCAAAACCTAGAAGTTTCCCGCCTCTTGGTCTTCCCAGGTGAATCTGGACCACTCATTTAAATTCGATCTAACGACCCACTGCCTTCTTTGACCTTTCTTATAAGGTACGTTTTCTTCCTCTTCCCATTTCACTTTTCTTTAATCAAATCAAACTTTCGTGTGAAAGTAAGGAGTTCTTAAATTCTCAAATTTCTTTTTCTTCAATCAAAGAATCAAGTAGATCTAATCATAAGTCGAAATTATTTATGCTCTTCTAATCTCTCTTTCTCTGCTTTTTATATTTTACGATGAACTTTAATTTCTCAGATCTTATAATTGGGTTTTTGATTTAAAACTGTTAGAATTTTAATTTTAGTGAAAGTGATTCAAATAAGAATAGTTTGAATTCCAAGTTTTTATCCTTCTAAGGGAATTCCATGATTTTATTTCATGAATGATTAAGTTTAATTTCCGTTAAGTTTTGCTCTGAATCCAATTCTAGCTTCCATCATTACGGCTACTCTTAAGAAGGTTTGAATATTCGTTTTAGTGATTTCGAAATCTGAAAAGTTAATCCATGTTTAACTCTTTTAGTTTGTTGGTTTCAATCGATTTGTTTATAAAATTTTTGGATTCCTGGATTTGAAATTGGATTTGGGGAAGAAAGGGGTTTCTGTTTTCTTCGCTCGAAAGCTTTGGAATTGTATGGATGAAAAATTGGCGCCACAAATTTACCTTTCTATCCCTTTGAAAGGGATTGAGGTGGCAACATTGATTTTTGCTTTCTTAGCCTCTTTCAATGGGTCGAAAGATATGGTAGCGCGAATTTGACTGTCTTTGTCGAAAGGTTATATAATGAAGCAAAATTTTATCACCCCCCTTGAAAGCAAACTGTTACGGCCTAGTAGAAGCCTTTTGTGCTGATTGACATCCTTCCTTTTTAGTTTGTTTTCTAAACCATAATGTCCTTAATTAGTCGGAACCTTCTACCTTTCTCAAGAATTGTCGAAACGTTCTAAGTTCACATGATTTTAAGTTAGGACCTTTCGACTCAGCGAGTATATAAGGTTTCGACGACATTTATACTTCCCCTAGTAAAACTTTAAGGCCTGGGTTTTGACAATGTCGAAGGGTTGTCATCCTGTTTAATAAATTTTAGCAGTGTATATACTTAAGTTGGTTGTAATTATTCCCTTCTAACAACATAGTTCTTGTTGAGCTTTCGGCATTGTTGAAGGGTGTCGTCAGGATATATACTCCAATCCTCCCTTTCGACTTTGTCAAAAGCATGGCGGATGTTCATATTTAAGCTTTTGACATTATCAAAAGGTGTCTGGTAAGTTTTAACTTTTCCATCTCTTTCGACTCTATCAAAAGCTTTTAGTTTTTAGTTTTTTTAATCTTAACGTTCATCCAAGAACTTGAAGTTTCATGTTTGGTTTTATGTTTAAGTTGCCATATTAGGTTTTTTTCCAATTCTTGAAAAATATTAAGTTCATAATAAACTGGAAATTTTAATTGAAACCTTTTCACCTGGCTAAACCATGAGCTCTCCGAAGAAAGTCGAAGCCACTTCTTAGCATTCTTTCATATCTACACAAGATGAAGTGGATTCCATCCTCAATGACTACGACATTATTGGTGTGGAAGCCATTTCACCTAAGGAAACTAATACCATCAACAACCATCCTGAATGGCTCTTTGCTTATACTGCCATCCATATGTGGCACGGAGGGTTTCTCCCTTTTCCAGAATTCTTGTCCAAGTTTCTTTCTTACCTCAGAATCACTCCAATTCAACTTTCCCGAATGTATACACCTACCTTCTATCTCTGGAGCTGATGGCATTGGAGTCTGGCCTCCCTTCTTTTAATGCTGAAATATCGAACCACTTGGTCTGACTGGTCAAGCTTAGCAATCTTAATAGCCAAATCATTAGGGAAAACCGTTAGAAGAAGCTGATATCAGAGGGGGTTAACAAGTTTAGAGATTGGGAGAACCAGTTCTTCTTCGTCAAGTGCTTCCCAAATATCAATGGCATTTTCCCTACCCCCATAAGTTCAGATTTCTGCTATTTTCCTTCCATTCAGTGGCTTTTCTTGCCTAATCTCCACTGTGCCCCTTCTAAAGAGCTAAATGAGGAAGATAAGAGGACAGTAGAGTCTCTGATTGCAGCCTCAAGCAGGATCGGCAGTAGATTGACGTTGTTAACTCCGACAAATTTTCAAAAGCATTCTCTTCTGCCGACAGGCCAATGGATCCTCGAAAATCATTCTTCTGTCCAATATACCTCTCGAAGAAAATGCTTCCTCACTCTAGGAGACCCTTTAAACTTCCCTCCCATATCACCATCTGTGCTGACCACTCTGGAAAGTGATAAACGCTGCACTAGTTATGTATTGTTGTGTTGTTTTTCAAATTTTTCTACTGATTTATAATCTGTTTGAATTCTTTTCAATTGCTTCTCAAGTAGAAAAACCCACCATTTTTCATGCTCCTCCTTCCTTGACTCAAACGCGTCATCTTTTTCTTAGGCCATTGTTAGGTCAAAGATGGCTGCTAAAAGAAAGTTAATCAAAACGACTGCGGTGGAGCCACCTTAAAAGAAACATAAAATGGTTGATGTTCCTGATTCTCCACCTCTGGTTGAAGTGGAGTCTGTTAATGTTAGGAAGTCTTTAAAGAGTCCGCCTGTCGAAGTTCCTTATGTTCTGCCTAAGGAAACTTCCTCCTAAGTCAATCCTCTTTCACGCATCGTTGTCTCGAGCTCTCCAAGTGCAATTTGAGCCGATGCAAAAGGCATAGTGGACTTTGACCCCTACTCATGTTCTAAATCTTCTAGGACCATCAGCTTCCACACCCCCAAGTGATTTTGAAAAGGTGGTCCATTCTATTTTAAATTCTCCATCATTTACCTCAATTCAACCGCCATCTTCCATTCCTGATTTGGAAGGACACTACCGATCCCTTCTCGAGCAACAACTCCTGTTATGTATTACATTACTTAACATTATTATCTATGTTTTTCTTTAAACTTTTGAACATATGTTGTATTTTTTCTTTAGATTTCCAAAAGTTGGCTAGTTTTGCACGAGTAGGCATCTAAGTCTACCGTTGAGTCCTCCAAGTTTCAGGAGGAGATTTCTGCCCTAAAGAACCAAGTTTCTTCTTTATCCGTGGAAAAATACAAAGAAACCTCTGAACTGGAGCAATGGAGAACTTATCTCTCCCAGTCGGAATCTACTATTTTGGAAGAAAGAAGGGCTTGCCAACTCCTCGCCGATGAAAACTTGGCGATGTAATTAACCTTGAAAAATTCGACGAGGAGAAGGCCAGAATGGTAGAAAAACATGCCACTTTGAAGAAAAAATTAGAAAAGAACAAAGCCTTCTTGAAACTGGCTATTGGCACCATTTCAGTTGCGAAGCATCGAATATCGCAATTCCTTGACTCGTTTCTCGAAAACATCATTATGAACTCTTTTGAAGATGCCTTAATGCTTGCTTATGCTGATAATGTTGATAAGTGCCTGGATTTGAGCTTCCCCTCGCTCGATCCTGCTCTCGTTGATAGGGTGATGGATAGAAACAAAAAAGATGGGGCATGGGATTGAAGTAGCCGAGACGGAGGAAATCGACGCATCCAAACATCTTTCTTTGAAGTTCCTCCTTTTTAAGTTGTGTCCGACTCAGAGGATGAATGTAACAAAGATGATGCTACCGAGGAGGAGGGGGATAATGATGATGACAACAATGACAACGACAATGAGGATGATGATGACAACGTCAATGGTGGCCAAGGTTTAGGTGGTGATGGAGAAGGCCACACTGAGTCTTCTGACAATGATGGAGACAGTAATACAAGAGCTCCTGAGAAAGAGCCATCTCCTCACACAGAACTCCCGCCTAAATCTGCTGCTCTCTCTCCTCCTCAAGAAGATCCTACTTCTATTAATGTTGAAGAACCGAGAGGGAAAGAGCATATCTCTCAGACTTCTATCCTGCAGGTATGAGATTCTTTGTTTAAATATCTTTCAAATTGAAGATAATAATAGTGTAAATCATTTATTTTAGATAAGGAAGAAATCCGTCCTCCCATATAAAACCAAACTCAAAAGAAAACAAGCAGAGATAAATAGATTATATCGAGAGATAGACAAGCAAATAAGGGAGCACAATGTACTTTTCGATAAATATCATATGCTTAATAGAAGTCCATCAGTGCTGGCGTCTTTTAAGCATCAAGATGCTGCCCCTTCGCCTCACTAAGGAGAGCGCACCTTCGCCACGACGCTCTCCTAAAAGAAAACTAGGAGTTAATCACCTTATTTTGGATGTTGATTGAAGAGAGGGATATTTTAGTTAACTTCTTATATAAGGCATATTGTAGACATCCAATTGTTGATTTTTCATATTTAGGTTAATTTAGTGGGTATCTACATACGCGCTTTCATAAGAATACATAGAAAAATTTAGATCTGACCTGCATCCTGGTGCTTGTTGGAATTTACCACTTTCGGGTCCATTCCCCAAGATCTCGTGCTTGAAGAACTCAAGCATTATAAGAAAAAATTAGTCTCTAAATTATTTACTAAGTCTATCTTGTACGAATAAGATGAGTAATTGTACATATGCAATAACATATTTATTTTGCAAACATTTGTTTTAGTCTTGCTTTTTATGCTTAGCTTTGTTTTATTATATGATCACAGTGTGACTGTTCATCATGCCAACTTGTTTCTAGAGATGATTTAAGCCAATATGCTAAACTGAGAAGATTTTATCTTGAAAAGGCCTCAATTTAAAGTCTTCAAAATTACCAAGATACTGTTTTCTTTGAGATTCACAAAAACTCTACTTAGAATATCCTCGTCTCCGCTTTGATTTTCTTAGCGATGAGAAAGAAAAGCTTCTTAAGGAATTCAAAACATTTCATATGAAACTAATTTGTGGTCGCAATAGTCCTCTAGCTGGGAAGTGGAATTATAGCTAATGTCCACCGGTTATTACTCCAGAAGGAGTCAATATTCCTTTTGATTCAACAATTACCCTTTCTGGTAATTCATTAAATAAAGTTAGAAATGTAATTTTTCAACTTTAGATATAAAACAATAGTCTATTGTATCTTTTTAGTTTTTGTTGTCATTTGAATTGTAATCTTTTATCATAATAATAGAGATTTTTCATTCTGATTTTGACTCCATTTTGTTTCCTTTTCTATTTAAATAGGATTTACAATTATCAGGAGCTCTTTTCTCAGTTGATTCAGCGTCGCGCTTTACTAATCTTCGAGATAAGCCATTGACAAAATTTGAAAGGAGCAAACTCCTTGATGACACCTTACTCGAACGCTTCCATGGCAATACCAAAGCTTTAAGATGAAACAAAAGATATTTAATTCAGAGAAATATTGTTAGTAGTCTTAAAGACCAAATTTCCAGTTTAGAGGCTGATATCAAAAGTAAAGATGAAATGATTTCTACAGTAAAGCAACAAGTAAAGCCGAACTCTTCAATCGACTTTGGTCAGAAAATGTTTGAACTCTTTCAACAAATCAGTGATTTAGAGACGAAAGTGAAGAATAGCCATGCTCAATATGAATCGCTAGCATATATTATGAGGGATGATATTCAGAGTATCGATTTACCGGCTCCTGCGCTACTCCTTGCGTTAGTAGACCTGCATGATCCACTTCCTTCGCTGTTCAGAAATTCCCCACAATGAGTAATCCCTATATTGGCTTAGACGATAGGGTAGTGGGTGAATGGTGTAGGAAAATCAAGTTTGAAGTGACAAAGTATTTTGATGAACAGCAAGAATCAAATATTCGCAACGTATAAATGAGTGTGCTGCCAGAATTCAGACACTTGAGCGTGGCAACTACTTCCTTCAGAAGCGTATCATGGAATTGGAAAGGGAAAATAAAACCCTTATAAGTGCGAACAAAGCTGTCAATCGCGTTTTGAAGAATAACATCGATGCAATCGACGGTGCAGACATGATGAGGAAGAAAGAAAAGGAACTCAAAGAGGTCCTCCACATCGCAATTTGTCACATAATTGATCCTTCGATTACCGAGAATCTATGAAAAGCTACTCAAGATTTGTGATTGATTTGTATTCATGAAATGTATATACCTGTCCTATATATTTGTAAATAGTTCTATAAATCATGCAAATCATATAAACTATGTAAATATCATCTGATTTGTGATTCTTTCTTGTAATATTATTTCTAAAATGCTTGTTTGATAGCCCATGCTATAATCTATGCATTTGCTGAATCTTTCATTCTTCTTTGCTGTTTTGATTCCCTTAGAAAGTATGAAGTAAACAATATTTCCAATTGTTGGTTTGCAATTGACATATAAGTCTATGTATGCCATTCATGTATATTAGCAAAGCACTGTGTTAATCGCATGAAAGAATAGTTTATTTCAAATTTTTTAATCCCATCTTTAAGCAAGATGAGAAATAATTAAGAATTTAACTTTACCCATTTTGCTGGAATGTGTCTAAAGTCTGTTGATAGAAAGACTATTAGCAGAAACTTATAATAATGATCTTCTTGAGAATATTCTTTAACCCAGATTCGGGCATTCATGATAGAAATCCATAATAGAAATTTCAAGCATAGATTAGGGCATTAATAAGTAATAGTCTCACAACTCTAATTCAAGTTTAATAAAGACCATAAGTGATCGATAAAGATCTAAAACCCAAATTCGGGTATTAATAGATGAGATTCAGAAATGATAGTCCTGAAACCCAGATTCGGGTATTAATAAATAAAATTTAGTAACGGAAGTCCTAAAACCCAGATTCAGATATTAATTGACGATGTTCTTCTTTACTTCTTAGATTCCATCTTCTTTGACAGGTATAAACCTGCTTGGCTTTGCATATAGTAATAATCTAATTGGCTGCTTCTCGATCTTAGACGCCTTAGTCCATAATCTGATGTGCCACTTCTTGGGCCTGGACATCTTAGTCCATTGGAGATATTCCACCTCTTTGGTTTGGACATCTTAGTCCATTCATCGATGAGCCTCTTTTTAGGCTTGGATTATCTTAATTCATTATTGTCTGGTGGTCTTGGTTAGCTTATTTTAGAGGCTGGAATCAAGGATTTATCCGACATCCCTCTATGAGGCACCCTGCTGTGGTCATTACGGCGCAGACAGGGGCATGTTTGGTGCTTTAACCTGGCTATAGCTTGGTTTAGACAATGGTTTACTCCGTCCTCCCTCCAAGAGGTTCCCTACCCTAGTCAAAGCGTGTAGTGAATAGGGGCTTATTTGGTGCTTTACCCTGGCCAACTCAACGCGGGCAGAGGCTTTCTACCATCTTAGGTAGGCTACCAACTTAGGTAGTATCCAAATACAAGTAGTATTTCACTCCCAATCATGTAGATCTTTCTTAAAAAAGTAACTCTTTATTGATTTTTCTCATGTTTTCTTTGCAAATTCTTTAATCTTTCCTCGACGGAAGAAAGTGATTATCATCCCCTAGGGCTCTGCAATGATTGGTCTCATGTTCGTTCTTCATGTGATAGTGACAGTAGGATTGCCTAGATTCCTTTCGTATTTTGGCTTCTTTTTCTATGATGGCCAGTAGTTAAGCTCATCCTTGGTTAGCTTGTAGACATTCTCTATTGATGTTGTTAAGTTGCATTCTTTAGGAAGTCTAGACTTGAAACTTGATTCCCTATGGATGGCATTTTGATTTTTTGTTCTTTGGCCTTGTAATTTCACACTCTTCGATTGCTTTTCTTTTTGCCAGCCATTGTAGTTCTTGTGTTGGAAGCGCTTCTATTGCAGCTCATTGCCATTTATGTGCAAAGGCATTATAATCAGCCATTATCTCTTCTTCAAAGATTGTGCCTTTGGAATAATGTTGAATAGTCTTCCTCATTTGACCGAACAGATTGTCGCATCCACTTTTCTTTTTTCCTAAAGCAAAAATAGGGGAGGGCCAAATATGAAAGGGGTTCGAGCTTCATTTCACAAGATCACGTGATTTTTTTTTATAATTCTTAGAGCTTCTAGTCTTAGCCTTTGCTCTTCATTTTGGTTAAAATCTTTGATGGTTTTTGAGGGGAACCCTATCTCACATGGTTTGAAAGACCCATGCTTAGATCTTATGAGTCTTCTAGCTATGATGATGTTAGAACAATGTAGATAAGCTTGAGATTTAGTTAAGTTAGGTTAGAGATAAGTGGTGTTGGGTGTTTAACCGAGTCGGACGTTCGGGCCCTCCTTCTAGGGCCCAAAATGTTAACAGGAAATCTTTTCAATATTTGAAAGTAGAATTTAAGGACAAGGTCAGTTCCTTGTGATTTCTTTTGTATGAGTTGAGGAGGGTGGAATGTGTATAATTTCTTTGGTATTCTTTTGAATAGGCCGTTGTTGTAAAAATTTGCTTAGGTCGACCTTTCGACTCAGTTGAAACAATTGGTTTCTTTCCTTATCAGCCTTTTGATCTTGCTGAGATAGTTTGATTTTCCCTTCGAAAGCTCTCCTTTCGAAGTGAATGCCAAACCCAAATGGACTATCTTAGGAATCACTGGGTGAGGATTGACTTAGTTGGTATTTGACCTTGTCGGAGGCTTAAGTCATTGAGTGGCTTGGGCTTCAGTCTTGAATCTGAGATAAAGGTTTCGACTTTGTCGAAAGCTATAAACTTAAATGTCTTTGGTTTAGATTGGAAATCTTAGGTTAATATGATTTGGAATTAGGTTTTGATCTTACTGAAGGTTGGATCCTTTGACACCATGTTTTAGGTTTGGGTTTCTATGGTTCTAGTGGATAGAGGTTGGGTTTCGGCCTTGTCGAAAGTAGAAGCACAAAGGAAGTTAGCCTGGAGAATATAACCAAAGTCACTTGAACAAGACAGGTTTCGATCGGGTCGAAAGGGACCTTTCGATACAATCGCCACCTGTAACACAAGGGTAGATCCGACAAAAGCTTAAGAACAGTAGAGTAATTAGAGATATTAAAGACACCCCTTTACTAGCTCAAAATAGACTTTATTAATCAATTTCCCTAATTCGATTTGGAAATTAGGGTTTATAGCTCTTTGAATTAAGAAAGTACAAGTTTAGAATCCATGAATTCCGATCCCCAAAACTCGACCTTTTGGGTCTTATTTATAGATGCGGGTCAGCATCTTTGACCCTAGTGCTTTTGACTTGGTCAAAAGGTGGCTGTCAAAATAACTCTAGCATGCTTCCGCCTTTGTCGAAAGGAACGATTGCGCTTTTCTTCTTTATGTTGCCTTGTAAGAGCTTTCGACTCTGTCAATAGGCATTGTTTAGTAGTTTTGATGGCGTTGAAATGCTGATGGTTTCAATGCTATTGGTTGCTTCTGAACTCTTGCCTATTACTTGATGCGGAACCTCCTATGGTAATAATGGCTACGACCGGTTCGAAAGGCTTGATATAGCTTTTGAAAGGGATTTTCAGGGCAATGTATGCTTTCAAATGATTTGAGTGAAGGAGAACCTTTTGTTTCGAAAGGTTTGGCGTATATACAAAGAGATGTTTTTCATTGTCTTAGAAAGGTGTTGGTTCAACTCATTCGAAAGGACTTCAAGCTTGTGGAATCATCTGCTTCAAAAGGTGGTCATTGAAGGTGGAAGGATGCTTTTGACCCCTTCGACCCCTTCTAAAGATATAGAGTCTTTTGAACCTCGATGTAGTGTCCTTTAGACCCCTTTGAAAGTTCTGAAGTTCGTGGACTTTGGCTGTAGCATCCCTTCGGCTCTTTCGAAAGGTCTAGTTAGAGCCTTTTCCTCTTGTTCTTCATTTTTCATTGCTCAAACAGGTTTCGACATAGTCGAAAGGAATTTTTGGTAGTAACAGTATACATACGTATATAAATATTTGAAAGATTGGATACTACCACAAACTTCAACATTTATGTGATAGTCATATTTCAGCAGCCATGGGTTATATGGAACAACCCAATGATTATTCATTATAATATCACTATCATTATCTAATGCAATGTTTATTCCATTATCCTGCCTTCGATAAATAGGGTATGAATCATTACCTTGAATAGCACATGATGAAAATTGATTGGGATTTTTTTTTTGCAATTTCCGCATTTCATACATGAAGCATTTGGTCGTTGGCTCTACATGGCCCATGAAATATCTATTTAATGACAACATTGTACAATTCTGGTTCTTCATCATGATTCGGGATTTCAGCTCTTACAACGACATTATAATCATCTGGGCTACGTAATTTATCTTCGTTGTCTAGAATAATAAGCATATGAGCCTAGGGTGGTCCTCTTTTTTGAAATTTAACGACATGAACATGTGCTGCAACCAATCCAAGAACTTGTTTGTCGTAGATATCATGCTTTGATTCTTCATATTTGGAACAAAAAATTCTAGTAGTAAGATCTGGGCAATCTTGGCGAGTTTGTTCATGTGATAGTTCTAATCTGATTTCGTCCCATGTAGGATTACATTCCATTGTAATGAAAAAATCAGGCGTTCCAGACTTTGCACTAAAGCCATTGCATCTTGATAATGTTGGTACATATTAGGTGGACTTTCGTTGAACAAAGAGGGTAATATTACTCTTCTACCTATGTTATCTATATCAAAAAATTAATTTGATTTAAAATTATATATATGTATGTATGTGTGTCTATATGTATATGTGTATATTGTAAATAGACCAAAGAGAAGGGAAAAGTGTCATACTTGCATTATTTTCTCCAGCATTTAATGCATCTTGAAGTCCCACATACAATTCTGATCTAATATGATATTGTTGTTGATGAAGCCATCTCATTCTACTACTTTCAATTTTCACATAATTATCCACAACATATTGTTGTATTAAACGTCCTTCATGTAAGAAGAGAGTAGCATCTTCATGTCGAATCTAAAGTTTAAGTTGATTAGAAATTGCAAATGGTACATGTGTATACACACATACACACACAAATATATATATATATATATATATATATATATATTATATCTATATGATAATTACTTAAGTTGTTCAAAACTGCTAGATCTTGATGCCTATTTTATTTATGTTTGACTTCTAGTGTGAATCAAGAGAATGAAATCCATTGTGTTATCAATTGTATTTAAATTTATGATCAATAATTAATTGATTTTTACCATGTGATGATGCTAGCTGTAAATTTGTAATTTTATGAATGTAAAACTACTTCGTCCTGCAAAATATAAGCATAGTACTCACGGCATGTAACAGGAGTTCCATTTATATTATTGCTGTTAAGGTTCCAACCATAACTTCCATAAGGTAGTAGGAGAGGATACTGCAGAGGGTCATAACAACCACGTCTTTCTGGAATTCTCATAAGCAGACCCGTCGTCGTATGTAGAATAATATCACTACCATTTATAAGACTGGTCTCATTCTGACTACCTATTATTGTGGAAACTTATGAAGATGTAGGAAGCACATATTGTTGGTGGAATGGTTTTTCTTTATTATAAATTTATAAATATGGATCTCGAGAAGTTGTGAAACTCGACAAAAGTATTTAGCAAAAACATTGTTCTCATTCAATATACATTTTATGCTTTCCAATATTCCACCATTCAAGCCTTCATTTTCAATCATTCGATTTTCAGTTTCATGATCAGTATTATATACATACATACATACATACATACATACATACATACATACATATATATATATAGTTACGGAAATCTATGTCTATCTCCTTCTTTAGGAAATAGGCTTCCAATATTACAATAAACACATCCTTGAGCATGGAAAGTGTAAATACCAGCTCTTCTACTTGTTAGGTTTTCATCGACATGCACTCTCATTGAAGTGAAGGAAAATATATGGTTATATGATCGAATATTTCTTCTAAAATGTATACCATCAGCACCCGTATGCTCATATAGCTCCAAGAGCTCATTTGATGAATGTACTGGTGGGAGCATGGTTCTTCCATTTGAACAACAAAATGATCCACTTTCGTGTTGAAATAATTTTGCCGAGCAATGTTGACAAAATGTTGGCCGTTTCTATAAATGCTTTTGAAATCCAGTATGATCTGTGAATATTTTTGCAACAATATGAGTTTTAACATTTCTTCACACAGTTGGACGCCTTTTTAGTAGATTATTATTTTGTAATGACCATCTTTGCACTTGGTTTGATTGTGGTATTCATTTATAATATGCTGTCCTACCTCAATATATGCTGTTCCTGTTTGTTCTCTTTGTATTCATGGGTTTCTGTCTTGTTGGTAACTATGAGATTCATTGCTTATAGTATTTATATTTCTTTCCAGAGATGCATTATGCAATCTTTCTCTTCTTTGTCAATACATTTCATGACGACGAGCTAGATAATTTTGTCTTTGTTCTTGACTCATAGCTCTCCTTCGTTCTCCATCTCTCATACGATGCATTTCTTTTTGTTCGTTATTTAAAATATTTGTTCTTCTATTTTTTCTCTTTTGAGTATTCATCTTTAATATACAGTCGGTTGAAAAATAAATATGGTTAGGCTATTTATTTTTTAATCTTAAATACTTTGTTTTACATAGCAGTCGATAGTACTTGTTAATGTAACAATAATCGTAACAATAAAATTATTTGAGTGAACCGACTTCCAACACGACATAAAATATAAGGTAATCATACTATTTGCAAACATTTATATAAGTCAAAATTTATTTCAAAATTGGAATAATAAAAGTAGAGAATATAAAGTGATTTCACTATTAATAATAAGGGCTGCAACACCTAAAATGTACCACTAATAAATGTTAATTTTTTTAATTCCTATATAGTGAATTTTTATTCAAATTTATTTCATAATCATCACCATTGATTTTCCTCCTTAAATTTTACTTACAAAAACATGAAGAGAAAAATGATAAGATAATAAAATTTAGCAAAATTATTTTTTTCAAATTTTTTCGTTGATATAACACTTACCGCTTCAGAAGTAAATTTATCGTTCCAAAAAAACATCTATTAAAAGAGATTTTTTATCATCATTTGTCGGTTGCTGGACATATGCACTATCCTACGTTGAAGATGCTTTTAGAGTATATCATCATTTTGAGTTGACCTTTACTTATCTCTGTGTTTAGTATCCATGATTTGGTCGATAAATTATGTTGTATGCTCTATTTAATGTAAGGATGATAATGATTTTTGACATAGATATGTGTAAAGAACATTTGTAAATAGAAAACATTATCTAATTTGAATTATATGGCCAAATAAATATTATTATTTTTTAAAATAATTTGTAAATAAATTACCTTATTGTGGAGGAAGATGTCAAATACGATGCAGTTGCCTAGAAAAAATATAAGTTACCCTGTTGAATAGAATATATTGTCATGTTGATTTAGATCTCAAATAAACATGTGCAAAAATTGACGTGGTTGTTGAAGAGCATACTGCTTAGCTTTTGAACATTTTTGTACGTAATAAATAATATCATACAAATTGGTATCTAGAGCTTTAGATATACAGACTCAATTTCCTCAATATTTGGTGTATATATATGAAGCAATAGTAATAATATATTATATGAAGCAACAACTAATAATACAGTCTGCTAAGCCATAAATTGGACTTTTTTATCAGATAGAAGCTACGGTCACTTCAAAAGAGAAGGTAATACTTTTTTCTTTATAGAAAAATGAGTCCACACATATCCTTGTCGTATCAGTAATTGAGTGAAAATCAGACAATATTACTCACATTACCCCCAAATTCCAAATTTATACAGAGGCGATTTCTTCATAAACTGTCTAAAACACAGATAACGCGTTAGAAAAATGGTACAGAGTTAATTTACTCATTTGTTTACCTGATGTAAATATTATTACTTTTGCTACTATACTTATTTGTTTATAAATTATGGATAAACTTTTGCACAATCTGATTGCCTTATGCTTGTAATGGATAACTTAAATACCTTGAATCCAGTTTGTGCGATACTTGGTATGGATTTTAAACAAACTGTTAATAATGTACATCCAACTCTGGATATAACCCGTGGATCCGAGAATGTTGGCAAAGAATTATCTGGAAAATTGCTCGGATCATTGATTTTATAGGTGGAGTTGTAATAGGCTTAAGATATAAAATATACTACAAACAATCTATTTTGAAAACACTACTTAATGCAACCTTATTACTATTTTTCTACCGTTATGTACGTTAATACTATTCAATTATTTAAACATTGCAAAAATATATTTCTTATTGGGAAGTAATTTAATCATACATGCTTATTATTCATTACAATATACTAATATTAAAAACTTGGTCATTTTGAATGTAGTATATGTTATTCATTACTGTACACATTTTTGAATCTCGACCTAACGTACTTGCCTTGTTTACTTGCATATTTTTTGTACCAAACAGTCATCAATGATTGGTATGCTATTGCCATAACATGTTAATTACCTCATCTACTTGGATTTGCCTTTTATTTTGATAATTTACTTTTATAAAATGGTGTATAGTATTTAAGATCAGTTTGTTTAGGCTTCTTTTGTGCTACACCCCTCACTATCTCCTTCTCTTGTTTCATCCCCTCCCCATTTATTTCTAATGCTTATTATGATATGCAAGTACTTGTACATATATTTTATAAGTAGTTTATTTTGTAACAATGAGTGAATGGAACGACTGAACATAACTCTACCGCAATATAGAAATGCAAGATATATGATATTGAAGGAGCGCGCGCGCGCACACACATATATATATTCATGCAACAAAGATTTACAAAACTAAGCATGAAGACTAACCTGACACATTGAAAATTTTATGATGTCGGAGGCCAATAGCGGATGGCGAGTAATAGTGAGCAGCAAAGAGCGGTGTAGAGAGATGGAGTGAATGTGAATAAAAAGAGTGATATTTAAAGGGGTCAATAGGGTTTTTAAGAATGCTGAATATGTGGTGTGGAGCTTTGAATATTTCTAAGTTCAAGGACCCAAACAATTGCGAGCTCTCGTGTCGCATGTGTTTGGAATGAGCATCGATTCTTTCTCCCGCATGCATTTAGAAGTTATTGCTATCTAAAATTTAGGATCTTTTATTTAGTTCCTTTTTTTTTGAAACCAAGGTTTCTTTTGATTTTTTTTTATGTTTTGTATATAAAATGCAATTTTTTAAAGAATTATATTAAAGGCATTTTTGGAAGTTCACGGTCGGGTTGCAAGCCAACTATTAATAAAGATACACACACATATACATATATACACACATATATACATATACATATACATATGCATATACATACACACACAGATACACACACATTTATAGACAATGATCGGCTATACCTCATTTTTGCTACAACTTAAATCACTTGATTTCAACCACATATTCCTTGTTAAATAATATATCTCTCTTGTCACTTCGAAAGAGAGAAGGTATATTATTATTTAAATTGGAACATCTGGTTGAAATCATGGAGATTTGAGGTGTAGCCGATCCTATATATGTCTGTGTGTAATTGGATTTGGACTTTGGTATGTCTCTACTACATTTTGGGAATTACAAGCCCACTAGTCTGATTTAAGATAAACTCGATCCAACAACAATAAAAATTATGAAAAAATATTACCTTTTAGGACCAACCATTTTTCTTTCCTTTTTAGATATACAACTACTTAACTCAACTACTCTCTCGTAGTGAATTGAAGTTGAACTTCATGCCATCAAAATGCTAATAAAATCTCTTCAGTGGTTCTTCATCCTTCTCCAAAGTTAATAACTTGCGCTTGCACCGATCCTTATTTAAACAACCTGAATTACCATTGTACAAATATCGATATTACTTCTTTCTTTTCGCTTTGAATTCCTTTGAGTTTGTTCTCATCACATATGCCACACTCTTGTTGTAAATTTAACTTCGATGATTTTCGAGCACAACGGTTTGTATTGGCACCTGCTTGGAAATTTTAGTTTGATTAACCTCTAGATATATTCCATATGTATGAGTTGTATTGACTTACCAAAAACAAGTGTTGTAATATATTCATTTCATCTTCGTTAGGCATACATGCAAAATTTGGAATAATATTCCCTCAATCGTGTTGATGTCAAGTTTGAAGATGGAATCTGCATTTCACAAAATGTATTCCGACGTCTTACTGACGGAAGACGTTGAGAAACTACTGACTATTGGAAAAATGTCAGCCCCACTACAACAAATATACCCTATCATAACATCAAAAAAACGTTGTAATATGCGTTTCATAATGTTTTTTTGCAAATTTGCTATTAGATCAAGTTGTAATAGAGTCAGTGCCTTTTACGACATATTTTAGATGTTGCTAAAAATGTTTAATATTTACAATTACAACTTCTTTTAGATGTTGTAGAATGTATTTTACAATTTTTTTAAATGTTGCAGTATTTTTTACAAATCTTTGAAAGCGGCGTAATATATACAACTTTTAAAAAAAATACATTTCAACTATTTTCAACTTGTAGCTTAATTCAAAATACTATTATTGAATTAAAATTTCAAAAATTGAAATACATAAAATTCATCGATTCATATAATATAACATTCACTTTGCAAAAAACATTCAAATAATGACAATGCTCACATTATATCACATCCACCACTAACAAAAAACCATACATATATAGAAACGAGGTTTAATCTCCAATACATTAATATGATAACTCCTATAATGGCAGTATATCACTATACTGCCATTATCATTCAAGTAAGCATTGTTCCTTTAGACCTTCTCAAGAGTAGCTTTGGCGTTGGCAATATCCAAATCCATGGCTTGCATCATCCACTTAGGTAGGGTAATGGTCTTGAGAACACCTACATATTTCATATGTATGTCAAGTGCACTGATATGATATAATTTTTTTTATACAAAATCTCTATGATCATTTCTTAAATACGTGTGACACTTGTCTAATTAAGATAATATATGCCAAAGGGACTATATGCAGTAAAGTTTGCAAGCAGATTTAGATTACACTCAATTTGAGGAAAGCTATTTTTTCTTATTTTGGAAAACTGCTAACTATTGTGAAATGGAAACCAAGATTCTTATTTTACTACACAATAGTACAATTTTTTTTTTAATCACATGTGATATAGTACCTATCAAATGTACAACGTGTAATGTTTTTGGACAACAAAATTCATATCATGCTGAAACAACTAAACCTGCTTGGATACGTAAACCAACAAATAAATTCTCAGCTTCTACAAGTAACAAAACTAAAAAGGAAGAGCATGGTAATGCTCAACCTGATATGCCTTCAGCATACCATACACAAACCGAAATGTTTTCATCAACTATAAAGGCACAAGCTAATCTTTCTTAAATTGACCATAATGCTACCATTTAGAATTCTAGGCATACCGAATCTCTTGCTGAAAAGAGTACGACCAATCTACCCGAAACAAAGAAGATAATTTGAGTTTTTAAATGCAGATTTGCCAACAGATAAAGAAGGTGCAAGTATACTACATGATATTACAGAAGTGATTCAAAAAGATGTATAAGAGGAAATGATTCAAGATGCAAGTGCTTTTGTGATAATGAACAAGGACTAGTTACACCATGTTTGGATCGACTTATACAAACTACTTTTTATCCTTTTCAAATCGAAAATAAATAGGTTTTTGCTTTTAAAAAGCTGAAAAATAGCTTATATAAATCGATCTAGATGGGTTCTTAGCAACACAACTGAAAGGTAAAAATAAGCTACTTTAAAACAAGCTGATCATCTGGATATATATTACACATATTATATGAATTTTCATATGTAGGTGAAGAAGAAATAGCTAAACTAACTTGGGCTGTTATGGTACTGGTTACTGTTACCATTTGACAAATACCGTTACCGTACCATTTTTACTGTCAATCTAAAATTGCTTATCGTTACCAATCGGCCAGTATACCTAAGACTGGTATACCGATAATCTGGTAATCGTTACACTGGTGATGGTAAATTACCGTTTGTCCAAAAAATCCATAACTTGACATGTTTCTACACTATAGCACATCTTCAGTATACTATTTATAGTGTTACAAATGCATAAATGAGGAAGAAAAGAAGTGTATTTGACATTATTTGACCTGGTTACTGAATTAAATTTGGTCATTTGTTTGGTGCTAAATTTCTATATTAAAGTATATCACATGAATATACATGTGTTTTAAATCGACTGGTAAATTTACTATACTGGTTTTCAAGAAATATTACCGATAATTTACCGTAGAAAATGGTAAATTTACCATTACCATACCGATTAAAATGGTATACAGATATCAATCAATAATGGTAGCCGACTGATTGACAATGGTGTGGGAATAGTAAATTTACCATTACCATAGCAGCCCTAAAACTAACGACTAGTAATCTAATAGCATGGAGCAAAAAAACAGACCATTAACCATCTTAACACTAACACTAAGGTTTGAAGTTCTACGGATAGTTTAGCACTATCGTGCCTTGGTGGATCAAAGAGTGGCAACACTCCGACAAATACCCATGGCTTTGGTGGACTTCCTATAACGACTCGGGACTTCACCACTTTGATTTGAGAATATTTTATTTATTTTAAATATTTAATTAATGGTTTTGATAATTTAAAAACCTTATGTTAATTTATATCTAAGGATAGAAAATTCCTTTTTGAGTTTTGTTTACTAAAATAGGTAGTTTGATGAAAAATGAAAAATATGACGGGAAATTGTTTTTCGGATTTTCGATTTTTCATCGACTAAATGTTGTTGGAAATATTATGAATACTTGATAAACACACATATACAAATAATACATGCATGGTTAAGAATATTATATGGTAAAATATTTTTACTTAAGTAAATAAGAATAAAAGATGTGACTTTTCTCCAAAAAAAGGAATGGATGTAATGTCACATTTCAACACATCATAGTACAAATAAGGGGTTTATATGTTGGACAAAGGGAGGTGGGCGTATCGTCCTTGCATGTTCAAGAAGGAAAAGGGAGGAGTGTGATGATGTGTCACAAAATTAGTGGAGAGTATGTATTTAAAGGGCATTGTAGTAATTTCTCTCTCTTTCATTTTTCATTTTCATCTTTAATTTTGAGAACTTCATTTTCTTTTTCTAAGTTCTAAAACTCTTTAATGGCTTCAAAAAAATTTTCAAAGCTAAAAGTCCTTCCTCTATCCACTTTTAATTCTTAAAAACTTATTTAAAACTCTTACTCTTCTTTTATACAGCTTCCTCTTTCCAAACCAAGCCCTAATCCCACTTCTCAGAGCATGGCCAATCCCATACTCCTCTTGCCGAACCCAAAGCCACTTTCCAAGGTCAAAATTCAAATTTTTACAAAGCAAAATCCAAGACCTAGGATCGATACAAGTTGTAAGGGTAGTTCTAGTTGATTTGGTTAAGTTTTGATGAGTAAAACTCACTCCTTTATGCAAGATTTAAACTTTATAATATAGTAATAATTTGTAAAAAAATTTGGTTGAAAACAGTGTCGTTGTGTTTTACTTGTATGTGCTCATATGTGGTGTTGATAATAGATTGAAAATGAAGTAGAAAGTAAAGTATAGCTGACTAGTTGTGATTTTAACATGTTGTATGATATTATAGCATGTAATAAATGTTTGAGCTTATGTTATAGATGTGTATGGTAAAGAAAGCTACCACTTGAACTTATAGACGTGTGACATCGAGATCTCTTGGTTTAAGCCTGGGTACTTATTTTATTTTTGTAGAAAAGTTTATAGGTTTTCAAACTTCACTTTTTAGCTTTCAAAAACTTTATACTAAGTTTATGAAGAAATTTAAAGGAAAAAATGTAAGATTGTTTGAGGGGTATTGTACATATAAATTACTTTAGATTTATGGTATCCATAGCGATAGTCGATATGGACGCAGTTCGAAAAAACAAACACTTTTGAAAACTAAAAGTGTTTTCACTCTTATCATTTTTTAAAAGTATTTTCAAACAAATGTTAAGTGTTAAAATATAATTATTAATTATTAATCAAGTAAGGGTTTTAATTATTATTTATTTAATTAATTTATTAAGGAATTAATGATGATTTAAATTAACTAATTAAGTAAAGGTAATTAGATCTTAATTATTTATTAAGTAAAGTAATTTTAATCAATTAATTAAGAAAGGGTTAACTAATTATTAATTAATTAAAGGTTAACTATTTAATTAATTATTATTTAATCTAGGTTTAATTATTAATTAACTGCTAATTAATCGAGGTTTATTTATTAATTAATTATTAATCAGGCAGAGTTAATGATTAATTAAGTTAAGATTTAATTAAGTTTTAATTAAGATTAATTATTATTAAGTAAAGGTTTTATTTTTAATTATTTTATTTTCATGAATCGGTTTGTTTAAAAAGTAGTCTTCTTTTTCAAAAAGTGGAAAAACACGGGAATCTCTCTGTCCATGCCTTTAAGTAGCCAAACAAATATTGAATACATTATTGATGACATCTATTTAGAAGAATAAATCCCCGTTTTGCTATAATTAAATGGAATAGATTATTGATGACATTTGTTTTGCAGAATAAATCCCTATTCTGCTATTAAATCAATTTGGACATTTAATTTTATGCTAGTTGATTTATATAAGATAAATGACACATTAACTATTGATGGTTAATTATTGATTTTATTTACACATATGCTCACTTATGTAAGTACCAGTAATGTGACTTGAGAATTCAAATTAAATTAAATGGTATCTTAATTTAATACCATTGTGGTTGCTAAGCATCTTTTCGAATTTGAAAAGTTATGGATTTAAATAACTTCAATTGCATAAACAATTCGAGGTCAAGTATTTATAAATGATGTTTTAAAGTAAGTTATTTAATTATTTTATTAAAGATGTTTAAACTTATTTAATTATTTTAATATATATGTTTAAAGTTATTTAATTATATTGTTAATGTTGTTAGTTAATTGGTTTAGTTTTGTTTTAATGTCAATTAATTATTTAATTAATGATGTGTTTAAAGTTAATTACTTATCTTATTAGTGTTGTTTTAAAGTTAACGAATTATTTATTTACGATGTTTAAAAATAAATAATTAATTGAATAAAGGTGTTTATAAATGATAAATCGTTTTATAAAATGGATTGTACTTAGTAAAAAGGATTTTTTTTAAGGAGATTTACAAATGATATTTTGCGAAGGAGATTATACATGATATTTGATAAAGGAGTTATAAAGGTGTTATAAAGGAAGATTTGTAAAAGAGCTTTATACATATAATGGGATTTTATAAGTCATTTTAAGAGATTTATAAAAGAAGTTTTATAAATTAATTTAGAGATTTATAAAAGGATTTGAAGTATGAAATAGGCTTATAAAAAATATTTTTATAAAAAGGAATGTACTATAGACATATTATAATAGTGTATTGTACTACATAGTAGATAGTTCCATGGATCCTTATAGAATGCGTATCCCAAACATTCTTTGAGTTAGTTATGTTTTAGTTGATATTTCACTTGAGTTGGATTTATTGATATAAGAATGTTAATCCTGACTCGAGTGTTTTGTGTTTTGCTTTATGCTTGGGTCAGACTAAGTGTCACAGCATTTGAGTCTTATCTTTGGAGTTGGGGCTTCGCTTGGAGATCCATCTGTATCTATTCGGCTTCCAGTTATTCAGTTGACTCCAGTGTTATATTTGGATTTGGTTATTTGACTATTTTATTGATACTTCTACGTATTCGACTTCTGTTGTATCTTGTTTTAACTTTGTTACATATATAGTAGCTTCGTGAACTGCTAATTATTTATTTCCGCTGCTTATTGTTATATTACTCTGTGTTTGTGATTCTGTGATTATTTTATTTACCGTATATGTTGAGTTTTGCCAAATATAAATTAACAATCTGATATTTTGAGCAATTCACGTCCGACTGTGGGAATGCGAATGGCAAGAAATATCGGGATGTTACATCTAATGCCTATGGATATATCTATATGTATATTTGCAAATGTATATGTGTATGCCTGTTGTACTCAGTCTTTTTTGAGATCTGACCATGCTTTATTGTTTCGCGAGTTACTATCTTGTAAGTGCCTCGTTTAGGTGCTGTCCACAACTGTTGCACTAATTTTGTACATTTGTATTTCCTTGAGTCTACACTATGTATATACGTGTGCTTGTTGCTCTGTTACTTGATCACTGGCTTTTTCTATACATGTGTGCGTGTATATGTGTGTGCATATATATATATATATATATATATGTATGTATGTATGTGTGTGTTCAGGTTGGTATTTGCAGTCTTGAGTCAGTTAGACTTCATGTAATCTAATGGCTGCATGTTAGACTGCTTTCAATTCCGAGTTTGTTACTCCATGACTCCACTGTCCTACATGTTTGCTCCTTCCTTGTTTGGTTGCCATTGAATTTCCAATGCTCTGGATCAAGTGATTTTTGGAATTTGTGTGTTGTCCACCATATATTTGTGCACTTGAGTTTGTATACTTCTGATTTGAATGCTTGTGTGGTTTTATATTGATTGCCTCTGATTATTGCTGCATTCTAGATTCAAATGAACCTTTGAGCTTTGTACATGTTCATTGTTGAATTGAATCGTTTTAATGTATAAACAACTGAATTTTCGGTCGAGGCTTGTTTTAGTCACTAAAACTTTACCATTTTAATTTTCTTTTGTATTACACCTGAGTTGAACCTAGCTTTGGCTCGGGTTTGACCTTGTGCTCATATCGTGACCTGAGTTGAACCTAGGTTTGGCTCGCATTTGACCTGTGCTCACCTGTCGCTGTAGTTTTATCATGCATATATTAGTGTGCATGGCCTTGTGGCATGTATAATGACACATTGTGCATGTCAAAAGTTGCTCTTGTACAATGAATTCAAAAAAAAAATGATGACAAATAACCCAAATAACTGTTGCAAATAATATTTTCAAAAACACATTTTATTTTACACTGCAAAAATATTTCTTTTTCAATTTTACTGCTTTAATGTCTATTTTGTAGCTAACTCAGATGCTGGATACAAATTAGAATACAGTTGAAGATAAATACGAGTGAATGAATGATATGTAGTGAGGTGCAAATGTAAATTAGAATTGTATAGTGAAAAATTGTGTTGTAATTTGAAATTGTATTGTAATGAAAATTGTGTGTATAGTGAGAGCTCAAATTTGTACTATTCAAAATTGTAATAAAATATTTATTTGAATAAAATATTTTTTTGATTTTAAATTCTGTGTTATTTATTTTATTCAACAAATATTTAATTAATTATGTGAAGATAAAAATAGTACAATAACAAATACATTTAAATGAATATGTATGTGTATATATATATATGTTTATTATTATCAAACAAAAATCATATACTAGCATATTCAACATATAAATCATTTTAACAAATGATGTTTTAGTTCATTGTTTTAGCTAATGGAGTTCGAATTTAGTTAATCCAATTAAATTATGATTATTTGAACAGGATTAACTATTTTAGTTAATGGTATTTAAAATTTACTATCATTTTAATTAATGATGTTTGAGATTAATTAATTCTTTTAATTAATGATTATTTGGATTAAATAAATCATTTTAACTATTGATATTTAAAATTAATTAATTGATTTAATAAAAGTAATTAAGTAAATTAGATAATATAATAAAAGTGTTTTAAGTTGATTAACAGATTTAAAAGTCAATAAACTATTTAAATAAAGATTTTAAAGTTGATTAACAGATGATATAAAAGTGTTTGGAAATAATTAACTAAATTATATTAAGATGAACTATTTGTTTATTAAAAGAAAATAAGGATACCGGTCCAAGGTCACATAAAGGTTTTGACAGGATAAAGGAAAATTTTGGGTAAGTTAAAAAGGAATTGGAACTCTATTATTGGGATGTTAAGTTGGATAATTTTCCGGGTGTCGTTCAGACGTTGGTTTAGGCCTTCGGGTTATGCACTTGGAAAAATTATTATCTTAACATTTTTACAATCAAGAACTAATTCTAAAAGTGTTTTACCAATATGGAAATATGGAAATCAAGCACAAGTTCGGTTCAGTTTTAAAAGAAAATGTTTGATTCATTTAGGGAAATGAATTATTTCCATAAAGCGAATCATTTATATGGAAATGATTTATTTGTATAATTAGCACTAAACATCGAAGAAGTAAATTAGTTGCTATTTCAAAAGTTAAGAGTAATCTTCGGACATGAGTTTGTAAGTATATTGTTATAGGTATACTTCTTTTAAGGGGGATGCACCCTCCTTGTCATTGGTTGTAAAATTAATTTTCTTATTTGATTCAAAAACCCTAAATCACGGAATTTAAGTATTGATTTAGTCCATTCGATCAAGTTGGACTGTTACCTTATTCAGCCCATTCTATTAAGTTTGGATTGTTACCTTAATTAGTCCATTCAATCAAGTGGGCTTATTTTCCTTGTTCTATCCATTATGTCCAGCTTGGATTTTAGTCGTTTTATTTCCATTCTTTTAAGTCTGGTTTAATATCATGTATGATCATTCATATTTGGATTTGTTCCTGATATTTATTTCTGCTCTTGCCCATATGGATGTTATTCTTGTGAGGTGAAAACCCATTTCGCGTTAGCGGTGTAGTCTCACAGAACTTTATACGTTCCCCATTATTTGAGTTTTCTCACACTGGTATTTCCAGACTTATCCGGGTGTTATTTATTTATAATGCTTGGGTCAGACTGAGTATTTTCTCAGGTTGTCTTTGAAGATTTGAAGAACGTGGAGGGGAGCCGAAGATTCACCTATCGTAGTATTTTATCTTTTGCTCTATTACATAGTATACTTATTGGCATTTGTAAGGTCGGAATTTTATGATTGTTCAGTTGATAAGGTTTATTTTTGACTCTGATACACCCTATATTTTGGAGTGATAGTTTCTATTGTCCTTGTTATAATATATGTTGACATTTCGCTGTGAGATTCTATTATTCTCTATTCTCTGTTCTTTTTTTTATTTACCCTAACAATCTGCCCATTTGTCGATTAGATGCACGACACTAGAATACTGTGGTAGCGTTCGGTGTCGACTTTCGATGGACAAAAGGGCCGGTTGTTACATTTGGTATCAGAGCACAAGGATAAGCGAGAACATTTGCTTGTTGAGTTTGGCTCATTAGAGTTAGGGTAAGTGATACTCTATAATGAGTTTGAGATTATTATATATACAAAAGCGTATTTGTTAATGTTATAAAAATGTGTTATGCTAATTGGTCTATTGAGTTTTCATGAATTCTTTTCGAGACGTGGGACGCCATGGTATCGATAGAGGTTTCTAAACACTCGACCAAGGCCAATGGACATTGTATTGAATTTTTGAAACTTTTGGCAAAGTAAATATTTTGCTTAGGATTATATTTCGTATTTATAAAGAAATAATTTTCAACATTTATATAATTATAAAGTGTGTTGGGTTAAATGTGATAATATTTATTTATTATCACTATTTTTTGTTCAGTTTTCTTAACTTAATGAGAAGCGTTGATAGTTGTTAAATGGTGCTTGGTTTATTTAGGAGCATTTATAGCTTTGATTTGAAATGAAACCTTTGTGAATTAATTTTCACAAATTGCCTATAAGGTTTTCGAAGAGTGCATTAGCTTGAAAATTTCACCTTTTAATAATGGTGGAATAAGGATTAAACTTTAATAATAAGTGGTTAATATAATCCAAATAGTGGGGTAAGATATTTAGAGAATAAATATTCGAGATAATTCCATTATAATAAGGAAATATTATTATAATATGAAATTGTTTTCATATAAAAGAAATTTTATATGGATTTAATTTGTGACTTGTGTTTATAAAGAATTTTTAAATCTAAATCTCGAAACTTTTAAAATAATTTCAAAAGATTTTTGAGAAATGAAATAGCAGTACTTTTGAAAATATTTAAAAATAGAAAATATGTTGGAAAGTAGAATTTCAAATGGAATGCGTTTTCTTTGGTAATTAGGAAATTGTTTTGATTAGTTTTATGGTGAACTGAATAATCTTCTAAGTGACAATCGGATGTTTGCTTAGGCGAATATTATGGAGTACTTAGTAAATTATTCCCTTTATCATTGTGCTATCGAAATGAGTTCAAATCCGAAACTCAAAGTGATTTTCAAAAAATAAATTGTTTGAAGTTATTACGTATGAAAATATATGTAGTATGCTTTCAAAGATGAGTTTTTGAAATAAAAACCGGGTATCTAATTTTTAAATTCCCTTAAAATGGGAATTGTTTTCCAAAACAAAACGTATTTCTAATAAGAGATTGTTTTGATAAATGGGATTTTTCACTTAGATAAGATATGGGATAATTTAACATAGGTAAATTGGGTTAAATAAAATGAGAAGGTTTTGATAAACGTTGTTTTTATTAAAACCATATACTGTTTAAAAAAACATCTAAGTAGTTTAAACTATTTGTTGATTTTGTCAACCCATACATATTATTCGTTTTGACACTTTAAGTTAAAAAGGTTAATATGTTGACTTAGTTTTAACACTACAAGAATCAGACAAATTTTCGATGGCTTAGAACTGTCGAAACCGTCGAAAAATCGGCTACAAAAAAGTACGTTGTTGAACGGAATTTCCGACGGCTTCCGACACTAGCCGTCGCCGAATTTCCGACGGTTTTCGTTGGTAGATATCGATATCTGTCGGAAGCCATCGAAATTTACCCGTTGTTAGCACCAAAATTGGTCACTAACATCCTTGAGTAGGATTGTGTGGAGAGGTTAATGAAGAATGTAAATTAAAACAGAGTAATATCACAAATGAATGTAGTAAAAATAGTAAAGAACAAGAACACCAGAATTATAGTGGTTCCTCATAATTGCCTATATCCACTGTTAATGGAATCTTTATTGCTTTTCTCAAAGACCTGAATACAGATACAACCGTAAACTTCTAGTTCGAATATAAGTTTGAACTGAAAAAAGCGAATATAAAAAATGGCAAAGTATCCCTGGAGTTCTCGAAAAAAGGTCCTTTTACATTACGCCCTTACCTCTCTATTTGTAGACGAACACAGGTTGGACTTCCAGCGCAGGCTTAAGGACAAGGTACCTCGGCCCACAATAGACAACTTCTGTATGCCGAACGAGGCACACCGAACGGTGGTTGTTGAGCTATTCTTGCTGAGCGATGCATTGTCGAGCCAAAATGGCCGACCAAGTGGTCACCGAGCCACGTGGTCACTTTTCATGGCCGGGTGAGAGGTCTCCGAGCCATGCAGCTTTCTCTTTATGGATGATCGAGGGGTCACCGAGCCACATGGTCTTCTCTTCATGGCCAAGCGATGTGCGTTGAGTTTCTAACACCATCATACTTTAGCCGAGTGACACACGCCAACTTACCAGACTCTATGACATGCTTCCTCCTTTCCTTGGTCGAACCATGTACATTGGCCGACTCATATATCTAGGCCGAACCATCCAGGATGAACCACTTCCATATACTTCCAACCTCTCACTTGATTGAATCAAACCTTCTACAATTATCATCTAGTAGTCGGGGCAGATAACGGATAAAATTAGCCCCCAAAGTGTGTCGTGTGAAAGAACACGACACGCTTTGAATCAATCATCAGTTCTTTCTTTCAAAAGCCGAACGTCTACGATCTCATGAAGGTCAAAACATGGCTATATTCCTTTTTTTTAATGGATGGCTCAGTGCATGAACACCGTGCTACGCAGTCAGTCTACTCGGTGTCGTTCGGCTACGTTCACTTACCGACCCAATAATGGTCAGACCGATTCCACAGGGTAATGTATGTTCACCTCCCCTTCTTCATATAAAGGCCAACACTTCTCCTCTTCTTTCCTTTACTTTCACTTCAACTCTACATGGCCTTTTAATTTACCTTTCCCCGAACCTCGACTACCGCCGCAACCTTCCTTTCTCATCCTGAATCTCATATGTTTGCTCCACAACTCCCCCTGATAACGAGTCTAAACGAACTTCAATCCCAAATCTATCAGTTCCCCAAGCTTTAATTCATTCTCTTAGGTATGAATTTCTCATTCGATCGACTTTCCCAAATTAGGGGTTTTGTCTGAAATTTGAATTCATGAATTTTCTTAAGATTATGGATGGTAAGAGCCGTTGTAGATGACGAAGATAAATATGAGGTTAGAACACGTCTTATGGTTAGAACTCGATACAGCTTTAACTGATTTCGAGGCCGATGAGATGGAGAGGAGAAAGGAAAAGGACATTGGTGGTATCTAGGACGCGGGCTCCTATTGGGCCACTGAGCGAGGGAGTGTGGTTGTTAGGTTATTGAAGTAGATTTGAATTGGTGACCTGTTACGAGGTCGTTCGTCTAATAAGGGACGAGGTAAAAGGAAGTGGAAGCGGGTCGTTAGGAGTTAGCAAGTTTAGAAGGTGTAGGCTGAGTGTCAATGCCGAGTCAGAAAGTTGGGTGGAAGTCTACTAGTCGGTGAGTCCCTTGTGCGAGTAGTCTATAAGTGAGAGTTAGTGGGCACCAAGGAGAGTGCTTAGGCGATTTGAGGAAGTGAGATGGAGGAGAGTGAGTAGGTCGATGTCTCTGCTCCAGAGCATCATTCGTTCTCAGGTCCTAGGGTCGACATTGATAATCAACATCATCTCCACTCAAGTATAGCACATGCCAAGATCATATGCAGCTACGCCTGACCATAGAACAATGAAAAACACTTAGGGACACGAGCATATTGCACTGGTTTGGAAAGATATCTCCCCAGCTCTAACAACTATAAACAAGAGTTCACCTTAATAAAACCAAATAACAGTCTTCAACATACGATGCCAATGTCCGATTTCAGGGCCAGGCCTACCGAACATAGGATGAGCTCTCGGAGACGGTCAGCGATGACGGTAGTCGAAGATGACAGTTCAATACTCAATCACACTTCATCAGTCTTTGAATCTTTAATTCTTTCATACTTATACTTAAATGATTGCACTAGTCCACAAACAACACGGGGGAACATTTTTGTTGTTATATCTAATATCGATTGTCTTTCAAGTATAGTTCAAACGGTATCTACCTAAATTCGACGTTGTTAAGTATATCTAAAAAGTCGAGCTCCGCCACAGTTTCAAACAAACCTGAGCCAAGTTCTTAGCAGGAAGTAGCAGGAACTTCGAATCCATCGATTAATCCTGCGCAGGATATCCTGTAACAACCAGGGATTTTGGAGATTATTGTTAATATTAAATTATAATGCAAATTAAAATTTAATATTGTGTTTAAAATTGAATTGGATAATAAAATGAGGGTTTATATTATTTATGTTATATAAATGATATCTTTATGAATATAATTTGGGATTTGAAATTTAAAATAATCATATTATTTTATTTGAAGCATGTTTCAACGTTTGATTGTTGAAAAAAAAGTGTAAAATGAATGAAATAAAGTTTGAAAAACTTTATTTGTGGATTTGGATTGGAAATAAATAATTGCGATGGTTTAATTTTAGTTAATTAGTAATACTGGAAATTTATTCCAATGTTAGCCTTCTATTATGAAATAAAAGGAATAATATGAACAAAATAAAATTTAAAAGTGTAGTTAGGCTTGGAATGATGTATTAATGTTATTAAAATGTTAAATTTTTTTAATACACTTCCTTAGACTTAAAAATAAATTTTATTTGGTTGAAATGGATGAAAACAGTGATTTTTCACTAAAATGGAAATATTGTTAAAAACAATTATATGGGAAAAATAATATTTTAATTGGAAAATTAAAATTTGATGTCACTAACATGTTCCATTTATTAAAACATGAACAATGCAACTTATTTCATGTGATTTGGAAATTTTATGCAAAAGTTATGTGTAAATTACTAAAACACATACGCATATTTACTCGAAATATTTTCTGTGTGAGAATTGGGCTTGTAGGATTATTTTGTGTCCAAAAGCCCAATTTCTAGAATGTTTAAAGACATATGCATTCATTTCTCTCTGACTATATTTCCATTTAAACACTTTTCTTCTAAAAACTTCAATATTCTAATCAACGGCCTCCATAAAAAGAGTAAATCAATGGCTTCCTTCTTATAAATCAATTTCACTCAATCTGCAGATTAAGGAATTAAATCAATCAAATAGAGAGTTAAGAGAAAGGTAATCTTCAATCTAGTCTATCTTAGAATCTATGTAAAACCTAGAATGGTTTTCTATAAATTTTGTTTTGATCAATTGCTTCTTTGCATGTACTGTATTTTTCTATTATCAGATGTTTAGGGCTCCAATTTTGTGTTAAAGGTTCAATCTTGCTTGCAAATCCTCGCTTATTCACTGTAAATCAAAAGATAAGTGTAAAAGCTTTCAAATGCTAGACAAAATCAAAGTTTTGAGTTGAATTTTCGTATTAATAAGGTTATGTTTCGTCTTTGTTATTTGCTGTTTTCTATCGCCGTATTGTTTTGGCCATAACTTTCTTTTTACCAATCAGGATTTAGAAATTATTGAAATTCTGCAAACCTTATGATTTACGCTATAACTTTGATGTTTTGAGTTTTGAGTATTTTTGATGTTTCTTTGGTGAAAAATCCATATCTTTGTGACTGTACTGTCATTGACAAAGAGTGTTTATATATTCACCTGGAAAGTAATTTGATCATAACTTTCTTGTTATCGATCAGAATTTTGAATTTTTTTGAAATTCTGGAATCCCTATGGTTTAGGCTATAACTTTTGTGTTTTGTGTTTTATGTAGTTTTGAAGTTAGAGATGTCAAAATCTAATTTTTCTACTGCTAACCCGAGAGCAAAACCAATATTTTCTCTGTCCTAGAAGCTGAAACGAAATTGGCCATAACTTTTTCGTTTTTTAACCAATTTTGATAATATTAGATGTTCCGATAGAATAAATCATGTGTTACAACTTCCATGTTTTGATTTTTTTGTAATTTTCTGGATAGCTATGTCAAAATCTAATTTTTCTACTGCTAACCCGAGAGCAAAATCAATATTTGCTCTGTGTTTGAAACCGAAACGAATTTGACCATAACTTCTTCGTTTCATAAACAAATTTGATAATTTTGATGTTTCAGAAAGCTTTGGTCATGTGCTACTTGTTTTATTCATTGTATTTTCTATAATTTTGAAGTTTTCTTGGTGATAATTATGGTTGTATGTTGCTGTCCTGAGAACAAAATGACAGCAACAACAATCGTTGACCTTACATTGTATTAGCTCGTTTTTGCTCTCATTCTCTTCGGTTTTGATGATGTTTTTGAGATATTTAAAGAGCTATAATGCCTACCAGTAGGCTAGCTATATTTGGAGAATTTGAAATTCAAATTTAAATGGAATTTGAATTGATTTTGGGTTAAATTTGAATTGAATTCGTACTGAATTCAAATTATCGGTTTTGAGATATCCCTCTTAGTTTTCACTGCTTTCGAGAACGGTTTTCACTAAACCATTTTTGAAATACATGGACATTTCAAAGTATTATTACATAGTATTTTTTAATTATTTTTCTAAATAAAGATTGATTTATTTCCTATAATAAGGAATTTCAAATATTGGTTTGAATAATCGTTTTCGAAAAATCGTTTTAAATTTTATTTATCTAATAAAATTATTTTTATAAATAAAATTACTTATTTTTATGAATTTCGGATGAATAAGAAGGACAATTAAATGGTAAAGTATAACATGTGGTATGAGACCCATTGATTTGCTTTATCACTTAATCTTGGACTTACACGATCGAAACCCTTTCGATGAACTATTCGAGAAGATTTAAGATGTTATTAAATTTTGGGTAGATTATATAGTCCGAGAACTCCAATTTAGGAGTATATTCGATGAAGGACCATTTTAAGATATGCTTCTTAATCGTCGATGAAATGAGATGAATTAAGAGCTAGAAATTCCTATTTGGAATTATGGTTATAAATAACCATCTAGATGTTATTTTTACTTGCCAATGAGATAAGGTAAGCTTCTTTATGATGATTTTACGATGTTGAGATGTATTATGATAGTTTTTACTTGTCGATGAGAAGAGACAAGTCACGATGCCCCTAGTACTCGTCAATGAGATGAGATGAGCATAGTATTGTATTTACTCGCCAATGAGACGAGGTTGAGTATATTTTCTTGATGTTTATGATGTTTTACTAGTGTGGTACCAACTAACGGCTAGTAAACCATTAGGGGCAAACGTATGTTATGGGACGTACGTTAACACCTATGGGTTCCTATCCGAGAAGTTGAGACACATTCACGATGTTTACTAGTACTACAGACCACGAGTACTCGATTGGAGTCATCACTGTGTAGTTGCTACTCCGATCATCACGATGTTATTTACTCAGGTCTTTATGACTGGAAGTCGTTATGATGTTATAGACTATAGTCATTCACGATGTTCACGATGTTCACGATGTTAAGATGTTATTTGACTCCGGTCATCATGATGTTTATGGTACCAAATAGTAGTAATAGTCACGATGAAGCGCGCGTAGCATTGCTTCGGCATGCAATCTAGGATTTGGCTAATCCGGGATTTCTTTGAGTTTTGATGTTTTAAACTTCACCGTCTTTAGATGATTATTATATTGATAGCCTAGTGCTAGATGAGATGTGTGTGTATATATATATATATGTGGCGAAATCATTTATGATGTTACTCTTTGATTGAGTTATTTGCATTATGGATCGATGATTTGATGATTTTATAGACTACTTGTTGTTAATATGGAGTTGAGATGTATTTATAAATTTATACCATTGAGATGAGGTATAAATGATTATGAAGAATCTTTTATGATGAGTTTTAATGATGGATTTGAGATGTATCTATATTCATACCGATAAGATGAGGTATGAATAAGTATAATGCCTCTTTTATGATTGGGTTTTATATTTCCTTGAATGATCCTTAGGATGTGCCAATGAGATGAGGCACATCCATATGCGTTTATTCTATGTATGAAGGATATGTACCTTTGATGTATTTTTATATTGACAACCACTTCTAAGAAGATAGTTGAATCATTTGAAGTCATTATCCATATTCCTTTATACCGCCGATGATATGTGGAGAAAGCGATGTTTATTGAATCTTATCTTTAAAACTTTGCTCGTCTATGTTCCATTTGCTTAAGTGTCAGTTATGCCACTTTAGTATGACTTTATCATCATTATCCCTTCTACTTGCCAAGAAGAGATGTTGTCCTTTCTTATGATGTTGAAACCATGTTTAGGGCACGACATCCTTTAAGAAAAAGGATACCATAGCTTTCACCTACTTATCCTTATCGATTGTTCTGTTTAATTGATGATTTTAGCTAGCCTGACCCATGTGTTTTCACTCAGGTCAGACCGAGTTGTTTCAGGTATCATCTATTGGACTTAGCATGAAGTTGATGTTGGATACCAGCTCTTCTTTCGCTTGAGTAGTTTATTTCTTCCGCATACTCTGATGTTTTTACATTTGATTTGATGTACATGGTGTGGTCTTGTACTACCTTTATTGCATCCATATTGTATTGTACTGAACGTATATCCGAGTGTGTGTGTGTGTGTGTATGATGTTGATTACTATTCTGTGATGTGATTTACATTCAATTATTGTATTTTGTTCTGATAGATCCGTTAGCCACTTATAGTTTTGGATTAAGCATTTATTGGGTATGTCAATCCACTTGAGTTGAAAAAAATTAAATGGCATTTATAGACGTATTCAATAGATGTTTAAGATAAAATTATAGATGGTCTCCCTTAACCAGCCCTATTCTCCGCTTTAGTAGATAGAATTACTTGTTAATTCTCTTTGCTAAGGTGGGTCTCGGGGTGGGAAGTTACAGCTTGGTATCAGAGCTGTGGTCAGAATAAAGTAGAATAAACACAGAATAATATGTATATCATGATACATCGAAGTACAATACGGGTGAATCATTGTCCTTTATTCAAGCTTGTTTTTGAATCGAGCCTCGATTCATTTTTGAGTTTTGGGATTGTTAAGATGGAGTATGGCTAGGAATATAGATATATTGTATTCCGTAGTATTCCATAATAGAGTTTGATGTCATCTTATCTTATATAAAATCTTACTTGGGATTATTAGATTCTTATTTTTGTCAATACGAGTGAGTTTATATCGATGGAGCCAATTGATTTCTTTGGGCATTCTTGTTGCATTCCTTTGAGAGTTGTGAATCCTATTGAAGGTATCCACAATGATTGGCTTGTTGTGAGCATTCTGAGTTCTTTATTTGTTGCTGTTTTAGTGAGTATTTGTTTAATACTCACCATCTTGAGATGTATCTGATTTGAGATATATTGACTTATTTGATGTAAAGTCCGATCCTTTTATTGTTATAGGATCCTATATTTATTCTGGCATCCTAATTTGATTGGTTTATTATTTCTGTCACTTTGGAATGTTATTGACGATTCCAAAGTTTTTGATTTCACTCTTGAGTATCGATATGACGATGATCTTCTCAAATTCCAGTCATAGTGACTTTGTTGAGTTTTTTGAGCCCATTTGGAATTGACATCAAATTGGGCAATCGAGTGTTGAAGTAACCTTATTCCTGGCTCTTAGCTCTTCAGTTATCCTTCCATGAGGATATCCACTGAGGAATGAGGTGGGTTTCTATATTTTTTGAGTTTGGTTGAGTTATCATTCTGCTTCGTTTGAGTGTTCTTTTCAGATACTCAATCAATGTTTCCTTCAGAATTTCTCCGTTTGAAAATGTGATTCGTGGATCGTGTGTTTCTTCTCCTTCGAGAAGAGTTTTTTGTGGATCATGTGTCTTGATGATTTTTGGGAGTGGCTCGTGACATCTTAATATTGACGAACACTCTATCTCCTTTTGATGATTTTGAGAATCAAGTATTCTGGGAATATCTCGATGCATTCTCTTAATGTTCTTTGGTTTGAGTTTTGAAGCTATATAAATATGTGTATTAAAGAGAAATTTGAGCATTGAGATATATAAAAAATCAAAGAATATTTTGAGAATATATTTACATCAGTAGTAATTCTTTTATAGAAATAATTTGAGAGTGTTGGGTTGTCCATCGAGTAGTTAAGAGTTCTGGTCGATACGCTTAATCAACGTTATCGATAGGAATCTCCTAAATGCTATGATGAGGCAATCGGACATGATGGTTTATGTTTTAAAAATTTAGATTTTGAAAATACAATTTTGAGATTATATATTAAATTTATTTTTGAAAGATAATTGCAGCCATTGATTTTAGAGACGAGTATCAGAGTGGCGAGGCAGTTTTGATCTTTCGATCGACTCTGCAGCCAATGGATATATTTATTTATTAAAGATTCAATGGCGAGGCAATGCCATTTACTTATTTATTTATTTTAAAATTTTAAGGATGAGAATAAATGAGAATTTTTTTGAGCTATACTTCATCGGAAGTATATTTTGAGAGTCTAGAATCTATATTATATACATCGGATGTTTTCAAAGAGGAGTTATAAGAGGGTTTGAAGATTGTTTTAAACTATTTAAGTGGTTATTTTAAACCCTTAATTTATTTTGAGGAATATTATTATGGATTTACAAATTTCTTTGGAAATTAATTTTGAAGTAAGAGAAGAAATTTGGACTTTTAATTTGAGTTTTAAATAACTTACTAATAATATAGTAAAAAAATTGAAAATGTTTAAATGTTGAAAATTGAGATCTAAAATTAAAATATGTTGAGATTTAATTTTTTTAAATATCTTGGATTAAAAGATAATTCGAGCTTATATCCTTATTCTGGAGTATATTCTATCTTTGAGCTATTGTTAACGACGTGCACTTTCGCGGTCGTTCGAATTAATGGCCTTATGAGAAGCCATCTTGTGATTTATCAATCTTGCCAATTTGTCCTATCTTGCTGTGAGGATGTTCTTTCCATATATTTATGCGGAAAATCTTATTGACGATCTTCTTTATTGCATAGAGTTTGGGTTTAATTAAGTTTGATCCCGACTCTATTCATAGAATTTTGTGAAACCTATCATTTTCGATTGATTAATTGTTGAGCATCTTATTGAGTTTTGATTCGAAGACAGGATATATTCGAAATTCTTTCGGGATACTTGGAAAATTCGATGGTTTGCTAATCACTTATTAGAATTTGATGGGCCATTGGATTAACCAAGTGAGTTTTTCCTTGTTTCTCTCTACCATTCTATGCTGAGCATATGAATGGTTTGAGTTTTAAGCTTGTCTTTTATCCTTTGTCGATTGAATTTTTGTGTTGTTTACAGCCTTTTCCACTAGAAATTACGAGGATGCAATTTTATTAAGGAGAGGAGTCTGTAACAACCCGAGATTTTAGAGATTACCGTTAATATTAAATTGTAATGTAAATTATAATTTAATATTGTGTTTAAAATTGAATTGAATAATAAAATGAGGGATTATATTATTTATTTTATATAAACAATATCTTGATGAATATAATTTGGGATTTGAAATTTAAGTAAGTCATATTATTTTATTTGAAGTCTATTTCAACGTTCGATTGTTGAAAAAAAAGTGTAAATGAATGAAATAAAGTTTGAAAAACTTTATTTGTGGATTTGGAATGAAAACAAATAATTGTGATGGTTTAATTTTAATTAATTAGTAATACTGGAAACTTATTCCAATGTTAACCTTCTATTTGAAATAAAAGGAATAATATGAAGAAAATAAAATTTAGAAGTGTAAATAGGCTTGGAATGACGTATTAATGTTATAAAAATGTTAAAACATTTTAATACACTTCATTAGACTTAGAAATAAATTTTGTTTGGTTGAAATGGACGAAAACAGTGATATTTCAATAAAATGGAAATATTGGTAAATATTGTTAAAAAAAATTTACATGGAAAAATTAATATTTTAATTGGAAAATTAAAAATTTGAAGTCAGTAACATGTTCCCTTTATTAAAACATGAACAATGCAACTTATTTCATGTGATTTGGAAATTTTATGCAAAAGTTATGTGTAAATTACTAAAACACATATGCATATTTACTCTAAATATTTTCTAAGTATGAGAATAGGGTTATTTTGTCTCCACAAACCCAATTTCTAGAATGTGCAAAGAGATATGCATTTATTTCTCTCTGACTATTTTTTCATTTAAACACTTTTCTTCTAAAAACTTCATTATTCTAATCAGTGGCCTCCATAAAAAGAGAAAATCAATGGCTTTCTTCTTATAAATCAATTTCACTCAAAATCTCTGCAAATTAAGGAATTAAATGAATCAAATAGAGAGATAAGAGAATGGTAATCTTCAATCTAATCTATCTTAGAATCTATGTAAGCCCTAGAATGGTTTTCTATAAATTTTGTTCTGATCAATTGCTTCTTTGCATGTACTGTATTTTTCTATTTTCAGATGTTTAGAGCTCCAATTTTGTGTTAAACATTCAATCTTGCTTGAAAATCCTTGCTTATTCATAGTAAATCAAAAGGTAAGTGTAAAAGCTTACAAATGCTAGCCAAAATCAAAATTTTGAGTTGAATTTTCGTATTAATAAGGTAATGTTTCGTCTTTGTTATTTTCTGTTTTCTATCGCCACATTGTTTTGGACATAACTTTCTTGTTACCGATCGGAATTCAAAAAATTTTGAAGTTCTGGAAACCATATGATTTAGGCTATTACTTTAGTGTTTTGAGTTTTGAGAATTTTTGATGTTTATATGGTGAAAAATCCATATTTTTGTGACTGTCCCGTCATTGACAGAGAGTGTTTATATATTCACCTGCAAAGTAATTTGATCATAACTTTCTTGTTACCAATCGAAATTTTCAAATTCTTGAAGCTCTGGAATCCCTATGATTTTGGCTATAACTTTCGTGTTTTGAATTTTCTGTAGTTTTGAAGTTAGATATGTCAAAATCTAATTTTTCTACTGCTAACCCGAGAGCAAAACCAATATTTTCTCTGTCCTTGAAGCTGAAACGAAATTGGCCATAACCTTTTCGTTTCTCAACCGATTTTGATAATTTTAGATGTTCCGAAAATAATAAATCATGTGTTACAACTTCCATATTTTGATTTTTTTGTAATTTTTAAGATAGCTGTGTCAAAATCTAATTTTTCTACTGCCAACCCGAGAGCAAAATCAATATTTGCTCTGTGTTTGAAACCGAAACGAATTTGACCATAACTTCTTCGTTTCTCAGCCAAAATTGATAATTGTGGATGTTTCGGAAAGCTTAGGTCATGTGCGATACGTTTTATTCATTGTATTTTCTAGAATTTTGAAGTTTTCTTGGTCATAATTATGGTTGTATGTTGCCGTCCTAAGAGCAAAATAACCGCAACAACAATCGTTGACCTTAGATTGTATTAGCTCGTTTTTGCTGTCATTCTCTTTGGTTTTGATGATGTTTTAAAGATATTTTGAGAGCTATGATGCCTACCAGTAGACTAGCTATATTTGGAGAATTAGAAATTCAAATTTAAATGGAATTTGAATTGATTTTGGGTTAAATTTGAATTGAATTCGTATTGAATTCAAGTTATTGGTTTTGACATTTCCCTCTTAGTTTTCATTGCTTTCGAGAACGGTTTTCACTAAACCATTTTTGAAATACATGGACATTTCAAATTATTATTACATATTATTTTTTAATTATTTTTCTAAATAAAGATTGATTTATTTCCTATAATAAAGAAATTTCAAATATTGGTTTTAATAATCATTTTCTAAAAATCGTTTTAAATTTCTATTTCTCTAATAAAATTATTTTATAAATAAAATTACTTATTTTTATGAATTTCGGATGTATAAGAAGGACAATTGAATGGTAAAGTATAACATGTGGTATGAGACCCATGGATTTGCTTTATCGCTTAATATCGGACTTACACGATCGGAACCCTTTCGTTGAACTATTTGAGATGATTTAAGATGTTATTAAATTTTGGGTATATTATATGGTCCGAGAATTCCAATTTAGGAGTATATTCGATGAAGGACCATTTTAAGATGTGTTTCTTAATCGCCGATGAAATGAGATGAATTAAGGGCTAGAAATTCTTATTTGGAATTATGGTTATAAATAACCATCTAGATGTTATTTTTACTTGCCAATGAGATAAGCTAAGCTTTTTTATGATGATTTTACGATGTTGATATATATTATGATAGTTTTTACTTGTCGATGAGAAGAGACAAGTCACGATGCCCCTAGTACTCGTCAATGAGATGAGGCAAGCATAGTATTGTATTTACTCCCCAATGAGATGAGGTCGAGTATATTTTCTTGATGTTTATGATGTTTTACTAGTGTGGTACCAACTAACGGCTAGTAAACCATCAGGGGCGAATGTATGTTATGGGACGTACGTTAACACCTATTGGGATCCTATCCGAGAAGTTGAGACACATTCACGATGTTTACTAGTACTATAGACCACGAGTACTCGATTGGTGTCATCACGATGTAGTTGCTACTCCGATCATCACGTTGTCATTAACTCAGGTCTTTGTGACTGGGAGTCATTATGATGTTACAGACTATAGTCATTCACGATGTTCACGATGTTAAGGTGTTATTTGACTGTAGTCATCACGATGTTTATGGTACCAAATAGTAGTACTAGTCACGATGAAGCACGCGTAGCATTGCTTCGGCATGCAATCGAGGATTTGGCCAATCCGGGATTTCTTTGAGTTTTGATGTTTTAGACTTCACCGTCCTTAGATGATTATTATATTGATAGCCTAGTGCTAGTTGAGATGTGTGTGTGTGTGTGTGTGTGTGTATATATATATATATATGGCGAAATCATTTATGATGTTACTCTTTGATTGAGTTATTTACATTATGGATCGATGATTTGATGATTTTATAGACTACTTGATGTTAATATGGAGTTGAGATGTATTTATAAATTTATACCAATGAGATGAGGTATAAATGATTATGAAGAATCTTTTATGATGAGTTTTAGTGATGGATTTGAGATGTATCTATATTCACACCGATGAGATGAGGTATGAATAAGTATAATGCTTCTTTTATGATTGGGTTTTATATTTCCTTGAATGATCCTTGGGATGTGCCAATGAGATGAGGCACATCCATATGCGTTTTATTCTATGTATGAAGCATATGTACCTTTGATGTATTTTTATATTGACAACCACTTCTAAGATGATAGTTGAATCATTTGAAGTCGTTATCCATATTCCTTTATACCGTCGATGATATATGGAGAAAGCGATGTTATTGAATCTTATCTTTAAAACTTTGCTCGTCTGTGTTCCATTTTCTTAAGTGTCAGTTATGCACTTTATCATCATTATCCCTTCTACTTACCAAGAAGAGATGTTGTCCTTTCTTATGATGTTGAAACCCTGTTTAGGGCACGACATCCTTTAAGATAAAGGATACCATAGCTTTCACCTACTTATCCTTATCGATTATTCTGTTTAACTGATGATTTTAGCTAGCCTGACCCGTGTGTTTTCACTCGGGTCAGACCGAGTTGTTTCAGTTATCATCTATTGGACTTAGCTTGAAGTTGATGTTGGATATCAGCTCTTCTTTCGCTTGAGTAGTTTATTTCTTCCGCATACTTTGATGTTTTTACATTTGATTTAGTGTATATGGTGTGGTCCTCTACCACCTTTATTGTATTCATATTGTATTGTACTGAATGTATATCAGTGTATATGTATATATATGATGTTGATTACTATTCTGTGATGTGATTTACATTAAGTTATTGTATTTTGTTCTGATAGATCAGTTAGCCACTTATAGTTTTGGATTAAGCATTTATTGGGTATATCGATCTACTTGAGTTGAAAAAAATTAAATTACATTTATAGATGTATTCAATAGATGTTTAAGATAAAATTATAGAAGGTCGCCCTTAACCAGCCCTATTCTCCGCTTTAGTAGATAGAATTACTTGTTAATTCTCTTTGCTAAGGTGGGTCTCGGGGTAGGCCGTTACATATCCCCAATCCATCGTCTACAATTATTGATCCGGCTCCTGATGTGATAGATGGAGCAGTTATTCTAGATAATCCCATTGATTCCCAAGCTTCGAATATCGACGAAGTCGGACTTCGTCGGTTGTGCACAATGCACGGAGTCCCCTTTGACGACGTTTTAGTTCCATCGGGGCAAGATCTACCTCACCTACCCCCGGCTCGATATACAGCTTGCAATAAATTCATGTGCTGGGTTGGAAGCATGCCACCTTTCAACTCCTTTCTCCGTGATGTGTTACAGTACATCGGGATCACCCCGACACAGCTATATTCCAATAGTCACACATTCATCTATGGCACTTGTATTCTCTTCATGAGCATCCTATTCAGGCTCCCCACTCCCGATGATATCCGCTATATCTATCGTTTCAAGAGATGGTTTGACAGTCCATCTTTCATATTCCTTGAGCCACACTCCAAATGTCAGATCTTGACTAGGGCGTGGAGTTTATTCTTCTAATATAAGCAGGAATGTTTTTACGCGTGCTGCCCCCTTGGCTTTGCAAGAAGATATGTGGAAGGGAGTAAGTTCCTTTCCCAGATCAATGTTTGTCTATGGCATGAAGTGCATTCTTTCGAAACTTCTTTCGATTTTTACAGGTATCAGTCTATGTCCCCAAGTCATCAGGAATTCTGAGGCCGTCGAGGCCATTCGGGCTATTTCTTAGGAGACGGGGAAATCAAATCCATCATTTCCTATGAATCGCTTTCAAAGTTCAGATTGTTAGCGGATGGTCGTCGAACAAGTCTCTCTCATAGTGCCACTACAACCGGACTTGCCTCTTGAAGAGGCAAAAGGCAAGCTGGGCCTTCGATGCCTTCCACAGGATGGACCCCTGATGTATATGAAGAGGGTGAAATAAAGGAGGTCGAGGCGCCAAAAACGACCAATGAAAACTTAGGCTTTAATGTTGCGCCTATAACTGATGTACCTGACGTCACCAAATCGCTTCCCCCTTCGAAGACGTGAAAAATCTTAGCCTATAAATTGAAGAAGAAAACAGTTGGCGGGACTTCTAAAGTTACCATCACCCCGGTCGAGAAAAAATCCTCTCCTCAACATCTAGAGGGTTCGCTTAAAGGTCATTCAGACCTGACCATCCCCGAAGACCTGTTGAATTATGGTTTTAATGACCCAGGAGATATGGGGCATAATTCTCCCCCGAGAGGCAACGTAGGTGATTCAGCCGGTCGACATAAGGAGTCAACTCCAATTAATAAAGCGAAAGGAACTGTACCTTCGTAGGGAATCACTAGGACATACATGAACACTTACACTTCACCTTGCACTTAAAATTCAGCCATCATGTTATTCTTGCTAACTTGCCCTCACTTAATTTCTGTGCAGGTGATATGGGACGTACTCACGGATTTAACATCCTTGTGGGTCTTCTATCTTTCATCGCTCCAACCAAGACTCGGGGTCCGGTAGACGCTGAGATAGAGACGACAACAGTGGTAGAGACTACCGTCCTCGAGATTCGTCGTCGTCTCAAAGAAAGACTTACCCATTCTTTGTACCCCAACGACCCTCCTCCTCAACCAGAACAAAGCAAGGAGAAATCTGCTCAAAGGGGATCTCAATCTGAAGCTCCTCGCAACCAATACTCTGGTTCATCAAGCACTAGGTAATCTTGCGAGCCTCACAAGAAGTCCATGGTTTTGGCTAAACAAACTTCCTCAGCCTCTACACATGATCCATCGATAGCAGAAAAGCTAGCTGAGCTTATAGCCACATTTACAAAAGTATGCTTTGATGGATTAAAATTTCTTCCTGCAATCCATCATATTCCAGAGCATGTTAAACAAAGTGCCATTGCTTGCAATAATGATGTCTACGTCCAATATGGTGTGTTGGTTCACATGGCTGAAAAAGTTTCAAAAGTTTCCACGGAACGTCAATATGGGATCGATCACCTGAAACTTGAAGCCATTCATGATAAAGACATCATCAAAGCTTAGGTTGAAGAGCTTTCCTCGTAAAAATATCAACTTAAGGGCGCTTAGTAGAATGCTAAAGATAATGCTGAGGTAGTCAATTGCCTAGAGGCTACTCACAAAAAAGAAATTGATGAAGCAGTTCGACGTTGTGGCGCCTTAGCCTTAGAGAAAGACTCCGTTCAAAAGGAGAAAGATGTCCTCGCTCAACATGCCAAAGAATTGGAGGAGCTACTCCTCAAAGAAAAGGAAGAAATGACTACCGCTCAAAAGGTGTCGCAACGATATTGTGAAGAAATAGTTGCTACACGAATCCTTAAAACAAAGCTTGATGATGAGCTCTCCAAGGCTAAAGCGCTGAAGGACGAAGCCTGTGAGGGGGGCAAAAGAACGGCGCTCTCGGAAATCGATTTTTGCCTTGAAGGGGTGCTGAGGCTCGTAGGGAGGAAATTAAGTGCATGTTTGACCCATTCATTGCCGAGTATAATGCTCGAGTTCTCATGCATAGCGACCTAACATTTCTTGGCAAGGGTTACCTCGAATCTTTGGCCGAAGCATGGGACACTTTAATAAAAATTAAAAAGGTTGAGTTGGGAACTAAAGAGGTTGATGAGGATTCTCTTGTGAATAAAGTGCTTCATGAGAATAAGCGCATTGACCTATATATGGCAAAGGCCCTTTATAGAAGATACACCTCCTTACCAAAAGGAAAGAATGACACTGCCGGTCCATCCAGAACCGAGTCTCCAGTTCCTCCTCCTATTCAGCCGACTAGTCGCTCATCACTTGATCCTTTCGAGCAGCATACTGGCTATGATCCAAAGAAACCCGGACTCTATATTCACGCCCTATCTCCTATTTAAGAGGGCGAAACTCCTAAAACAGTTGAGAGCCAGCCAGAAATTGGTATGTAGATTTTCTTCCTAGAGACCAAGAGATAATCACTTCTGGCGTGTAATAGATGCATTCTAACATTTGCTTTTCATGACTTCATATAGGCCATTCCGTTCCTGAACCTACTCCAAGGAGCAATGTTGCCACTGAGAGGGAGAAAGTGGGAGAAGCAATTCAAACGGTGGAGACCCCCGGACCTGACGTTCAAGAAATCGAGGCGCTTGACGAAGACAAATCCTAAAATCCATTGCCCGTAGATGAACACGATGAAGTTGAAATTATGGATGCCTTCGAACACACTTCAAAACTGAGCATGGAGGAGCAAATATGGAAGAGGGGAAGAAGAAGGCTGATATTAAGGTTGAGCCCCAGGTGGTGGAACTTGACGATCCACTGAACAGGCCCCTAAAGATTATTATCTCTGGTGGGACCTCACCACTAGAAGTTCCTCTCCCTTCCTCGGGCACCGCTTCCGTAACAAGCAAGGCGTCCAAGAGAAAAGTCTAGGGGAGGAGTCTTCAGAGAAACCGAGAAAGGAAAAGAAATCGAAAAAGTAGCTATCACGCCTCGTTCAATGCGAACAGGCCTGGATTATGTAATTATTTCTATTTATTTTCATAGTCGTTGTAAATAGACTTTTTGCTCCGATTTCAGAAGAAGTGGTGGTGGCACTTTATTTTGGACTGTGAATAAAACTTTGTTTCTTTGCTTTCAATGATTTTCATTGTTCAACTTACTATATAACTTGTAGCCAAAATTCAAAATCTTGTGAGTTACACAAGCTCCAGTTCACTTCCATATGACTCGAAAATCTTTGGAATCGTATATCCTCTAGTCCACTCTCTAGGGACTTAGAATACTTTTAGTTCGCACTACGAGAACATAGAGATTTTTAAGCCATTTATACTCTAGTCCACGCTCCGGGGACTTAGAGTACTCCAGTCCGCACTCTAGGGAGTTAAAGATTTTTAAGTCGTTTATACTCTAGTCCACGCTCTGGGGACTCAGAGTACTCCGGTCGACACTTTGGAGACTGCGAGATTTTTAAGTCACTTATACTCTAGTCCGTGCTCTTGGGACTCAGAGTACTCCAATCCGCACTCTGGGGGCTTAGAAATTTTTAAGGCGCTAGTCCGCGCTCTGGGGACTCGGAGTACTCCAGTCCACACTCGAGGGACTCAGAGATTTTTAAGTCGTTTATACTTTATTTCATGCTCAAGGGACTCAGAGTACTCTAGTCCGCACTATAGGGACTTCAAGATTTTTAAGTTGTTTATACCCTAGTCTGCGCTCTAGGAAATCAGATACTCTGGTCCGCACTCTAGGGACTTATAGATTTTTAAGTCGTTTATACGCTAGTTCGCAATTTGGGGACTTAGATACTCCAGTCTGCACTCTGGGGACATAAAGATTTTTAAGTCTTTTATACTCTTGTCTGCACTCTAGGGACTAAGAGTACTCTAGTCTGCACTCTAGGAACTTAGAGACTTTTAAGTCATTTATACTCTAGCCCATGCTCTGGGGAGTCAGAGTACTCCAGTCCACACCTTGTGGACTTAGAGATTTTTACGTCGTTTATACTCTAGTCCGTGCTCTAGGGACTCAGAGTACTCTAGTCTGCACTTTGGGGACTTAGAGATTTTTAATTTTGCGCATGCGTTCATACGCCGGATAGAATAATGTAATTTAATTTTTGCCATGGAATTACAACACACGGAACATCAATAGTTCATAGAAAAGTGTCTTCAAGCCTTTATTATCAATAATCAAATAGGAACAACTGAATTGACTTATTACATGCCGAAAACAAAAGAAAAACATAATGAAAAAATTGCTACTAAAATGCAAAGGAAACAACTAAGTGTAAAAGCATCGCAAATGCTCGCTATTCCATGCTCGGGGAAGTGTTGCACAATCGATGGTCGCTAGCTTGAAAGTTCCCTCTCCAAGCATCCGTTCAACAAAGTATGGATCTTCCCACGTGGGATTCATATGCGATGGGATCGGAAAAACTCGCTTTAAAATGGATTGCCTACATCGAAGATTCTTGGTTGGGCTTTTTCATTATAATATCAAGCGACTGGATGCCTATATGCAGCCGCCTTTGAATCAGCTTCTTCACATTTTTCGTCAACAAAGTCCAGTTATTCCAGCAAGAGATCCCGATTCTTCTTAGGGTCATAATGAGTTATCCGATGTGAAGAAACTTCAAGTTCCACGAGTACAACACCTTCCGTGTCATATGCCAATGTGAATGGAGTATGGCCAATCTAGACTTGTGGGTGGTTCGGTAAGCCCAAAACGTTGTCGGAAGCTCATCCACCCACTTGCCTTTGCCTTCTCCAAATGTTTTTTCAATATGGATTTGATTATTTTATTTATGGCCTCTACTTGTCCATCAGCCTTTGGATGAGCAACTGCTGCAAACCTTTTCTCAATTCCATACTTTGGCAAATTCTTTGAACACCCTACTTTCGAACTGAGTTCCATTGCCCGTAATGATAGTTTGCGGGAGGCCAAAATGGCATATGATGTTTCGCAACGAAATTAATAACCTTTTTGGTGGTGATTGTAGCTAAGGGCTCTGCTTCCGTCCACTTGGTAAAGTAATCGACTGCAACTATTGCGTATTTGGCACCACCTTCGGAGATTGGCAAGGAGCCATTTATATCGATACCCCATATTGCAAACGCCCGAGGACTAACCATTTGCGTGAGTTCTATCGGCGGAGCTCTTGAGATTTTCATATATTTTTGGCATTTGTCGCATCTTCACACATAATCCGCGGCGTCCCGATTCACGATTGGCCAACAGTATCCATAGCGGAGGATCTTTTTCACTAATGTCTGCACCCAGTATGGTCGTTACATTCTCCTTTATGAACCACTTTTCAGACCCGCTTTATTCCGTCACACCGAGAATCCTTTTCGATACGTTGCTCCGTCCTACATTACATATCGTGAAGATTTGCGAATTACTTATCTTTCATTCTTTCTTTTGGGCAAAACCCCATGTAGCAGGCATTGCTTGAACGGGGTTAGCCATGACTCCTTCTCGATTTCTGTTTCTAACATAAAATCTACTTCCATCTCATTTGTACTCGGAGCATGTAAGATTTTGATGGAACCAATCGCATATGCTGTGCATCACCAGCACTCACGAATTTTGCTAATGAATTGGCTTCCCCATTTTGCCCACGTAGGATGTGTGAAATATTGTAATGTTCGAGGTCTGCCAACAGCTCTTGAACCCCAGCAAGATATGGAGCAAGTCTCTGCCACTTTGTTTGATGGTCTCCCCTTACCTGGTACACCACCAGTTGTGAGACACAAAAGATTTCAACCGATTTAACTCCAAGTTCCCTGATAATTTTCAAATCAGCAATCAATGCTTCATACTCGTCTTCGTTATTTGTAGCCGGGAAATCGAGCTTCAAAGCATAAAAAACTGATCAGTTTTCGGGAGTTACAAGAATTACACCAGCCCCAAAACAACGGTCATTGGATGCCCCATCAGTGTATAGTTTCCATCAAATGGGGGGAAAACATCCTCACTGCTTGGCTCGTCTAATATGGTGAATTATGCAATGAAGTCTGCCAGTGCTTGCCCTTGCGTAGCTCTCCATGGCAGGTAGTCGATATCGAATTGACTCAACTCCATGTTCCACTTCAGCAACCTTCCAAAGGTTTCGGGTTGTTGGAGCACCCGTCGCAGAGTTTGATCGGTATAAACACTGATCTGTTGTGCCTGAAAGTACGGACGAAGCTTACGTGATGCAATCACCAAGCAGTAGGCTAGTTTCACAATTTTAGGATAATTTCTCTCTGTCCCCGTTAAACGTTTACTGACATAGTGTACCGGCTTTTGGACTCGGTCCTCCTCGCGAACCAAGGCCGTATTGATGGCATGTTGAGATACGACCAAGTATACATACAACACTTCATGGTCTATAGGCTTTGATAGCACCGGGGGACTTTCCAAATGTATTACAAAATCTTGGAATGCAACCTCACAGTTGGGTGTCCATTTAAAATTTCTCTTCCATTTCTTTATTACATCGAAGAAAGGAATACATTTGTCTATCGCTCTAGATATGAATCGACTCAACGCGGCCATTTTTCCGTTCAGGCTCTGTACTTGCTTTATAGTTCTGGGCACTTGTATGACTTGGATAGCCTGAATCTTTTCTGGGTTAGCTTCAATTCCCCATGTGTTAACAATAAAACCCAAAAACTTTTCCAACGCAACGCCAAAGGAAAACTCCAGTGGATTGATTTTTATTCCGTAGTACTTGAGTATATCAAACATTTCTTCCAAGTCTCGTATATGGTCGTTTGAATGCCGTGACTTCATGAGCAAGTCATCCACATAGACCAAGAGCTGATAAGTCGCTCCTGCATTCTTCAACCCAAAGAGTATCACCACATAAAAATATAGTCCAACTCTATGACAAAACTGCTATGTTCCTAATCTGGAATGTGCATCGAGATCTGATTGTATCCCGAATATGCATCCATGAATGACAATAACTCGTGTCCTGCCATTGAGTCGAACAACTGGTCAATTTTGGTAAAGGAAAGCTATCCTTAGGGCATGCCTTGCTCAAGTCTAAATAGTCAACACAAGTCCTCCATTTCCCATTTGCTTTTGTCACTAGGACGAGGTTAGACACCCATTTAGGGTAGAGGAAATCGCGAACATACCCATTGGCTTTGAGTTTGTCCACCTCGTCTCTGAAAGCAGCGGACCTGTCCAGGTCTATGCCTCTTCTTTTTTGCTTCACTGGCACGTACCCCGGGTCTATGTTCAACATATGACTGGAAATGGCGGAAGAAATCCTACATATCAGAATGTGTCCAAGCGAAAACATCCAGATTCGCTTGGAGGAAATTAGTAAGACCCTGTATTATCGAGGGGTTGAGTTGTGATCCAATCTTAAGTACCCGTGATGGGTCATCGCGGCTGACTGGAATGTCAATCGTCAGTTCAGCCAGTGCTGCTTTTACCTCCTTGGGTTCCTCTTCATCGTCCCTTAGATCTATGTCTCTATGGATACGATCATGCAGCCCAGCCAAGGCTCAGGCGTTACTTGTCAAATTTCAGTAGCTCGTATGCGGACTGAGTTGTCCACAACCTTTCTCTTCTCTCTTTGCTGGGCCTCTCTTAGCTCAGCCACATAACATGCACGACCAGTTGCATGATATCTATTGGAAATTTCAAACCTTGACACCACGGGGCCAAAGCTGCCCTAAACTCCACCAGGGCCGGTCGACCCAAAAACGCATTATACGAGAATTGACATCCAAAACAATGAACGACAGGATCCACACCCTCCTACGTCCATCTTCCCCAAGTTCAACTGGCAATTCAACAAAACCCACCGCATCTGTAGCTGCACCATTAATGCCATGAATACGGGCTTTAGATGGTTTTAGATCCTTTGTCCCCATCTTCATCTGGTTATAAGGTTTTTTGAAGATAATGTTAACAGAACTTCCGCAGTCAATCAGTATTCTCCTCAAAAATGGCCCAATAGCGGCGGAGATGACTATCAAATCAATAATAGGTGCTTCCACAGGATCAGCATCTCTGCTCCTGAACATTATATCATTCGTCATCATTCGTTGTTGTTTAGCTGGGGTCCCATCTTCCGTGTTTAAACAACATTCAAAATCGGCATGCTTTAGGGAACTAGCATAACGCTCCATTTCTTGCCAATTCTTGTCTACAGGGTGAAGCCCATCGACTATCGTGTTTATGAATAACCTATCTCCAGTTCGAATGGGTTCGTCGGATCGATGTGGAGCGTGTCTGCGATTGGGGGTCGGATGTCCTCTTTTCGCCTTCTTGCGGATTTTTAACAAACTATAACTTTTCTATCGAATCAGATTTTCTATAGCATCGTGGAGGTGCCTACAATCCTCGGTATTGTGCATGTAAGTTTCATGGAAGCGGCAATACTTTCCAGTTCGCTTTTGCTCCTTAGTTGACTCTTTTGGGCATGGCTTTCGAAATTGAAAAGTATTACAAGTCGATAGGTAAATATTTTTTAAAGATGCATTCAGAGGAGTGTATTTGTTGTAAGTTGGGACCCTTGGTTTCCACATTCCTCCCTCCATTTTCTTTCTGGGATTTCCTCCTCCGGATCCTTTAGATTGCTCTGGCATGTTTTGAACATTGACCGTGACCTTTCCAAAGTTATCATCATATTGTTTTACAGCAATGTTGCTCTGCGTAGTCTCTTCGCCAGGCCCTGGTGCATTGTATCGCCTCATCCTCTTGGCTTCCTCTCTTCTTATAAATTGATGTGCTTTTTAATAAAAACGTTCTAGTGTAGACCGAGGTTTTCCTGCCAGGCAATCACCAAACTCCGAATCTGCATCTACTCCTTACATCACGGCCATTAGAATAGCATGGTCATTCTGGTTGCTAACTTCGGCGGCAACAACGTGAAATCTTTGTAAGTACGCCTTTAACGACTCGCCGGGAGCCTGGATCACGCTGGATAAGGACATCATGTCCTTAGGACGAGTGGCATGAATCCTGAACTGCTCGGTAAATTTCGTCGCTAACTGATTGAAGTTGGATATAGACTGCGGGGGAAGTCGGGTGAACCACATGGTAGCGATTCCAGATAAATTTATTGGGATGCATCTACATTTAGTTGCATTATTTGCCCTAGCTAAATCCATCATTCACTCATATCTCATTATATGCTGTCGGGGATCAGTCTTCCCTTCGAAAGCCGGAATAGTTGGCATGTTAAACTTCCTGAGGTTCTCAGCCTATAGGATAGCATTTGTGAATGGACCGTGGCACCTAGATACACACTAGTTATCATTAGGTAAGCCTTGATTTCCCCTCATCAGCTGTCTGACCATATCTGATAGGTCTGGGGTTTGTATGGAAGGTGGAAAGTTGGAATCTGTCCTGCGAGACCGTTCCATTTGGTGCCTCCTCGGTTGGCGATCTACCAAATGCGTGTCCTAGGGACCAGCTTCATTATGACCTTGGTGAGCGGCTGTCCAGCTTCCACTCGTGCTCTGAATCCTAAGTTTCCTGTTCCAACCTTAGTATGATTATCCTGGTGTAAATGAGGGGCCATGGCTCCAGGTAGGGAACCTGGACCGTCCCTGGTGGATTGTTCAGCTGCACCTGTTTGCGTTGTTTCAATTTTGTGGCGTCTACGTCTAGGTGGTTCATCAGACGAAGAGGAGCTATCAGACGAGGAGTAGGCAGTGGGACTTCCTCCAACATTCTGATGCAGTTGTCGAGTAAGCTGAGTCATGAGGTTGGCGTTCGCTTGAATTTGATAATTGAGCCGTCACCTGCTTTCCACGAGTTCTCTCATTAGCTTGTTGAACTCTGTTCTAGTGACAACTTCTATTTGGTTTGGGAGGATGACGGTCCCTGCACCTAGAGTAGCTTGTTGATTGTTGGATGCTACTTGTTGGACGTTAGCGATCTCATTGACATCCGCATCGTGGGAGGCAGATTTGGTACACGGTCTTTCCATTGTAGAGTTATTGGTAGGAACTCTGAGTAGAATCTATGAACTTCTTGAGAACGAGCTTGGATCTTCTTTGGGGGATTTCTTCAATCTAGTAGCGGCAAATTAGATCCTAAGAGCCTGAGAATGTCGCGTTCTTAGTGAAAGCACCCAAATGTTAGCACTAAAATTGGTCACTAACACCCTTGAGTAGGATTGTGTAGAGAGGTTAATGAAGAATGTAAATTAAAATAGAGGAATACGATAACTGAATGCAGTAAAAATAGTAAAGAATGAGAACACCAGAATTATAGTGTTTCGGCATAATTACCTACGTCCACTGTTAATGTAATCCTTATTGCTTTTCTCAAAGACTTGAATACAGATACAATCCATAAACTTCTAGTTCAAATACAAGTCTAAACCGACAAAAGAAAATATCAAAAATGGCAGATTATCCCTGGAGTTCTCGAAAAAAGGTCCCATTACACTGCGCCCTTGCCCCTCTATTTATAGATGAAGACATGCTAGACTTCCTGCATAGGCTTAAGGAAATGGTACCTCGGCCCACAATAGACAACTTCTGTGTTCCGAACCAAGCATACCGAACGGTGATTGCCGAGCGGTTCTCGCCGAGCGATGCCTTACCGAACCGAAATGGCAAAGGTGTCCATGCCAAATGGTCCACGGCCGAGCTGCTTAATCTTCTCTTCATGGTCGAGCGATGGGTCACTGACCCACGTGGTCTTTTCTTCATGGTCGACGGAGGGGTCACCGAGCCAAGTGGTTTCCTCTTTATGGCTGAGCGAGGGGTCACGAAGCCTCACAGCTTTCTCTTCATGGCCGATCGAGGGGTCACTGAGCCACGTAGTCTTCTCTTCATGGCCGAGCAATGTGCGTTGAGTTCCTAACACCACCTCACTTTAGCCGAGCGACACACGCCACCTTATATGGCCCTATGACACATTTCCTCCTTTCATAGGTCGAACCATGTACACATGCTGACCCGTATACATGGGCCGAACCGTCTAGGATGAACCACTTCCATATACTTCCAACCTCTCACCTGATTCAATCAAAGCTTCTACAATTATCATTTAGTAGTTGGGCCAAGCAGCCGGGTAACGGCAGTTCTATGCTACCGGAAACCGTCGGAATTTTTTGGTCTGTAGGCCGTCGGGAGCCGTCGGAATTCCTGATGCCGTTTTTCAGTATTTCCACCGCATTTTCACCTTCAACCCATAATCCATAAACACAATATATTCCACCCATGAAGCATATATCCAATTCAAGCATTCAATATGAAATCAAACCATACAAACATAATCAAATCACATAAAGAAATAAACCAAGCATAATTCATATAAAATCAAACCAAACTTCGCTACCATAATTTACAAACATCTCATTGTACAATATATACATCAATCCTTCATCAACTCCTCACTATTATTTCCCAAATATCAAAATTACTACCACCAAATGTATCAATAAACCATACACACAACATTTCAAATCCAACTCCGCTAACTCAATGTGTCATTAAACAATATACATAATATTTAAAATCCAACACCACCAACTCTATGTATTATCAAAACTTACTAAACCATGATGCAAAACAAATAACATACCCATCGCTCCGGTCAATCACGTCCAAAACCACCCGAACTAGCCGAGGATGGTAAGTAGCCACCATACTGCTTCCTATACTCAGCAATATGCTGGTCCAGCAGCTGTGTCATCTCAATGGCCTGCGACACATCTCTCTTCCATCTGTGTCATCCTAGCTCTCAACTCTTCGATCTCTACTAGATCGATCTCAGCTCTGGCAGCTTGGCTGGCTCTCCTTTGTTTGCTGGCCTGCAATACTTATTTAATTTAGTCTATAATCTTACTATCAAAGCTACAACATAATGTGTTAATTGTTGTATCTATAAACTTATTACTGAAACTAAAGATATGTGAAGTTCGTTAGAACTAAAAGACTGCTAAATTATTATATCTTAATATATTATTCATTAACACTTGATTGCCAATGTCGTAGTGCCTGCTCCGTGACAGCGGATCCATGACAGACTAAAAAATAACATCCTCCTCATCCATTGCCAGCTGCTCTCGGCCGATGTCCTCTAGGAGTTTCTGGTGTTGTTCCATAAACCTTTCCAACATGAACAAATAAAAATGCAGATAAATTAATAGCATGAAATCTTAATTCATTATACTTTAATAATTAAAACAATTACTAATAGTACATAAACTAAAATATGCTTGCATGGATTTTTCTCGATTTTATCATCATACCATGTATATGAAACTGCCCCGTTTGGATTTACATGCTCGATGGCATGAGTATAGGTAAATACATTCACATATGGCACGGGACCCTACGCCTCAGCTTCCTGAAATTGATTATTATGTAATGTTAGTGTATATTCAAAATTATATGACGCAACAATTGTTTACAATTCACATTTAATAAATTTACCAACTCTTGGCGATATTACTAGAATGACTTTGACCCTCCTCGATGAGTGACTGCATTTTTGTTCCATATTTGCACAGTTTCTTTCCAGTTCTGCTTGTATATTTAAATTTAATATGTTATGTACTTATCATTTTTTTTTTCATATTTACGTATCAATCAAATAATTAATTAAAGTTTTGTACCTTACCTTTGCCACGTCACTGTCCCAATGTGCCAGCCACCCTTCCCACACACTTGTCCCCATCCAATTCGGCTTCTTCCTTTTATGCTTCACGACCGACATGAATCCCTGTAGTTCTTCCTCATCTTCTGCATCAAGTAATATTGTACCAGCTGCAGCTCATCTGATTGTATGTCCACTACGGCCTGCATTTCATGATAAACAAGCAATGAAAAATTAAACAGTAAAAGGTGAACAACAAATAAGCGACAAAAACAATTAAGAATGGAAAATAGAAGACTACACATATAGTGAAATCCTACCATATAAACTCCAGGATGTGGGGATGGATATTATCCCACTTCGGCCAACAAGCCATCATCCTACTCTTGTACGAATCTCTCGAAACTGATAGAACTACAGTCGATAGCTGTAGGTCAAACCTTCTGTGTTAAATATGATACAGATTAGTATATCGTACATAAAATATTTAAGATGCTGAAAAAAGTTTAATACTTACCCCTTTGCTCTAGGTACTAAAGACACAACGGATCGCTATGGCGGTTGTGGTTGAACATTGCCATCCGCCTCCTAAAGAATGGGAAGAACTCTTCTTTCTGGACGACATGATATCTGTCACGGAAAGATCATTTTAAAAGAGAACATTAACATAATAATGAAATATATTTTATAGTTAAATGATATAAATGAGATAAAGTACATAAAGTGCAAAGTATACCTGATTCAGATTGGGTCTCATATTCCAATGATAGGCAGAATACATTGCATTTTAAATAAATTGTTAAATAGATGACATAAATGGTAATGACACAAATGGTGTAAATGACGATAAGAAGATTCGGTTTCATATATGACATAACTTACATAACTTGCAAAATAAATCTCATCAATTACATCAAGTGCATAATAAATAAGAATTCAACATATTATTTATATCAATCCTCATCGCCTTCTGATTCAGATTCGGCCTCATATTCTACGTTATTTGCCTCCCTACTCTTGAATGCTTCTACCAGAATGTTCGATTCATCGTTTAGAGACCCAAAATCAGTACAATCGTCTGTTGTTATGATTTCATCGCTTTGCTCGAGATTTGCCTTATCCGTTTGGAATATTCTTCCCATCAAACGTAAATCTTGTCTTTGTTTTAAAAACTGTCGACCAATCTGCTTTATCTTTTTTTAGAGACCATTAAGAGTGTAATAAACTTGCAATGCTTATCTAGCTAGTACAAAAGGATTGTACTTGTAATAATGTGATGTGTGCTTTATTTCAATAACATTATAATCCTTGTGCACATTAATTCTAGAACCTAGAACATTGCTAAACCAATTGCATCTAAATAGAAACACTTCCTCTACATGTCATAAGAAATATGTCGGTCGCAAATTTTGTGTTAAAATGCCATAAAAATCATTTAGGTGATTTTCTGGATCATCACTACCTTTAATAAATACACCTGTATTATTAGTTAATTTTTCTACACCATATTATTTAGTATTAAATTTATATCCATCAACGAAATATATTGGATATGTTTTGACATTTCTTTTTGGTCGCAATGCAAGTTGTTTTAACCCTTCATCAACCACACAATTTCATGGTTCATAAACGTACTTTGAAAACCAATTAGATAATTCTTTACTAAGATCTCTATGCGGATGTTCACTTTCATAAATACTGCGTATATGAATAAAATATTACATTAAACCATAAATTATTACACTCTTATTGTCTAAGAAAATGCACATAAACCATAAGAAAATGAATAAACCATAAATTATTATTTCAGATTACCTAACAAATGGTGCAACCTCATCACAATTAAGAAGAATATAAGTGTGTGTTACTTGAAGATCTTTATCATCTAACCATACTTCTACACAATTTCTTGAAGGTCGACCATATTGTCTAAACATAGATAACAGTGTTTGTGAGGACTCTTGTTCATCGCCATCATCATTACGAGAAACACTTTCAAATGATATGTTCACATGGTCATTGAAATAGTGAGAGGAAAAGAACGAAGCTTCTTCTTCGATGTAAGATTTACATATCGAACCTTCAACTCGTGCTTTTTGCCTCACTTTTTTCTTCAGATGATTCAAGTATCTACGCAAAATAAATTTACATTAACTTTAACTTTCAAATGTAATTAAATTAATAGGTATCATATTACATACCCCTCAAATGGATACGTCCATCCATATTGCATAGGACCTCGAAGTCGTGCTTCAGATGGGAGATGAACAAGTAAATGTTCCATTACATTAAAAAAACTCGGTGGAAATATTTTCTCAAATTTGTAGAGCAATATAGGAATATCTTCATCAAGTTTACATAAAAAGTATGCTTTTAAATTAGTCAAACAAAGCTCTTTGTAAAACAAAATAAGCTCTATTATTACCTTCCACACCTTTAAGGGTAATAATTCTTTGAATAGAACAAGTAATAAACTTTCCAACATTATGTGACAGTCGTGGCTTTTCATTCCACTCAATCTACCGTTTTTAAAGTCAACATGTCTACGAAGATTTGATGAAATTCCATTAGGAAATCTTAACCCTTCCACCCATTTTAACACAACTTTAACTTTATTATTATCTTTATTGTCATTTGGTTTCATATGAAGCTCGGGATGTTTGCATAATTCTTGTATATCACGTCTTGATTTTAAATCGTCCTTAGTCTTCCCCTTGACATTCAAAATTGTGTTAAAAACATTATCAAAGACATTTTTCTCATTGTGCATCACATCAGTATTATTACAAAGCAAAAGATCTTTCCAATAAGGAAACTCCCAAAATATACTTTATTTAAACCAATTATGAATAGCCAATTTTATTGCAATTTCTGTTTGCACTCCAGTTTCATATACCTTTGGATAGTCCCTTACAAGTCCATATATGTCTTTGCTTGAAAATATCGTTGGTGATTGTCTGGTTTCTACTCTATTAGCTAAAAAGTTTTTCCTATCTCGTCTAAAGGGATGACTGACATGGAGAAAACATCGACGGCAGTCAAACCATGAAATTTTCTTGCCATTCGGTAAAGAAAACGCCTGTGTTTCTTCCGTGCAATATTGACATGCTAAATGACTGGATGTACTCCATCCTGAAAGCATTGCATAGGCAGGAAAATCACTTATTGAGCACAACAAAGAAGCAAAAATATTAAAAAAATTGAAATGTGGTTTGTTTCTACTCCTTCGTTCCATAGTGTTTTTAACTCCTCAATCAACGGTTGTAAATAACATCGATTCCTTGTGTCGAATCGTGGGGGCCAGGTACGACAACAGTAAGAAACATATATTACGTTTACATACACATTCACAAAGGTAAATTATAAGGTGTGATGACAATGGGCCAAGATGAATATTTAGCACCAAATTGGAAAAATAGTGACAAACCATCCGTACATAATCCAAGTCTAACATTGTGACCCTCCGCAGCAAAACTGGGATAAGTTTTGCCGAAATCCTTCCATGCTTCTCCATCAGTTGGATGTATCAACGTACCCTCTTCCTCTATTCTTACACTATTCCATCTTATTGAGATGCAGTTACGGAAGATGCATATAAGCTTTGAAGCCTAGGAGCGATGAGAAAATTATGCATACGTTTATATGGAACTTCCTTTCCCTTCTTTTTTTTTGGTTAGTATCTTTCCTCGTTGCATATTCTACACTTCCTAGGAGTGATTTCCTCTTTCCAAAACAACAGGCAGCCATTTAAACAGTTATCTATTTTCTGATAAGGTAAACCAAAAGCTGACATAAATTTTTTAACTTCAAAGTGATTTTCGCGCATTAAAATTATCGGGCGGCATATGTCTTTATACAACTAGTATAACGGTTGTAAATCCAACTTTGGTTATGTTGTATTTTGACTTCATCACAATGTATTCTACGGTTACTAATAGTTGGGTGCCGCTTTTACAACCATCCCAAAGCGGTTTCTTAGCAGCATCCAGTAAATCATAAAGTTTTTTTTGCTTTACTACTTGATTCTTCAATATTTTCATTATCATCGTCAACTTCAACCGTAGGGAACATTGATCGTGTAACATCCTCAACCATATTTTCGATACGGCTCGTCATAAAAATTTCACTACCAGCAATCTATAATTCAGACTCTGTGGAAATATGTCCTACAACTTCTCCATGATGACCCCAAACATAATACTCTCGCACGAAACCGTTTTTACACAAATGGACTTTCACCATGTCGAGTAACAAATACTTCAAATGTTTACACCTACTACACGGAAAACAAATTTCAACATCGTTTCTGTTATTACTTAAAGCAAAATCAATAAATATGTTTATACCATTATAAAAATCTTTTTTTATTGAGTCGTTCAATCCCCTTCTTTGATACATCCATCTCCTCTGATCAAGAAAATAATCGATCATTTTTCCTATTTGAGAAAATATGTCACAAATTCAAAAATAAATATTGGTCATTTTATGAATTCACATTTTATTTTTCAATCTATCGATACAAAAACTTATACTCGTCAATTTTACCCCACTTGAGAATACAATATAGAAATGTTGGTTTATGGTCATCTTTTTTTCTAGTTAGTCATCCTATTTTCCATTAAAAACACATAAAACACTTACATTTCGTAAATATTTCATTTTAAACGATTCATCAAAATTTTGGCAGCACTTCCCTTTTGTTTCCTGCATTGTACACAAATATGTGTACGTAGGAAACAAAAAAGAAAAATGAGGGCTAAATTTTGTGAACCGTTTGCAATGAAATAATGTATGAAATGTAACTGTTTACTTTATTTATAACATTTCCAATATAGGGACAAATCCAACAAGTGTTGTACTAGATGAATATAAATGGCTGTTTTGTGACAAAAACGAATATTTATATAACGATCATGCACAACACCTATCAAGTGGGGCCACAAACTCTCTAAGCGATGTAAAAAAAGGTAGTTTATAAAAATGAATATTTACTAATTTTATATATTTCAAAAAATTATTAATTTACCATATTTATTCCGCATATTTTACCGAATAAGGCTGCTTTAATATTGTTGTCACTTTACAACACAGTCAAATTTTTTAGACTCATTCATTCATTATTGTTATACAAGTCAAGATGTTAAACAACTCATATTTTATTCCAATTAATACAATACAGTGGTAGAAAGAACACATATACAATGGTTTACGCATACACACACAATCACAAATTATACATACGCTTTAAAATTTCATGATAACATTCGAAATAGGTATACCTTAGGATACTATAAACCATTGTTAGGCTATTGGAAACAATTACAATCAGTAATTAGCCCTAATTTACCAACTTATGAAAATTTAGGTTTAGGGTAAAAATTAGATTTTTCACGAAAATAAGAGATTATACCTGAGATTGAAAGCAATAGATTGTGATTAGGCAGCCATGAGGGATCCAGAAGGTTGAAATTGGTGATTGGAAGCTTGGATGAGGGAATTGAGGGTTTTATTTCTATTTTTCGTGCTGCAGAATAAGGAAGAAGAGGCTCGGCAGGAGCCTGTAAATCGCGAATTTCTGACTGGTGCCGATGACCCATCGAAAGTCATCGGAAATGAGCTGTCAGATGCCGTCGCTATGCTCTGTCGGTATTTTAGCCTTTTCAAGTAGTGTATGGAAACCATAATTTGACATCTAGATCTTTGAAAAAGTTAAAATAAATTTTATATGTACTCTTAGGATTTAAAAAAGTATCATACTAGTTAATAAAGTGGAATAAGTTATAATTTGATGTTTTATAAAGAAACGACTTTATAAAATATTTTAAGCCTTGGGCGAGAATTTATGAAATAATTCATAAATAATTTTAGTATTGAATAAAATACTTAGTGGAAAAAATTGGTTATTTAGATATTTTTAATGAAATTAAAAAACTAATAAAATATAGAGTATAACCTTCCATCTTGTTTGAGTGAATTTGGATAATCTTCTTAGCAATTACCAAAGGCTAATGAGCAAAGCGATACGCTTTGATAATTATCTACATTTTTGGACAATCAAATTTTTTTTAACCTAAGTTAAGATTTGTTTGTTAGCCTTTTGACATTTAAAAACAATGTTAAGTGATATTTTCCCTTATGGAATATGATTGACCGTTAGTAATAGTTCATCGCGAAATTTGATTGATTTGATTTGATTGGTTGTGTAGGTGTATGTCTCATTGTTTATAAGTTTAAATTTATAAACAAAGGATTCTAAATTTTTTTCATTAGGACCTAAATCCCCATGATTATTGAAAAAGGAGATTTTTTATGATTTTGGAACAGGAATGATATTTATTCACTCTAGTTAATATTTTTGGAGGAACTAGAACACCACCGGATGCTCCATGTTGTTTTAATTCTAGACTTTCACCGTGCTTTATCGGGAAGAATCCCCTCCTTATCATTTTTATTTTGATCTTTGATTTTTCTCGTCTGAGAAAGTTGAAAATAAATTTTTTAATTGAAAAACCCATGCATTTAGATCTAAATTTATCATTTGATAATTATGGATGTATATCATATATTATAGAATATTCTCTGTATTTTGTCACATATGATTGAGATATGATTGTTGGTTGCATGTAGATTTATATCATGCTAGTTTTTGCGTGTTGAGTTACATCATATTGCTTTTGTCAGCCTGATTCTCTTTTAGATTATGTAAGTATAGGGAAGCAAGGGATTTCCACTTGACTTCTTGCGCACCTGCATTCGCATAGAGATAATAAATTACCTACCGAAACGTAAATCAAACGCAAAAAGGTAAATAATAAGTTTAGAAAATTTAAATTGGTTGGTTATTTTATGCCCAAATATGGAGGCCACTTGGCATTTGTTTTCTTCGATTGGTTTGGAGCCCATAGAAGCAATTTATAGTTGTTCTGATTGATCCACACAAAGGAGACACTTGATTTTCGAGTTATATCTTGGAATGAATTATAAAAACTTGGAAATTTCAGAATCTATTTCAGCCAAATTGTTATGAGTATGGGTTTAATAGCTCATTTTATTTGTTAATTTTAAATTTAAGGGTTTGAAAACATTTTTTTCCTTAGCAATTTCAGGAATGAAATTAATTTATGGAGGAGAAAATGTATGTTGAATTAATTTTAGATATTTAAATAATTGGATTTTGGCATTTAATAACATATAATTCGAATATAGGGAATATTTAAATATTTGAATTGTGAATTAAATCTTAATTAATTGGATTTGAAAATCATATTCAACTCCTTTTAATTAATAAATAATATTAGCGGATTTGATTTGTAAATTTATTGACAAATACGTATAGATCGGATTAGTGTAGAAAATTCAAAATATAAAATGATATTTTAAATCTATGAATTTATCCTTTCGAGGTACAGTCTTGGATTTCGACAAAACTAGTTTCATTAATCTATAACCGAGAATTATAATACGCTGTCAAATTTCATGGCGATTAGATGTATTGCTTAGTCGTGCGAAATCAAAACGCATTGAAATAAATATCGAAAATTTAATATAATAATTGGGTTCTAGAAGCTATCTTCTGCATATGATCGAATTGAGGCTCGAGACTAGTTCCATTGTGTTCGTAATAGGGATTTAGGCTCATGGATGGGTTTATCACCGAGGCACAAATTTTTGGAGTTACGATGGCGACAAATTTTATGCGTAAATAGTGCAGCTATGTATGGTAGGACCATGTCACAATTTATTCGTTGCATGTTGGCATTGATTGGTGATGTCGGTCGAGTGAAGTTTATGTGGAGTGACGCAATGGCGAAGACAGTTTGCGAAACGGAGGGTCCTAGCTCCATGTCATTGAAAATTTGTGCACACATATTAGGTTCCATGTCTTTGTGCATGTTCAAACTTGTAGTGGGGAAGAAAGGTAGGAAGGTGGTAATGTAATTAATATAGGTTGTTTGATTTTAATTTAAAAATTATCGATAATTATAAAACATTTATCTCACTCATACAAGGCCGAATTGTAGTGCCCTTTTTTGTGTTGAACTTGTGTATTTGCAATCTTCGCGATGGAATTGATTTTCTTGGATTTGAAGCAAGTGAAAATTTAGGCTAAAATCTGACAATCGTCATGTTTTAGTCCAAAATCGAAACGTTCGGTGAAAATGGAAACCAATGTGAGCACATTAATTTTTATTATATCATATCTATGACGTTAAAAACATTGTTTGGTTATTAGTTAAATTGTTTGATCGCTTGTATGGTTGAATTTCCATTTGGAAATTGGATGATATATCAATTTGATCGTTATAAACCCATATGATTATCTATATGTTATCCATAACCTTTGTTTTGCAGGGACAATCGATAGAGACAACCTAAGGTGTTTCTCGCCAACAAATTATTTATTTACATCCATATGTTGTTATTGATGGTTAACTGAAGTTAAATCATGATATTCCTTTTAATTTGTTAATTGTCGTTATAGCGATTTCGCTATATCGTCATTTATTAAATTTCATCACCATAACCCTATCGCATAAACTTGAGTTAGTGTTTCCACTAAAAGGAATATTGAATATCCATAAATCATTTTTAATGAATGATAATTTAAATTAGTTAATCATTTTAACTAATAACTCGAAATTGATTCACCAATTTAAATAACAAAGTTTAAAATTGATTTATCTTTAGATTTAATTAACCATTTTTGCTAATAATGTTTTATATACTTAATTAATCATTTTTGACTAACGATTATTTGAGTTTATTAATTCTTTTAATTAATTATAATGAAGTTTAATTAATTTAATGAACTTAATTAATTATTTTAATTAATGATAATTGAAATTTACCAACATTTTACTTAATGTATTTAAAAGTAATTAATCATTTTAGTTAATGATGCTTTATATTAAATAAATCATTTTAACAAATGATGTTTTAATTTTGAGTTTTAGCTAATGGTGTTTGATTTTAATTAATCCAATTAAATTATGATTATTAGAACTTGATTAACTATTTTAATTAATGGTATTTAAAATTTACTTATCATTTTATAAATGATATTTGAGATTATTGATTATTTTAATTAATAATTATTTGAATTTGACAAATATTTTTAACTATTGATATTTAAAATTGACTAGTTGATTTAGTAAAGTGATTAAAGTAATTTAAATAATATAAAAAAGTGTTTTTAGTTTATTGACCGACTAGAAAGTAATAAACTAATTTAATAAAGATTTTTAAGCTGATTTACCGATGACATAAAATTGTTTGGAAATAATTAACTATTTTATATTAAGATGAATGATTTGTTTATTAAAAGAAAATTCGGATACCTATACAAGATCACATAAATGTTTTTACAGGATAAAGGAAAATTCTGGGTAAGTTTAAAAGGAACTGGAACTCAATTATTATGATGTTAAGTTGGAAAATCTTATGGGTGTCGGTCTGACGTTGGTTTAGGCCTTCGGTGTCATGCACTTGGTAACATTATTCTCGTAACGTTTTACAATTCAGGAACAAAATCTAATAATGTTTTACCAATATGGAAATCAAGCACAAGTTCAGTTTGGTTTTAAAAGAAAAAGTTTGATTCGTTTAGGGAAATGAATTATTTCCTTAAAGTAAATCACTTCTATACAAACAAATTATTGTACAATTAACACTTAACATCAATGAAGTAAATTTGTCGCTATTTCAAAAGTTAAGAATAGTCATTGGACATGACTTTGAGGCAACACTACTTTAACATGTCCGGTATTATTTTTTACTAAGAAAAAGTTCAAGTTTGAATTCAATGAGTGGTGATAAGTATACAAGACTTAATTTCCACATGCGATCTTTTATATGCTCGATAGTTGGTATCTCAGATTCGGCTACTTTATTAACGTAATTCTAAGACGATTTATTGCTCTGTTGAGCGTTGATTATCCTTTGCTCGAAATGACAAAATCAAAGTGCGTAGTTTTAGGGGCCAAGTTATGTGGGCTTGCTTTTATTAGGATATTTTTACATCTCATCCAGATTGTTCTGTAATGTTACATGAAAAACGATTGAGAGTTTTAAATGTGATATATTCGAATTCTCGGTAGGGTTTGGCGAGGTCCCGACTTGGAGATCCTCCTTTTAAGTATATTTCCAGAGGTATACCTCTTTTAAGGGGATGCAACCTCCTTGTCATTTGTTGGAAAATTTCCTTTCCGTATTTGATTCGAAAACCCTTAATCTGTTTTAACTATAAATTGCCACGAGCAGAGCCGAATCCTCAACATGGCATTTAAGTACTGATTTAGTCCATTCTATCAATTTGGAGTATTACTTTATTCGGTCCATTCCATCAAGTTTGGATTGTTACCTTATTTATTCCATTCTATAAAGTCGGACTATTTTCCCTATTCTGTTCATTCTGCTCAGTTTGGATTTTAGTCTGTTTATTTCCATTCTTTTAAGTCTACTTAATATTATTTATGTTCATTCATATTTGGATTTGTTCTTTATATTTAATTCTTCTCTTTCTTGTATGGATGTTATTTATGTGAGGTGAAAAACTGTTCCATGTTAGCGGCATTGTACAGAACTTTATACGTTCCCCATTATTTGAGTTATCTCACATTACTATTTCCAGACCGATCCGGGTGTTATTTATTTGTAATTCTCAGGTCAGACCGATTATTTTCCCAGGCTGTCTTTGAAGTTTTGGACATCATGCAGGGGAGCTGAAGATTCACCTATTGTAGTATTTTATGTTTCGCTGTGTTATATAATATACCAATCGGCATTTGTATGGTCAAGATTTTATAACTGTCCAACTGATAAGGTTTGTTTTTAAATTTGATATACTATGTACTTTGGAGTATCAGTTTCTATTGTCCTTGTTATATTATATGTTGTTGATTTCGCTGTGAGATTATGTTACTCTCTACTTTCTGTTCTTTTCTTTTTATTTACCGCAACAATCTACCTTTTTTCGATTGGATGCACGATATTGGAACATAGTGGTTGTTTTCGATGTCGACTTTCGATGGTCAAAATGGCAGGTCATTACACATTCAGCCCTAGAACAAACTTGTATGGAAGAATACTGGTGTTGCATTGGTATCCGGAGGGCAATATTATCATTCCATGATGGTTTTCTAGGAGGAAATGGTAAAAGCGTGGGCTCTACGAGCCTCAAACCCGAGAAATGAATAAAGTAAGGGTATACAGCAGGGCTAAGTGGGTCTCACCCAGGTAGGGTATTATAACACCCATATTTCTAGTGACATTAGTTGGGATATTTGATTATTTAATTTAAATTAAATAATGTGGATTGATTATGGATCGAGACTTGTGATTAAATTAAAGGGTAGCCGTTCCATATTAATTAATAGATAAAAGAAGTAAAATGGAATTAAGGTGTTAGGAAATAAGGGAGAGAAAAACAGGAAAATGATTAAACTTATACTCTAAAGCCTTAGGAAACCAAAATAAATGTTCGTTACATATTTTTTCAAACAAAACTTCTAAGGCCGGTCATCATTACCAATCTCAAGAGAAGGTAAAAGCTGGGATTCAAGAGCAGAATAAAATCAACTTAATCGAGATCAAATCCCACATCCGAATCACAAAGCTAAGGTGTGTAATTTCAAGATCTCAAGTTCCAGAATGTTTTCTGTTTTAAGATGAAACTCGAATTTATCTTACATGATTTAACCAAGATTTTGAAGAGCAAAATGTTTGTATATATACATGTTGATGATTTATGCTTGTTAATACAGATTTTATGATATGTTTTAGTGTGAAAAATCTATTTAATGACATCCAAATTCCTACCGATTTTAGATATAGACAAAAAAATGTTTTTTGAGAGATGGGTTCTATTTATATAATTTTCTGAATTAGTGTGGATTTTGTATTAATTTTCCATTGAAGAAAATGATTTATTGGGTTAAAAATAATGTACTGGTAAATTATATCTGATTTGGGTCTGAAATTTTTATATGTTAGAAAACATATTAAAATGGATTTTTTGGATTTTTTGTAGAATTTTCCAAAGAGTTTTGATGAATATATAAAATTATTTAAGGTATGAGACTTAAATGTTTTATATATTTAATTTAGCGGAAGGGGTATTTTGCAAATGATTTAAGTTAATTAATTCTGAAATTATGGCAGTACTTTTAGAAGAGAAAAATTAGCAACCAATAAAAGTTTGACAAACAGGGCAGGTAAGTTAAAAGTTTACTTAAAAGGGTTAAAAATCAAAAATTTAGGTTAAAAGCATGTTTCGCTTCTTTTGGTTTCGCCTAGGTAGCTTTCGACTAAGACCTTCTGCCTCCTTCCACATACTAATGGACATAATATCAACGTCTTAGTACACAGAGAATTGGACAAAGGTGTAAGGTAAGAATCGAAACCAAGGGGTTACGAAAGGGTTGATGCGTCATTTTGTTTTAGATAAGAAAAGCGCCCACTTGCTTTCGAATAAGTAGCTTTCGACTTAGTTAGCTTCCGGCTAGGTCAATTGATTTAAAGAAAGGTTTTAAGGTTGCGCCTTAGTTCAAAGTAATAGCTTTCGACTTATTGCCTATGACTAAGTCAATGGTTTTAAAGGATGGTTTCGAAAAAGTTGCTTCTTTATTTTAAATAAGAGCTTCCGACAATATAGAAGCCTTTACTTCCGCCTTCTACCATTCGAAACGGAGATTTCGAAGGGGTTGTTTTGTTTTATAAAAAAATCTGCCACTTCCTCAATGCTTTAGGAAGGGGTGGTTTCGCCACTAACACTTCTTAACTTAATTATTGCTTTCACAAGAGTAAGCTTTCGACCTGTTGCTTGACACTTAGTGATTTTTAAAAAATAACCCAAGGTTTCAACTAGTTAGTGCTGAATGATTTCGAAAGGGGTTTTTCCACATATTTTAAATTGAACCCAAATGCCTTCGAAGGGTTTGAGGTTTTAATACCTTCAAAAGGTTTTAAAGAAGGTTTCGAAGAGGTCTTTCCTATATTTTTTCAAAAGTTTTTGAAAGAATGGTTTCGTAGGGGTGGTTCCCCAATAGCTTCGAAGGGTCTAAAAGAAATGTTTTTCCAATGGTTTTGAATGGTTTAGAGGAAAGAAATTTCAATGGTTTCGAAAGGCAATGTTTAATAGTTTTAAAGATGGATGTCTAAGGTTTTTAGCTTTCGATGGAAAAGAAATTCCATTGGTTTCGAAAGGGTTTATGTGAATGGTTTCGAAAGGAAGATATGGACTTTTGGCCTAAATGAAAGAAGGGGTTTTACATGGTTTCGAAAGGGGTACTTTCAAATGTTTAAAGGTTTTCATCAACAATGATTTGAGTAAAGTGTATATAGCATGGCAAGGTGATTTTGAGTAAAGCATAGGGTATGAACGTTTTCCTTGTTTAAGTAAGGTTTAAAAGGTATTAAATAATTTTCAGATGAAAAAAATTTCAAGGAAAATTACGGAAAGTTATCCCTAAGTAAATTGACGTGGATATTAGAATACTAGATGGGACTGTTATAGGGTCGCGTCCTATATATTAGCTATTGGCCATAGCTAATGCAGTCCAAAATTCCAATGTGTAAGGCTTTGTCACGGTAAGATTAAAATTATGATTACACATAGAAACGACTATATGTTTATATATAAATAGGTTATCGGTGAGCCCGCAAAACCATTAGGATCAGCTGACCTTGAGAGAAGTTAAGTTAGGGGCAGATCGCTCAGAAGAGAAGTATTTAATAGATAGTTAAGGACATACCATCCTTAAGAGGTGTGTCTAACAAATGTTAGATCATTTCGTTATGTTGTCTGGTAGGCCCAAGTTTGCCAAAGGTTAATAGTAAGATAACAAAATTATAATGCACGAACAGATAGTCCACTTGTTAACTGATTTTTTTTCATAATGATGCCTTATAGTAACTGAGACGTATAGTGTTATTCACACCATGCTCTATGTCCGACTCGAAATTTATATTTTTCCCTTAAATTCTATGGTGCTCAAAAATTGATTTGAATAGGGTGAGGGTTGAGGCTTTACAAGTTTTAATAGGATGATGAATAAAGCTACCGGAGGCGAGCTGGAAGCTAACGGATAGCTATTAGGAGTTGTAGTTCTTTGTTTTGTTATTTATTTCCGCTGTGCATGTGCTAAGTCAATTATGACTATAAGACTTGGTCATCCAAAGGGGCATCTTCATATGTCGATCCAAAGGGGCATTTTCATATGTCGCTCTTGGGGTATTTTGAAATAAGTATGTTTTATCATTGCCTGGTAGACGTTTGGGATTATGTAATTTGAATATGGAACATCTGTTTTGAAATGTAATGGAAAATTTTGTTTTGTATGTGATTTGTTTCATATTCAATTACTTCTGATATTATGGATACCATTAACATAGCCGTATTTAGTCACCGGAAGTTGATACTATAGATAACTACAACGTCTGTAGCACTTAGCATTGGACCTCTAGATAGGGGATGTCACAACATGGTATCAGAGCATAGGTTAATGAAATATTTTAACTAAAAATGATTTTTTGAAAGCATAATCCTTAGGAATTAGTGTTTAGATCGGCATATGAGATAACGCAATAGTAACGTATTGGTATTTGTTATATATAAGTATACGCTTTACCTCTAGTCTCCTATCTTTAGTGGATATTCTTTTGTATCTCACGGGGCTTGAATACAGATATGGATGGAAGAAGTGGCCAAGTTAACCTAGGAGGATACAACACCACCACAAATGGAAATGCCTAACCAAATGCTAGAAGAAGTCTAGGCCAGGCTCAGGGTGAGAATGTTGGTGCTGGGGTCCAATAAGTGGATATGGGAGCCATGTATTAGTTTTTCATAAATATGATGCAAGCTGGAATTGCTGTTCGGGTTATTGGAAGAAATACTACGGGAGGAGTTCAAGAATCTCCAGTAGTTAACCACTATGCTAACTTGAGTAGAGACTACGATAGGCTTGGAGGGAAGCCGTTTATCGGAACCGAAGATGTTATAGAAGTGGAGAATTGGTTATTACACTGTAAGGATATTTGCTGATATAGGGCTCAATGACAAGCAGAAGGGGAGGCTTGCCTTGAGAAGGCTTCAAGAGGCAACTTTGTTTTGGTGGAATAGCACGACGGTTAGTGTAAACGAAAAGGAGATGACGTGGGATGAGTTTAGGAAAAGGTTCATGCCAGTAATAACGCAGTCTGTCTTGATTAGGAAGTCGCTGAGTTAGAACAAGGAGAAATGTCAGTTTTAAAGTATGCTAGCAGTTTGAAGAATTGGCTAGGTATGGGTATGCCACTATTGACACGGTGATGAAAAGGAATGAAAAGTTTATAAGAGGTTAGAGGCTAGAATTTGCGTGGGCTACTTTACCGCACATCAGAGATCCATGCGATGTGGCAGTGGAGATGGCATTAAGAAAGAATAGATGCTTGCTTGTTTAGAGAAGAAGGAGAAGGAGGTCTAGGTCGGTCATGGCCAAAAGATAAAGTTTTTCCACAAGTAGAATGCTTAGAAGGAAGGAGCAGCAAAGAAGAGAAAGTTTGAGGTGGTCTGTTACAAGTGTGATAAGAAAGGCCATTATGCTCATGAGTGCCGGACAGGCAAAGGAAAGAAGGTTGCTGAGAAGAAAGGAGTTAGATGCTTCAATTGCGATCAATTTAGGAACTACAAAAACCATTGCAGAGAGCCAGCTAAAGGAGATAAAGGCCAGGCATTTGCATTGGAGCCTACTACTTCAAAGCCGACAGTGCAAGTAGCATTGGGAGGTACGCTTCTGATCCATGACATGTATGTTAGCGTTTTGTTTGATATCGGTGCATCACATTCTTTTATATCTCGATGTTTGGTAGATAAGCTTAACCTAAAACCCACATATTTAGTTACTTCCTTAAGATTTGCAAATCCAATAGGTGGTATGCGACACTTGGGTTGAAGTATGACCACTTAGAGTTTGACTTGCTAGGTTACACCTTTGTTTGCAGTTTGCACATATTTGACTTTGTTGGGTTCGGTATTATATTGGTTATGGATTGGTTAAGTGAGTATGATGCTAGGATATTTTGCCATGATAGGAAAATATCGCTTAGACACCCAGATTGTGGTGATCAGATAGTTTATACCATAGAGAATACCAGTTGTGAGGTGAAGGCTTTGTTGGGTGTTATGGAGTTAGAAGATGGGTTGAATCACATCTTCGTGGTTAGAGAATTGGCAGATGTCTTCGAGCCGGCGGTTGGATTGCCGCCAAAACGAGCCATTTAGTTTCGAATTGATTTGGTGCCTGGTGCAGAACTGGTTAGTGGGCCACAAAGTAGGAAGACCCCTACATAAATGAAGGAGTTGAAGGTGCAGTCGGTGGACTTGAAAGACAAGATTTTTATTAGACCGAGTAGCTCGCCTTGGGGAGCTGCCATAGTGTTTGCTAAGAACGCTGATGGATCATTAACGTTATGTATCGATTATAGTAAGCTGAATGAGAAGACAATAAAGAATCGATATCCATTGCCAAGAATTGATGATTTGTTCGATCAGTTGTGGAGGCAAGGTATTTTCTCAATAGGATTTGGTTACAGGTTTCCATCAGCTTAGGGTGGCAGAAGACAATATACCTTTGACGGCATTTAGGACTAGATCTGGACCGTACGAATGGTTAGTTATGCCCTTCGGACTAAATAATGCGTGACATTCTTTGTAGACTTAATGAACCTAATTTTCAGAGAGCACTTTGATAGATTTGTGTTGGTGTTCATAGATTATATTTGATATACTCTAAGGATGAGAAAGAGCGTGAAGTTCATCTTAGAGTGGTTCTTGAGACTTTGAGAGAACATTAGCTGAAGGCAAAGTTTTCGAAGTGTCATTTTTGAACGAAGGAGATGAAGTTTCTTGGTAATATAGTTTCAGAAAAGGATTGGCAGTAAATCCAACTATGATTAAAGCCGTGAATAGTTGGAAGAGGCTAGAAACAATGGCTGAGATAAGAAGTTTTCTTGGATTGACCGGTTATTATAGGGGGCTCATAAAGGATTTTTCGCAAATAGCAGCACCGATTAGTAAGCTAACGTGAAAGGATGTGAAGTTTGTCTGGACCGATAAGTGCTGGGAAGCATTCCAGAGCTTGAAACACTTATTGACCCATGCACCTATATTAATTATTCCGGAGGGGAATCAGGATTTAGTAGTTTATATTGATGCGTGAACAACTGAATTAGGAGCCATGTTGATGGACAGTGGTAAAGAGATTGTCTATGCTTTTAGACAGCTTAGACCGCATGAAGTTAGATACTCAACGCATGATTTGGAGTTAGCTACTATTATTTTTGCTTTGAATGTATGGAGACATTACCTTTTGGGAGAAATGTTTGAGCTTTATATGGATCATAAGTTGTTGAAGTACTTGTTCTCTTAGAAGGAGCTAAACATGAGATAGGAGAGATGGTCAGAGTTTATTGTTGCTTATGATTTCGGAATAGAGTACACACCAAGGAAAGGTAACATGGTTGCAGATGCATTTTGCAGGAAACATCAGAATGCACTATTGGCAATGATTGCTGAGTGTAATGATTTGGAAGCATTGTCGACGTCCAAAGTGCGGTGGAGATCTGAGGCTGGATCTAGTGGGGAATCCGCTATATTGTCTTGTCTAGAAGTCCGACCAGTATTAATTGAGAAGACTGCTTCTAAATAGGAAGAGGATTCAGTATTAGCTTAAAGGACTAGGAAATTTAACAATGGAACGGGGAGTGATGACTTGGAGAACTTTAGCCTTGACCAGAATGGGTGGTTGAGAAAGAAGGGTAGGTTATGTGTTCCAAATGTGGAAGACATAAGGAAAGAAGTTTTGGAGGAATGCCATCTTTCGAAGTTCACTATTCATCCAGGAGGAACTAAGATGTATTAAGATACGAAGAGAAGTTTCTTCTTGGAATGCATAAAGAGGGATCTTGGCTTATAGGTGAAGCTATGTTTGAACTTTCAATAGGTGAAAGCGAACATCAAAAGCCGAGTGGATTGCTTCTGTCGTTGGATATTCTGGTATGGAAATGGGATTCCATTTCTATGGATTTCATTGATGGGCTGCCGAGATCTAATAAAGGGAATGAAAGAATATGGGTCATAGTGCAGATTGACTAATAGCTCCCATTTCATTCCGATTAAGTCAACCAGGATAGCACCTGTTTTGGCGAACTTATTTATGAATAATGTAGTTAGACTTCACGGAATTCATAGTATTATAGTAAGCGGTAGAGCTTCCTTATTCACTAGTGAGTTCTGGAAGAGTCTATAGGAAAGTTTAGGAAACAAGCTCAAGATGAGTGCCGCTTGCCATCCACAGACTATGGGCAAACGTAAAGAGTTAACAAGATCTTAGAGGACTTGTTACGAGCTTGTATATTTGATTTCAAAGGATCATGGGAAGACCATCTTCATCTAGTTGAGTTTGTATATAACAAGAGTTATCAGGCTAGCGTTGGGATGTCACGGTTTGAGGCTTTATATGGAAGACAATGTAAATCTTCAGTTTGTTGGCTCGAGACCAAAGATAGATTAGTACTTGGTCCATATTTGGTCAAAGATGTCGTAGAGAAAATTGAGTTAATAAAGGCAGGAATGAAGGAAGCTTAATCTAGGCAGAAGAGCTGTGAAGATAAAAGACGAAAAGATTTAGAGTTCTCTGTTGGAGATCAATTTTTCATCAAAGTATCGCCGATGAAAGGTGTTATCAGATTCGAGCAAACAGGAAAGTTAGCACTGAGATTCATAGGACCATTTCCTATTATAGAAAGGATTGGAAAACACACATATAGAGTTGAGTTACCGAGTAGTTTGAAAGGTGTCCGTAATGTTTTCCATGTACCTCATCTGAGGAAGTGTGTTAGGGATCCAGACTCTACTATAGCACTGACTGGGTTAGAGGATTTAGTAGTGAAACAAGACATGACTATAGTTAGGAAGCCTATCTGGATAATCAAGAGATATGAGAAGTCGTTGAGGAGCAAGACGGTCAAATTAGTAGAGGCCCAGTGTAATGACGATGCTAGAGACTATACCTGGGAGACCGAGAGAAAAATTATAGACGATTATCCTGATTTGTTTGATGGCATGTTTTACCTTGATTGTTCTGATATGTTCCTTATCATAATTTCGAGGTCGAAATTTTATAAGGAGTGGAGAATGTAACACCCCATATTTTTAATGACATTATTTAGGATATTTAATTAGTTAAACCATATAATTAAGATTGATTATAAATTGAGATTTGTGACTAAATTAAGGGGTTGTTGTGCCATATTAATGAATAAATAAAAGAAGTATACTAGAATTAAGGTGTTAGGAAATAAGAGAGGGCAAATAGGAAAATGCTTAAACTTATACCCTAAACCCTTAGGAAACGAACACATATTCATTACACATTTTCTTGAATAAAAAATTCTAAGGTGGGCCGCCATTAGCAATCTCATGAGAAGATTAAAGCTAGGATTCAAGAGGGGTACCAAATCAACTTGATCAAGATAAAATCTCACATCCTAATCATAAAGCTAAGGTGAGTAATTTCTACGTCTCAAGTTTTCTAAATGTTTTCATGTTTAAGTTGAAACCCGAATTTATGTTGCATGATTTAGCCATGATTTCGAAAAGCAAAATGTTTATATATTTATATATGTGTGTGTGTGTGTATACATGTTGGCGATTTATGCTTTTTATATAGATTTTATGATTTTTTTTGATGTGAAAACCCTATTTAATGACATCTAAATGCCTTGCAATTTTACATATAGACCAAAAATATTATTATAGGGATGGGTTTTAATTTTCATAATTTTCGAAATTAATGTGGATTTTATATTAATTTTCTAGCGAAGAAAACGATTTATTGGATTAAAAATAATTCATGGGTAAATTATAATTAATTTGGTTTTGAAAATTTTATATGTTAGAGAACATACTAAAAAGGATTTTTGGAAATTTTTGTAGAATTTTCCAAAGAGTTTAGATGAATAAAAAAAATTATTTTATGTATGGGACTTAAATGTTTTATATATTTAATTAAGAAGAAGGGATATTTTACAAATGATTTAAATTAATTAATTCTAAAATTATGGCAGTACTTTTAGAGAAGAAAAATTAGCAACCAAAAAGAGTTTGATAAACAAGGCAAGTTAGCTAAAAAGTTTAATTAAAAAATCAGAAATTAATGTTAAAAGCACCTTTTGCTGATTTTGGTTTCGCCCAGGTAGCTTTCGACTAAGACCCTCCGCCTCCTTCCACAAACCAAAGCACATAGTATCAATGTCTTGGCACATAGTAAATTGGACAAAGGCAGAGTAAAAGTCGAAATCAAGGGGTTCCAAAAGAGTCGAAGCACTTTTTTCTTTTAAATGAGAAAAGCATCTACTTGCTTTCGACTAAGTAGCATTCGACTTAGTTGGGTTCTGACTCGGTCAATTGATTTAAAGAAAGGTTTTAAGGTTGTGTCTTTGTTCTAAGTAATAGTTTTCGATTTATTGCCTGCGACAAAGTCAATGGTTTTAAAGGATTGTTTCGAAAAATTAGCTTCATTTTTTAAATAATAGCTTCCGTCTATGTCGAAGCCTTTACTACCGCCTTCTATCTTTCGTAACAGAGCTTTCAAAGGGTTTGTTCGTTTTATAAAAATCTTGCCGCTTTTCCAGCGCTTTCAGAAGGGGTGGTTTCAACACCATCACTTCTTAACTTAATTATAGCTTTCGGGAGAGTAACCTTTCGACCTTGTTGCTTGACCCTTATTGATTTTTAAAGAATAACCCAAAGGTTTCAGCTAGTTAGTGTTGAGTGATTTCAAAAGGTGTTTTTCCACATGTTTTAATTTGAACCCAAATTCCTTCGAAGGGTTTGAGGCTTTAATACCTTCGAAAGGTATCAAAGAAGGTTTCGAAGGGGTGTTTTCCTATGTTTTCGAAAGGTTTTGAAAGAATGATTTTGAAGGGGTGGTTCCCTAATGATTTTGAAAGGTCTAAAGGAATGGTTTTTTAATTGTTTCGAATGGTCTAAAGGAAAAAAATTTCAATGGTTTCGAAAGGAAATGTTTAATGGTTTTTAAGAGGGATGCCTTTTGTTTTTAGCTTTCGATAGAAATGAAATTTCATTGGTTTCGAAAGGGTTTATATGAATGGTTTCGAAAGGAAGATTTTGCCTTTCGGCCTAAATGAATGAAGGGGTTTTACATGGTTTCCAAAGGGTACTTTCAATAGGATTGAATGGGGTACTATCATAAGCTTAAAGGTTTTCATCAACAAAGATTTGAGTCAAGTGTTTATACATTAGCTATTGGCCCCATCTAATTTTTTTGCAAAATTCCTATGTGTACGGCTTTGTCACAGGTAAGATTAAAATTATGAATACACACAGAAAGGAATATATGTTTGTATAAAGATAGGTTATTGGTGAGCCTGCAAAACTATTAGGATAGTTGAACCTTGGAGATGTTAAGTTAGGGACAGACCGTCCAGAAGAGAAGTATTTAACAGATAGTTAAGGATAGACCGTCCAAAAGAGGTGTGTCTAACAGATGTGAGATTATTTGTTATGTTGTATAGTAGACCCGAGTCAACCAAAGGTTAATACTAATCCAAACAAAACTATAATGCTTGGACAGATAGTCCATTTGTTACCTGATGTGTATTTTTACATAATGATGCTTTACAGCTTTAACCAGTTTTGGTTGCAGGATAAAGGTTTGCAAAAGATACGTTTTAAAAGGATATTAGTAAGGAGAAAACCATTCTACTAAGCGGCATGGTCTCACTTAATATCAAATAACTGAGATATATAGTATTATTCACACCAGGCTTCATGTCTGACTCGAAGTTCATGTGTTTCCCCTCAAACTCTCATGTGCTCAAAAATTGTTTTGGGTAGGCTGAGGGTTGAGGCTTTACTAGTAGGATGATGAATAATGCTATCGGAGGCAAGCAAGAGGCTAACGGATAGCTATCAGGAGTTGTAGTTCTTTGTTTTGTTATTTATTTCCGTTATGTATGTATTAAGTCAAATATGACTATATGACTCTGATCATCCGAGGGGCATCTTCACATGTTGCTCTTAGCGTATTTTGTATTAAGTATATTTATCATTGCCTGAGAGACATTTGGGATTATGTAATCTGAATATGGAACATCTAATTTGAAATGTAATGGAAAATGTTTGTTTTGAAATCTATGGTTTGTTTCATACTCAAGTGCTTCTTATATTTTGGATACCATTAACATAGTCATATTTAGTCGTCGGAAGTTAATACTATAGATGGCTGTAGCATCTGTAGTGCTTAGCTTTGGGCCTCTAGATATGGGATGTCACAAGTATGATCATCCCAAATCTAGAGCGTTATTTATGTATGCTTTGGGAGCCCATTGTGCGGATGTTGATTACAACCAAAGGGTGATCATATTCGATGCTACTCGAGAAGAGGGCAGTGTCGACCCTGAGTAGTAGAGGTGCAACGTGTTGTAACCTTCTATACAATTTATCTAGAGGTGTACAGATTTGGTGGGTAGTCCCTTGCCCTTTTATAGTTGAAATCCCTTCTCCAATACGAGCCTTCGGTTCTGGTTGTAGAATCTAATATGCTAGAATTTAATTAATGTAACAATTTCGACTATGATTAATAAGTACTTGTATATTGGACACTATTATAATATCAAAGGATTTTATATGAAACATTTTGGTTATTGTAAGGTAAAAACCAGTACATGTTTATGTGCGATGTGGTCTTACAATATAATTTTGATTTTTGAAAGATTTCGATAACTTTAAAAGTACAGTTTGGTGTAATTTCTCATGTTGATTTTACAGACTAACTCGGGTGTTATTTTATTATAATGCTCGGGTCAGATCGAGCATATTTACAAATTGCTTTGGTTGCATTGTAGCTTAGGAGACGAGTTGGAGGTCTTCAAGTCGTATACACGTATATGTTTATTTTCGCTACTTTGTTATTGAAATTATCAGCAATTGTTAGGACAGGTTGTTATAATTGTCAAGGGTGATAATTGTGATTGTTTTTGTACTCTGATGGATTTATATATACAATAGTTTCTCTTTTGTAAAGATCATTGATATTATATTATATGTTCTTCCGCTGCGATTGTGAGACTCTGCGTTATTTTTAGTTTCTTATCTCTTCTTCTTATCTTCCCTTCTTCATTCTTCTTTCTTCCCCATTACTAATCGTCTTTCTGTTTAATTTCGATTGGACATGTGTGGTTTATTATCAGCTTGAATTGCATGGAAAAGCGGATTGTTAAAATTGTGTTGTGTTCATTTAGATTTGGTAAATATCATTTCCTCCCTTGCAATCATATATATCCTTGGATCGATCCAAATCAATTTTACATCAATAATTTCTTGAAGAAATTCCTTTGCTATGAAGTTGGTATTTCTTGAAACAGTGGTTGTTTCTCAAGGCAATAATACGAGCATTCATTACTTTTTATAAATTGCCTTATGTTCACAACATAAATTACCATCCAATGACTATTATTCTCAAAATTCTCTTAGGATGGTTCGTACAAGATCTCTTATGTACAATATTTACATGTACTCTTTCGACTCGTACAACTTGTCAACTACTTGGATTAGGAAATGTAAGGGTTTCTTATAAATCCATATCTTGTATGGTTTTGTAAACTACTCTTTGTGTGATTTTAGTTCTAATCTTGCATAAAACTCTTTAGTACGCTCCTTATAGAAAGAATTTAACTCATCTTCACTCATCATTAATTGGGCTTTGTCCAACAAAGCTCGATTACTCCTTATAAATACATCATTATATACTATAGGAAGGAATTTCCATTGAGACTATATCTTTATTCATATTAGATACACATGGAACTCTTTCCAGTGTACTCACCCATTCGATCAAATCAAATCAGTTCTTCTACATGTTATACTATTTACTTCCATTTTATATTCTATGAGCTTATCATAGACTTATACATGCATATCAAATACACATGTCCAAGTTTGTGATAACTAATTGGTGAATATGAAGAATTACACAGAACCGTTTTGGTACCAATAGACTTACGATTGCATACATCTATATGTATTAATCCGAAGAGTTCATTAACTTTTATGATGCTCCTACAAAATGGGTGCATAGCCCTAAATTTTTTGAGATATAATTAACCAGTATCATATGATTCATAAACATATAGCAATATAATCTCTTAAAACTACAGCTTTGTCTATAACTCAAAAATAATTGCAAACATTATTAGATACTTCTATATTCTACATTGCATCACTTTTGTTAGAAAACTAATACCATGATATAGTTTTATTTCATAATGAACATTCATAATATTCACATTGAAATGCAACAATGTTTATTTATAGTCGATATTGAAAAATAGTTATTATTTTGTGAATAATGCTTGGTATGTTTTACGAAAACAATTTTGTAACTTAATGCAATCAGTAAGTGTTATATGGCATGCCCCCGGTATTTCCGTCATTACTATAATAGTGTACTAAATTTGGAGGTCCATTATTCAGTTAATATAGATAATTTATTTCATATATTGTAACTAGTATACAGCGGAGAGTTCTTTGATCAAATATCTTGAACTTGAAGAAATAAATCTCATTGAAAAAAAAATTCTACATGAAAATAAATTTTGGGATAGAAGTCATATTTCTTATTCTAATGTTAAGTTTTACTCATTATTATTACAATTCCCGTCTTTGATGTTTCTTTCTGAAGTAGAAGCGACCATTCACTCTCTTCATCCCAACTATACTTTAAAACATATCTACTCTTGTACATTTGATTTTCTTTCTAAATGGTTTAATTATTCAAAAGAATACCCATACTATAATATCGTAACAAACTCTTTGCAAAGTGCACTCGATTATCTTCAACATTTAAAGAAATCGTATACGACGTATCTTGTGCAAGCTGCTCAGAATGAAAATTCAATGATAGAGTTCTTTGATCTGTCTTGTACTTTTGGTCTAGTGTTACATTTAACACAATGGGATCTTTATTGTAACCAATCAAATTGAATATTGGGTCTCATAGTACGGTTTATTTGTTTGCTTTGAATGAACCAATTTCAAGGAAGTATAGTACATTATGAACTGTGATTATTCACCATATAACACTTATATGTGATAGTATATGAATCAAATATCCATAATCTTGTATTGCTTTTGAGTTCGTAACTAATAGAATGCAATACACAGTCTCGACCAAACAAACACATGAGCGACCACATTATGAATATATTAAGTAGTTGAAAATTTTGGCACTTGCATGGGTGTAGAAAATATTAACATGCAAGAAGTGTTTAATAGTAACTACATATATATGTATATAATATTTCTATTTATCAATCTTCAATTCACATCAATTTACATATTTTTATTAATAAACGTTTTGTCAATCATATTAAATGCACACAATATTCAATGTAGATCGTTATAACATTATCTAGCATATGTTTTTACAATATTAGGAAGGTTAAATGTTATCATTTCATTTTTCAAATAAGGCTCCCACTAGTCTTTTATGTTTCTCAAAATCTAAGAAGAAACATAGAAGTCTCTCGACTTCACTAGTTGGTGTTAGGAATCTTTTGTCTTGGGATACTGACCTGGAATTTGCTCAACAAATCATAGCCCCACTAACGATGAAGAACTCATTTTGGGTTGTATCACATACAACTCCTAACCCATGGTTTTTTGTCCTAATCTTATTTCGACCTTGAGTTTTTTTAACAAATGGAAAGAGATTATTCACTTGTACCTTTCATATCGCGATGGTCTAAGTATAGTATATGTACCTTGAGTTTGCTCAACAAATACAAATAGTCATCTTACCTCGTCTATTCAATATATTAGTAATACTACACATAATAGCCATAGCTTGAGTTTGCTCAACAATTAAGGAATATGCAAGTAACTTATTAATATATATTTATATGGTAGAGGACAACATTACGTTGAAGATTCATAATCTTCAATATATTATACGGAGTGATATCGACTCATGGAATAATGTATTTGTTATGAAATATCCTCGTGATTAAGTGTCGGACACATTAGAAATCATGATATATGTCCATTTAGGTATGTATTTATCCCTTAAGTTTATTTGGGCTTCTATAGTATTCCACCTTTAGTTTATACATGCATATCATATACATTTTTATTATTATATAATTTTTTTATTTTATATTGCTTATATAATAGTATTATCTATAATATTATATTAACTAAATCTTATTTGATTAATTTTAATTGATTTACACTTTTATAAATTTTTTATTAATATTCCAATACAACTTTTATGTTGGACATGTCTACTATAACCTTTAAAGTATATACAATAACTTTTAGTAATATCTATATATCGCATATCCATATACATGTTATAACCTATATAGTATAACGTATATATCTTATATATGTGCATTTTTTCTTTAGTGAATTAACCTTTAATTAATTTATTTACTTAAATAATTTTAATTTATTATATTAATTTAAAATTTTATCTTATATACATATTCTATAAAATGCCTTTTTTGCCCATAGTTTATTTTGAAATAAAATAAAATAATAGCATGTGTGTGTATAGTTTACGTATATATACTTATATATAATATGTTAGAAAATAATTTAACCTAATCAGAAGTTTACATATATTCAAAAGGACAATCAGTTGAGTTAAAGAAAGCAATTAATGAGGATAAAAAAGGTAGAGAAATTATCTCGTTTAATTAACTTATCTTTAATGCTATTTTAAAACAACATGAACACTCATTTGCATACATATATGCATATATGAATAACTAAAGACTATGTTTTAAATTAAAATAACAGCTATATATATTGTAATCTATTACTTGCTTCAAAATTAAAGTAAAAAATTAAAATCAGTTTTAAATTAGGAGGGATTCAAAGGGTTTATGCTATTTCAAACAGAAGTCCACTTATATATTTTTTAATTAAAAACAAATTTTAAAGAAATATCAGCAACAATCAAAATTATATTCAAAACAACAAATATGTTAAATATTTATTCATTCTCCTATTTGTACCAAAATTGGGCACAACGCTCTTCGGATGTGTTTGAAGAGATAAAATGAAGAGTTTAAATGAAAAAGGGGAAAGATCTAACAAACACACCAATTATTAAACAAGTAAATGCATAATAACACGCAGATTTATAGTGGTTCGACGTATGGCCTACGTCCATTATAAAATGTTTGACTTTTATTAACTTTTGCTTGCTGGTTACAATGGATTACTACAGTAAAATTCGAGTACAACAGTTATTTTGGCATAGTCTGGACGTAGAAGAGCCAAAGGTCCTTTTTCAATAGGTCCTGGGCTGCTATTTATATGCGTAGGCTGCAAATATCTCGCTCAGATCTCGAAAGACCTCTTCTTGCACGAGGGTGGGCCCACACGATCAATCGTATACCGTTTGCATTCGATCCGTGATTGATATGAATGAACTTCGTATCAATCAATACTTCCGCCCATTGAGTTGAGATCGATCTTGAACTTATTGAGGATGCATGCAAGCTCCTATGAAAATTTGGTGGCATTTGGACTTGTAGGTTTTGAGTTATGATCGATGCAAGTTTCGATTTATTGAAGGCTGCTGAGTTCACATCGATCCACTTTGCATCGCTCTGTTCATATCGCTTCTGAGCAAGTGCTTATTAGTTGACGTGGCGCGAACTTCTTGGATCGATCCATATTTCATGCCGACCGATCGAGTCTTTCCAATGGATGCACCTCCTTCGTATCGATCCGGCTTGGCCTTGTTCGTACCGCTCGATTGCATCTCACTTTGTATCGATTTCATGCATTCCCCTTTGTATCGATCTCCTGCTTTCCACTTCGTATCGATGGGAGGTGTTGATTTCATTTCGATCCATGTCTGATTGTTATGAAGCATGTTTGAAACTCGATTGTATGAAATGAACTCTCGTGTTGTGTCGACGGATATGAAGTGGGTGGATGTGGATGGATGCGAAGTGAGTGGATCCGGATGGATATGAGGCTTGTTCACCGATGGATACGAAATGGATCGATTCGAAGGAGATTAACTGATGGATACGAAATGGATAGATTCGAGGAGATGGACCAATGGATACGAATGAGCTTGTCTTCTTGGCTTGCATCGATCTATCTCAAGTATATAAATTCGGATTGACCTGAAATTTGAAATGCAGGCTTTAATAGCTCTGCTTGTCATGTCATATTAATTGTAGATCGATCCGGACTCGGAAATTTTTTACCGGTATCCATAGCGAACCTATGTATAATGTTTTCTAGGATGAACTGTTTTTAGTTCTCAGTCGATTTCTTGGTGTCACGGACTTGGCAAAAGGTGGGATAATGTTTTCCCCCCAAAGTACATAATGTGAGAACATGACGTTCTTTGAAAAGCTGCATTTTTCATTCTGAACAGTTTTGTCTGACTTATTTGAACGGTTGTTGTCTTCTCGTCGAAAGATATGATCTTTGATTGATCTTCAATAATATAAATAATGAATTGTTTGCTGCCAGTCGTTGTACTATTAACTGTTGTAACTGAGTGTTGAACGGTGGCAAATCGTTGTTTGTTGCTATAACTGTCATTAAGCGAGCATTCAGTTCCTATGAACACTACAAAGTTGGATGCTAATCTATCATACACGCATGTATGTTAACCTGACTCCTGTTAACATTTGCACGTTCATAGGTCTTTATCAAAAAAATTTGGAATTGAGTTTTGTATCGATCCTCTCCTAAATCGATGTGAAATTCGAGTTGTAACAATGCTTAATGGTCGTTTTAGTGTATTTCTTTATATCGACCCTCTCTTAGATCGATGTGAAAAGTTGACAAATCATATTCATATCGATGGAGATTAACACGAATTGGTCGGCTTCCCAAAACATATCGTATCAATGAATATGATTTCATACGGGCTTTAGTTTGATGGATACAAACTAAATATTTCGTATCGATTCATTTCCAATGGGTTCGGACAGTCGAGACAAGCTTTGGCTTTGTGCTTCATGTCGATTGCCTGGTGGATACGAATGGGCGTCACTCTAGATAGATGGAGCATGGACACGAAGAAAGGTTGTTTTAAATCGATGTAGAATGGATATGAAAGAGCCTGTTTCGTATCGATTGTAGGGGAGATTGTTTTGACCGGTCGGAGCAACTAGTAGACGAATAGCCGCTCCCCCAAGTATAAATACTCTAATACTTAGGTTGGTTTTCCGCTTGTTAATTTTTTTCTAGCATTCATATCGCTCTAAATTAGGGAAATTTAACTGCTTTTGCCTTCGAAACGAATCAACATTTCAATCTCTTAAATCAAGTGTTAACTCTAGGTAATTTATCGAACGAATCCAAAATGTAAATGATGAGATTCGAAATCTTTGCTATTCTGTTTGCCTTCATGGCCGATTCTGGTGAAATGGAGGATGGAGATGGGCCAGAGCAAGGTCCAGGATGGAGGAGATGGCATCTGAGTGATGTTTGAAAGGATGAAGTAAGGAGGGAAGCATTGCTTCAACTTCGTATCAATGAAAAGGAAGAGAAGGCTTGGCTTCATATCGACTCTAGGCATGGGATTCGCATTGACGAGTAATTGATCAATGAAATAATGAATTACATATCGATCAGGAGCGATAACAATTCGTACCAATTAGAGACGATCAATACGATACCGAATAGTCAACAATAGATATAAAATTTATGGCAGGCGATCTATACAAATCTCACGGCTTGAGGGTTGATACGAAACTAGTAATCTCTAACCGACGCGAATTCTTTGTAAATTGATCGATACGAAGCTCTAGTCAATATGTTTCGATCGATACAAAACCAAAGCTCTATGCTGATCGATTCGGGCTTGGATCTTGATTGATACGAAATTTCGTGCATGCTTGAACACTTGACTCCGACGAGCTTCTGCCTTGCATAACTGGGCATAGCTGTTTCACTGCATATTTGATTGTCTTTCGAAGCATGTCAATGGAACTGTAGTTTAACCAATTTGACGAACTTTAACATGGATTGCTCTTCGAAGCCTAGATGGCATGGCTGTGACGATCAGCGATGACAGTCACTACGATAGAATTTCAAAGTCTTATCGTTCGAACTTTTCTCCAATTCTGTAGAATTTCTTAAGTATTATGTAGCACTGCACTTGCACAACACATTCATGCACTTCACAGCGGGTAACACATGGGCTTATTATAATTTAATGATGGTTTTTAATGAGGTAATTAGTTATGGAATCTACAAGTTCACAGCAGCAGGAGCCTCAAAGTACGTCGCCTCCGATAATAGAAATGCTAGCTATTGCAGCCAAAGTAATAGGTGCAGCTCCGGATGAACTAACAGGTGAAACTTTTATCGTGAACCCTCAAGATTCTATGTCTTCCAATGTCTCTGAAGACATGTTGGGATGAATATGCTTAAGATACGGCTTACCATTAAATGACGTTCTGCTACCCGGCCTAAATGATAGGCCACATGCTCCACTAGAAGGATTCACAGCTTTTAACCGCCATTCGTGCACAGCGGGAACACTTCCTCCATTCAACCTGCATATTCGGGAAGTGTTAGCTTTCTTTGGAATCGCCCCCCACACTTACATCCCATTGGATATGCACTGCTGCACGGTCTATTCATTGTATTCATGGAGTGTCTTTTCCAACCTTCGAACCTTGAAGAAATCAGATACTTGTTTAATGTTAAGAGTCTTGGAGACGATCCTTCCTTCACATTTCTAGAGGAAGTTAGGAGTTGCCAAGTGGTGATGGGATCTTGGACTAGGCTGAGTTACTTCAAGACAGAGTGGTTTTACATCCGATGCCCCCCAAGGATTTCCAGTCGGTGGTTAGTCAGATGAAAGTGTTGTAATTGTCCCAGTAGCTTATGAGATAACCATAACTGACATTGAAACCGATATCTTCTTTTCTTTACAGCCCAATTCCACGACCCGAAGGTGCTCATTTTAACAAAATACTACTGGTTCTTCAGGAAGTGCTGGGTAAGATAAGAGACATGGACTCAGTGCTCACAGATAGAAACTTAAGGAATGTCGGGCTCGATCGAAATCAAAGCATAAGACTGGAGGGATCGCTTAGGGCTGCCCCGGTGAGACGGGATAAACATAGAGCATATAGGATCGTAACGGCCGAGGAGGGCCATGATGAGAACACGCCTACTGACGTTGAACCCGTAGCCGGGATTCCTGTTAGTTTTCAGGATTTAGAGGGAAGGAGGAAAGACAAGGAAGTAGCACATAATTGCCATAAGTCTTTGAGATGAAAATTTGACGTTGTGCCTTTTCTAGTCTCCGATGTAAGAATTTAAAAGGCTCCTCCCTCGTAAATAGAGAATCCTTTTGAAGGGCTTGTCGACATTCCAATTTTGGACCATATGTAGCTTCAACACGACACCGGATTGGAAGGGCTTCAAAATGCCTTAATTTAAGCGAGTCACTTCCTATAAGTATGGCCGACATATCCAGTTGGTCGGGGGGTTTAACATACACATACATACACTTCTCGGCACTACAGGATTTCCAATCATAAGTTATTCATTCCTGGAGATTACTGATCCCTTATTTCTTTTACTTTACATATACGATGACTAGACGAGAATCCATGTTAGGAAACCTTCGCTCAGCATGCCTGGCACCTAATTCATACTATGAGCCACGCCGGAGGGAGACTGTAGAGAATACGATCGCGGTTATTCCAGCAAAGAACGCTATGAGAGGGAGAGGGATAGAGACAGAGAATACAGATATCGATCCCGATCACGTTCTCCACCTTCTAGAACTCCAATACAACCCTTAGGTCACGAAAAACAACCTTTAGAGCCTCTATATCAAAAACCATCTTCTCAAGCTCCCAGGCCTGATTCACAACACCGAAGAACCGAGGCCGAAACTTCCACTATTACTGAACAAGCCATTACCGAGACCACTTAGGAAGGAGCGATCACAATCGCCCGGTTAAGAAAAGATTTTCCAAACATTTGTTTCGATGGTTTTATCTTCCGTCCACACTTACAGAAAATTCCACATTAGGCGGAACAAACGACGCATGACTATATCCACGATATTTATACCCAATACAACGACTGGATGAAAATCGCGGATAAAGCATCGGCGGTGGCTTTTGAACGAGCAAAAACTATTGAGAAATTAGAAACCGACCTCACCCAAAAAGATCGTATAATTCAAGTACTGAATAATGAATCTGAATCTCCTTGAAAATCTGAAATAGAGGCCACCGAGAAAGCTGACGAGGCCAACCAGTCTATGGAGAGGATGCGACATATGCATTTCGCATTGGTTGAGGAGATGGGTCACTGGAATACCACAGTTACAGCTGTAAGGGATGCTGCATTGAAGGAACTAAAGGAGCTCAAAGTCAAACTCTCTAAAATCATCAAAGAAAAGGATGATGCGAATAAAGCAACCCAGAAGGCGTGTGAACAAGCTGTGGTGCTCTAGGATGAAAGGGATACTGTAGTACTCAAAATTCGGGATGCCGAGGCCAAGGTTGAGGATGAATTTAAAATGGCTTAAGACAGGTTAGAGGCCGATATCGAAGACCTTTTGATCACTTTTAATGCTAATGTCTTGAAACATAGAAACCTGACTTGGCTTGATAATTATCCAACACACCTATACAACGCTTGGGGTCGACTACTAGAAGATGAAAAGGCCGAACACTAAGCTGAATCAATTGATGAATTTGAGCTCGAGAACCGGGTGTTGAGTGAAGATGAATGGAAAGTTCTCCATGATACGACGATTGCATATGAAAAGGAGAGACTTGGCACTCTATGCTCGGAGGTTGGAGAGGTGTTGAGCACCATGACATAAGTCCTGAAATTCTTGCGCCGACCAAGCTTGAAACTTCATTTGCGGTTTATCCCCCATCTATTCCTGCATACAATCCTGATCAATCGCAGTTGTCTCCAGTCAAAGAGCAAGTATCTAAAGCTGCTCTGCCAGCCATAGTTCAAATTAAGGAAGGTACATGGAACATTCCCTATGCTTGCTCAAGGTCGAAAGTGTTACTTGAAGTAATTGTTGACAGTTTCTCCTTTGTCTTTATACAGTGATTGGAGTAACATCTGCTATGCCTCCTGCAACCAAAGAGTTGCATCACGAGAAGGAGGCTATCATTATGGAAGCAACCATGACAGCAGCTACTACATCTACGAATGGGGCATAAGGAAGCACACTTTCTTTCGATGAACTGATGATGGAGGAAGTTCTCGGTCATCACAGTGACCCCTTTGCTGATTTGTCATTTGTCATGAGTGGAAGCGCATATGTGACTAGCTTCTCAGGTCCAATTGCTAACATCCCCGGCGAGGCTCAGACAACTCGTGGAGAGGAGATAATAGCTGTAATCAATGTCGAGACGGAAGCAGCAGTGCGGGCTAGTAGTTTTGGAGATGGAATGGTGGGTCTTGGCTTGTCCTTGTTGCAGATGATCTCCCGAGGAGGAACGATCATTGATACAAGTGTGCCTCCTCCGCCTGCTAACATTGATCACATCCCTCCGACTCTGCCTTCAGGAAGCATTCCTATTCACTTGATTCGGAGGAGGAAGTTAACGTAATGCCCCCAGCTCGAGATCAGCCGCCAAAAGGAAAAGCTTCGAAGAGAAAACCAGCGACGAGTCTAGGGTGTCAACGCCAAAGAAGAAGTCGAGAAAAAAGAAAGAGTGGATATGCCTTCTTGACTCATTTTTGGTGGATAGGTAGGAAATTACTTTCGCTTTCTTTTCGTAGGCCGTATATAGAAGCAGGTTCGTCCCGTGCTAGTAGGATTTTTTGGAATTACTTTGTACTTATCCGTTTCTTTGAAAGAATAGCAGAAATAATTTCTCATTTTGCCTTATGTACGACTTGTGTATATTTGCTTAAGTGCTCCAGTGTTTGAACTTAAATTCATTGTACTTATGAAATTTTTGTCTCCGAATCAAGCTTGGGTTTGGTCGCTAAATTCTGGGACCACAACTTCGGGTCGTGATCGAGTGTTAAGTCGAATCCTAGTACTGCACTGTTTTAATCAATGGCTGATACTTAAATTCTACACGCAGATTCGGGGATACATTGGGAAGATCAGTCAGTAATCGCTATTTGACTTTAACATATCAACCTCAATCTTTATGAAATGAAGCTAAAACATGGCGAATTCAGATAGTTGAACCACACTGGCTCACCGATTGGTGATCGTATCACACTCTTGGGGATTGCACTTTTTTGTCAGCGGTTGATTATGCCCGCTTAAGTCTTAGTGATATGTCCACGCTCTAGGGACTTGAGTTATTTTCATGGGTGGTCGGTCACACCCGTTCGACATTTACAATTGCGTTCACTCTCTAGGGACTTAGATTGATTTGTGGGTGGCCAGTCACACCCGATTTATGTTTATACTCTGGCAGTGCTTCGGGGACTCAGAGTTGCCTTACGGATAATCAGTTCGTATCCGGTTTGTGCTTAAACCCCAACCCACTCTCTAGGGATTTATTGTTAATCGCCATCAATACTCCAATTCACACTATGGGAATCTAGAGTTAGTTGACGTTTGTCCTCCGGTTCGCACTCCAGGAATTTGGAGTTGGTTGATGTTGATACTCCGTTTCACACTTTGGATATCTGGAGTTATTTAATGTTTATACTCCAGTTCGCACTCCAGAAAACTGGAGTAGGCCGAAAAATGGTCAGCCACATCTGTTTAGGCTTTAGGATTTTGTTCGCACTCCGGCAACGATGGATTTATCAGGATCGTGGATGGTCGACTCACATCCACCCTGAGTTCACAAGCAAGGTCGTTAGATGGACAGGTCCATCCTCCTTGAACTTGGTTTGAATAAGGGGTGGGCATAAACCGCACCGCAATATGAAAACCGCCCGCATCGAACGACAAAAACGGTGCGGAAACCTGCACCGAATCTTCTAACCAAAGCAAATAACCAAAACCGCACCGATCTGCATCGATACGGTTCGGTTGCAGGTTGAACGATTGAACCAACCATATTAAAGCGGAGTGAATCGAATATTTGCACTAGTAATCTTATGATAAAAATATAAGCAACTCCTATCTTATTTCAGATTCTAACGATATATATTCAATTTTTAGCATATGTTATTATGTTAATAATATTCAGTGTCATAAGGGAAGATATTATAGTTTTTTTATAATATTTTTCATCTTAATTTTTTTGGATAAATGCAAATTATAATCATATTCTAATCATTTTCTTTTACGACTATGCATTGATTAATGTTGATGCTTGGTTAATCTACCATAAAATCTTCCTTGTAGCTAAAAGTCAAATTGAAATATTCATACAGTTAATAACTAATCTTTCATTTCAATATGATATTGTGTGTTTTAATCTTTAAGTGTAAAAGCTTCACATAGTTGCCTTCGTAAATTGATTGTTGATGGAAGTAATTTACTTATGCCATATTTAATACGGTTTCAAACCAGATTGGACCAAAACAGAACCGTATTACATTCAAACCGAATCGAAACCGAACCATTTAAATGATTGGTATAATGGTTTGTATTTTTGATTAACCGTTTCATGCGGTGCGGAAGCGGTTTGGACTTCAAACCTCACTAAACTGATCTGCGCCCGTTTGAATACGGGCGAAGTAGCTATGTGGATGGATCCGCCCTCTCGAGACCATACTTGTAAGTTTATACTCCATTTCGCACTCTAAGAATCTGGAGTTAGTTAGAGGATTGTCGTGTATCAATCATTTTTTGGCTTTAGTGTGATGACTTACCTCGAGCATGGGTTTCACTTAGCGAGTAACCGGTTGTATTACAGTTACTCCCTATTTGAGTAAACCCCACCGCTAGGTGGAATTTAGCTCTCTATGCATAGTGATAGTTGTATGACGCATTTCAAAATATCAAAGCTTTGGCTGGAAGAGATTGCATTTTATTACTAAAATAAGAAAATACGAAAAAGTCGGTTGCATATTACAAATTCAAATTTAGAAATGTATAAACAAATTGCAAATGAAAAATAGACTGAATAAATAAACAGAGCCTCTTATGTGTAATAGCAACGTAGATTTTCGTTGTTCCAGGCTATTGGTAGAATGAGACCGTCAAAGGCCGATAATTTGAATGTGCCATCTTCGAGTTTTCGTTCAATGACATAGATCCTTCCCACATTGGTTTCATGTGCGAAGGGACCGAGTAGATTCTTTTGAGGACGAGATCGCCGAGGTTGAAGGCTCGAGGTTGGACCTTGGCATCGTATAATCGGGCGACTCGACTTTAGTATGCGGCTGCCCTCAAATCAGCTTCTTCACGCTTCTTATCCAAAAAAATTGGAGATTCGTCAGGTGATATAGCATTCTTTTTTGGATCATAATAAGTCACATGATGAGGAGGTACTTCCATCTCAACTGGAACAACGGCTTCGGACCCGTAAGAAAGAGAGAATGGAGTATGGCCTGTTGCAGATTAGTGGGTTGTCCGTTAAGTCCATAGAGCCACAGGAAGTTCATCGGCCCATTTACCCGTAGCCTTTTCCAGTCATTTCTTCAGAATTGACTTTATAACTTTATTAACAGCTTCAACTTGTCCATTTTCTTGAGGGTGCGCAACTGCGGAGAAATTCTTCTAGATGTGGAATCGCTAATAGAAAATCTTGAATTCAACACTATCGAATTGGTTTCTGTTACCAGTGATGATGGTATGTGGGAGACCAAATCGACAAAATATGTTGCGCACTACAAAGTTGATCACTTTCTTCATCGTGATTGTAGCAAGGGGTTCAGCTTCCGCACACTTGGTAAAATAATCAATTGCGACAATGGCATACTTCGCAACACCTTTGGCTAAAGGTAGAGAACCAACAATGTCAATGCCCCATACTGTAAACGACCATGGACTAACCATCTGAGTTATCTCGATAGGTGGGGCTCTAGGAATTCGAGCATGCTTTTGACATCTCACATTTTTTGACGTAATCCGATGCATTGCGATTTACAGTCGGCCAATAGTATCCATATCGGATCAAATTTCTTGGCAAGAGCTTGCCCCTAGTGCGATCGCCACATTCTTCTTCGTGCGCATAATGCAATACTTGTTTGATTTCATTGTGAGCGATACACCGGAGTAATGGAACAGAGTACCTCTTTTATACATGAATCCATTTTGAATAGCGAACCGTGAAGCCTTTCGAAGGGCTTGTTTCTTTTCACTTCTGCACTTCGGCAGGGTCCCATTCTCGAGATAATTTCTGAGCCGAGTCATCCATGACTCCTTATTGGGAACAACCTCAAATACCAAATCTATCTCCAATTGGTCGATGCTCGGGGAAGGTAATGTTTCCACGGGAATGAGTCCCATTTGCTTTGCTTCATCTGTGCTGGCTAACTTTGCTAACGAATAGAATTTCTGATTGCTCTCTCAGGGTATACAGTAGATGGCATAATAATCAAACGTATTTAATAATTCCTGAACCCAAGCAAGGTAAGCAGCTAGTCTTCGGTCCTTGACCTAGTATTCCCCTCGAATTTGGCACACAACTAATTGTGAATCACACTAAATCTCCACTGCAATGATCCTTAAATCCTGGGAAAGTCTCATTCCAGCAAGCAGGGCTTCATATTCGGCTTCGTTGTTGGTTACACGAAAATTTAACTTTAAAACATATCATATAGATCGATCTTTAGGAGTATCGAGTACAACCTCGGCACCTGAGAAACGGTCATTCGATGCACCATCGGTATCCAGCTTCCAAATATACTTGGGAGATTCACTGGTTTCTCGCAATCCTCCGAGATAGTGAATTCAGTGATAAAGAATGCCAAGACTTGACCTTGGATAGCTCGCCACGGAGTATAAGTGATATCGAACTGACTCGGCTCGATGTTCCACTTGAACAACCTACTAGACGTCTCAGGCCGTGTAAGGACCCATCATAATGTTTGGTCTGTGTAGACAATGATTGGATGAGCCTGGAAATAGGGAGGAAGCTTCCTTGAGGCAATGATGAGACAGTAAGCCAACCTTTCCAACATTGGATAGTTTCTCTCAACTCTGGTCAGTGATTTCTAATGTAGTAGACCGGTCGTTGTATCCGGTCTTCCTCCCGAATTAGGGTTTCACTGATTGCGTTTTCTGATATCATCAAGTAAATGTACAATTTCTCGTAATCAATAGGCTTTTACAGAATAGGTGGTGTGAAGAGGTGTTGAATTAGTGCTTGAAATGCGCCCTCACATTCCGCATTCCATTCAAAGTTCCGTTTCCCTTTTCAGATCAAATCGAAGAAGGCAATGCATTTATCAGTGGATTTTGAAATGAACCTGCTCAGCTGCTACTTTCTCGTTGAGGCTCTGGACTTGCTTTACAGTTCTTAGGGTCTCAAGGTTTCTGATTGCCCAGATCTTTTTGGGATTAGCTTCGATTCCTCAAGCATTGACGATAAACCCAAGGAATTTTCCGGATGCGACCCTGAAATGGCATTTCAGTGGGTTGAGCATCATTCTATATTCTTGGAGGATGTCAAACATTAATTCCAGGTCTTTGATATGATCAGTGGAGAATCGTGACTTTACTAGCATGTCGTCCATATATACCTCCATGGTTTTTCCGATCTGGTTACTGAACATTCGATTAACTACCGTTGGTAAGTTTTCCCAGCGTTCTTGAGTTCGAAAGGCATACTTTGTAGTAGTAAATCCCAAATCGGTCGTGAAGCTAGTATGCTCCTGGTTGGGTAAGTGCATGGGTATATGGTTGTAGCCAGAATACGCATCCATGAAGGACAAGAGTTTCTGTCCAGCTGTTGAGTCTACGAGCTGATCGATTTCAGGAAATGAAAAACTGTCTTTGGGGCGAACTTTATTCAAGTCTGAGTAGTCAACTCACGTTCTCCATTTCCTATTCGGCTTTCGGACAAGTATAGGATTGGACACCCATTCCAAGTATAATGCATCTCGAAAAAATCCATTCGATTTAAGCTTATCTACCTCTTCTTTAAGGGTGGCAGATCTCTCTGGATACATACCACTTCTTTTTTGTCTGACCGAGACGTGCTGCAGGTCAATGTTCAACTTATGGATCGCGATGTCCGGGAAGATTCCACTCATGTTAGAATGTGTCCAGGAAAACATGTCGAGGTTTTCCCAGAGAAATTCAGACAAATCCTCTTGCATCTATTGGCTTAGCTGAGATCCAATCTTTATTAGCTTAGAATCGTTGCTGTCATCGATCGGGACATTGATCGTCAGCTCGGCTGGGAAGCTTGACTCTCTTTGCTTTCATCTTCACTTTCGGTGTCTCTAGGGTCAAGGTCCCTCGGGAATTGGTTGTGGTGGTCGGGCCTAGGCCTAGGCGTTAATTGTCAACTCTCAACAAACTGGACGTAGAGAGATTCCTCTACGACCTTTTCTTTTTCTTTTCTCTGCCCCTCTCGCAGCTCTGCCACATAACAGGCTCGTGCAGCAGCCTGATCTCCCTGAATGACTCCAACTCCACTATCGGTAGGGAATTTTAAAGTCAAACGCCAAGGCACAATGACAGCCCTTAATTCAGCTAGGGCCGGTCGGCCTAAGAAAGCGTTGTATGGCGAATTTATATCCAACACAACAAACTGTAATATGCGGACTATCCGACGCTCTCCAATTTCTAACCCCACTGGCAATTCTACCACTCCAGTGGGTATAGTTGCTCTTCCATTGAAGCTATGAATACGGGACCGACAAGGCTTCAAAATTTAGTTTCCATTTTCATCTGGTTGTGGGCTTGCTTAAACTATTGTTCATAGAACTTCCCTGTCTGCTAAGATCCTCTTCATCCAAGCAGGACCTACTTGAGCTGATATGACAAATGGCAATGGTTAGGGTTTCGACTCTGTCTGCATCTCTGTCCCGAAATACGATGTTGTTAGTCATCGTTTTCTGTTGCTTGGCCTGATCTCCGTCTTCTAAACTACTACAACATTCGAAGCTCACATGCCTAATGGAATTGGCATACTACTCCATTTCCTTCCAGCTTTGGTCTGTTGGATGAAGACCACCACTAGTAGTATTTATCACCAACCTCCCGCCATTACGAGCGGGTTCCCCCGGTCTTACCTGATTCAGTGCATGGTTTTGATTCGATGGGCCCTCACCTCCTGACCGCGGATTCCATACAAATTGATCTAACTTTCTCTCACGTATTAGCTTCTCAATGAGATCCTTTAAATGACGACACTCGTTCATGTCATAGCTGTAGCATTCGTGGAATCTACAAAACTTCCCCGTCTGAATCTTCTCTCCGATTATTTTTCGAAGCAGGTTTCTTATACTGAATACTATTGCGGGCCTGTAAATACATATTTTCCAGCAATGTATTCAATGGAGTATAATTGTCAAACATAGGAACCCTACGTCATGGCCCATGATTCTAATCCCATTTCCTGTTTTGATTTCCATTACCTCCTTGTTGATTTTGTTTATTCCATATGTTCAATTTCACTTTGTCGGAACTCTCTCGGTTTGTTTAATAGCAACATTGCTCTATTAGCCCTGCATCATCCTTTTTCCTTGACTCTTTTGCATCCTCCCTTCTCAAGAATTGGGATGCCTTGGAATAGAAACGGTCGAATGACACAGGAGGTTTTCCGGCTAACCAGTTGACGAATTCAGAATCGGGATCAATCGCATTAGTTAGTGCCATCAAAATAGAGCTATCATTGGGATAGCTAATCACAGTGCATCCAACATGAAATCTCTCCAAATAATGTCAGAGTGTCTCTCCAGTAGCTTGAGTGACACTAGACAAAGTATTAACATCTTTCGGCCTTGTAACATGCCTGCGGAACTGTTCAACAAACTTTGTTGCCAGCAATCAAAATATGAGATAGATTGAGATGGCAAACGGTTAAACCACATAGTCGCTATAGCCTCAAGAGAGATCGAGAAACTTCGACACTTAACTACATCATCGGCTCGTGCAGCGTTCATCAGCCATTCGTACTTAAAGATGTGCTGAATAGGATCGGAGCTCCCTTTATAAACGGGTAGAGTTGGCGTCCAGAATCGTTGAGGTGGTTCAGCACAAAGTATATCATTAGTAAAAGAAGTACGACTCTGGGAGATTCCCAGTCATCATTGGTAAGACCCTGATTTTCACGAATCATCTGACGGATCATCGTCGGGATGTCCAGCGTCTGGATGTTCTGGCCTACTGAGCCAAGGTGTGGTCGGGCTCCATAATTCAAGGATAGGCCGGTCGCGTCAACGGTCCATGTCTCATCTCCTTAATTCTAAGTTCTCGGGGACATAAGGTTCTGGAGTATATTTATGTTGGCGATAGTTCATATCTATCTGATTTCGGGCATTAACTCCCAATTCAATAGCAGTGGTGATAGAGCGGTTGTCTATAACATAATAAGGAACAATTCCTCCTCGGGAGGATGGTCCAGTCTGATGGCTGGTAGATGGGCCAACTCTCGGCTGCCTAAGATTTAGTGTATGTTGATGTCCAGTACCCTATGCAGAATTTCCGACTAACCGTGGACACGTGGATCTATGATGGTAGTCTGAAGAGGCTGAACTCTTAGTGGATAAATAGGAAGCCTAATCCCTCTTGGATCTCCTTCATCTTTGACGATTGAGTTGGTTGGTTAATTCTACGTTAGCACGGAGTTGTTGAGTAAGTTTGTTGTCGACGCTACGTCAGTTCTTTGCATTAGCCGTTGGAATTCTTCCCTAGTGACAGGGCCTTGCGGATCTGATCGTTCGACGACATTCTGATTTGTAGGAGGTAGTTGTATGTGGTTTTTCTTGTCCCGTCCTACTGGACCGGCAAATGTTGAAGTAATCCTAGTTTGGACTATGATGGATGGCGAAGCTCTTTACTTGACTTTATGCAAATCTAAATAGGATGGAAGAACTTTAAACTTGAAATCTGGATCAACTTCCTAGATTTACCATTAACGCAATTTGATAACGATAGTAGATCCAGGAGAAAAACTGGATTTTCTCAAAAACTAGGTTTTCTCCGTGAAAGCACCAAAGTGTTTGTACCAAAATTGGAAACAACACTCTTCAGATGTGTTTGAAGAGATAAAATGAATAGCTTAAATGGAAAAGGAAGAAGATCTAACGAACACACCAATTATCAAACAAGTAAATGCACAGAAACACGCAGATTTAGAGTGGTTCGTAATATGGCATACGTCTACTATGAAATGGATGACTTTTATTAACTTTTTCTTGTTGGTTATAACAGATTATAACAGTAAAATTCGAGTACAACAATGACTTTGGCAGAGTCCGGATGTAGAATAACCGAAATTCCTTTTTTAGTAGGTCTTGGGCTGCTAATTTTAGGCGTGGGCTACAAATCTCTCGCTTAGATCTCGGAAGACCTCTTCTCGCATGTGGGTGGGCCCCCACGATCGATCCCATGCTGTTTGCATTCGTTTTGTGATCGATATAAACCAACTTCCTATCGATCAATACTTCATCCCATTAATTCGAGATTGATCTTGAACGTTTTTTAGGATGTACGCAAGCTCCTGTGAAAATATGATGACATTTGGAGTTGTAGATTATGAGTTATGATCGATGCAAGTTTCAATTTATTGAAGGCTACTGAGTTTGCATCGGTCCACTTTGCATCGCTTTGTTCATATTGCTTGTGAGAACGAGCTTGTTAGTTGACGTGGTGCGTAGTTCTTGGACCATATGGATTCGCCTCGTTCATATCGATACGGCTTGGCCTTGTTCGTATCGTGCGATTACATCTCATTTCGTATCGATTCCGTGCATTCCACTTCGTATCGATCTCCTACATTCCACTTCGTACCGATAGGAGGTGTTGATTTTGAATCGATCAGCGGTCGATCGATACGAAGCATGTTTGAAACTCGATCGATACGAAATGAACTCTCATGTTGTTGTCGATGGATACGAAGTTGGTGGATGTGGATGGATACGAAGTGAGTGGTTCCAGATGGATACGAAGAGAAGCTTATTCACCGTTGGACATGAAATGTATTAATTCTATGGAGATTGACTGATGGATACGATATGGATCGATTCGAGGGAGATGGACCGATGGATATGAATGAGCTTGTCTTCTTGACATGCATCGATCATATCTTGAGCATACGAGCTCGGATTGACTTTAAATTTGAAACGTTGGCTTTCATAGCTTTGATTGTCATGTCCAGTTAATTGTAGCTCGATCCAGAATCGGAAAAATTTACCAGTATTTGTAGCGAACCTGTGTATACCATTTTCTAGGATGAACTGTTTTTTGTTCTGTGTTGATTTATTGGTTTCACGCCTTTGCCAAAAGGCGGGATAACATCTCCAAACTAATTTAAAAGATTGACATATATGGTTAATTTTGCATCTGTGTATATAATGTACAAAATATATTAAATAATCAAATTAGTTTCCAATCCAAAATTATTTGTTTGTTTATTTGCCATTTTGGTAAAGTAATAATTTTTAAAACAATGAAAAAATTAGATTGGACAAATTAGGCACATATAACTTTGTTGTAAAATGAAGTTGATCTAAACTATATATATAATATGAACATATGAAGAAAAGGTCGTAGCAAACGAAGGACCTACTTATATTATCGTGATGAACATATAATCAATTAACATATATTATATATGAACTTTAGGGCAACATAATGATCATATGATGAGATTAGACGCTGCATATATAGGGTTTAAACTTCATTAACATGGTGAATATATAAGAAGATAAAATTAGAATTACCTAAAGATGAAGCCCAAGATTTGCAGCTTGAATGAAGAATAAAACCCCAATTCGATTGAAACAACCTCTAGATTTTGTAGGGATCTAGAAGCAAACCTCGCCTTGAATGTTATTGACTTTTTATATGAATTTGTTTTAGGTAAATATTCTTTCATGGAGACCGTTATAGGAGAGGAGGAGAAAAAGAGAAAAAAAGATAAGATGTTTTTGTCAGGAAAAGAAAAATGATGGAATGAATAAGATAGTGTTACCTCGCCTTTTGGTCAAGGTTGGGATATCAACAAATTGGCTAAAAATGATGGATATTAGGATTGGAGATCGATTGGAAACAGGACTATGATCGATACCATCAAAATTGGACCAAGCTCCACTCGAGGTAGGATTGATTAGGAATGATAAACAAGGCTCGGTGAGGCTACACTTCGAATGTCATGTCAATTAGAGTTCGTATGCTCAAGTTATGGATGGATCAGTATTCATGGAAGATCAGTTCAGATCGATACTTTCATATTTATCAAAATGGACGTCGTTACTCGGATCGACGCATCTGTATCGATGCTTTCATATCGATCAGGTTGAATATGGATATGGATAACACACACATTCTTTTGTGTATTTGCTTTGGATCGATTACAATTCTTAATGATTGGTTTCGTATCGATCGATGGCATCAGATCGATATGAAGAGAAGGGTTACATATCGATACGAGGGAAGGAGTATAGCATCGATACGATAAAATAGAGTATAGGATGGATACAGAAGCATATGCTTCCAAAGTGCATAGGGCCGATAAAAGGAAGGATGGATACGAAAAGCAGCAAGGAGCCATTTCGTATCGATCACGTTCTTATCGATCGATAAGAACGAAGCGGTCAAGTGGAGTGTAAAACATGGATCACGGTGTGTAACTCTGATCGATACGAAAGTGATGGATACGGAACGATGGATATGTAATTGATGGATACGGAATATGATGGATATGAAATTCAAGGCAGATATTTCTAGCTTCATGGCTATAAATAGCACCTCCATTGCAACTAAAGAGTGATCTTCTTCTTCTCTTTTAGAAAAACTTTGCCATTTTGGTTATTGATATTCAAAGGATTGTAACTGTAATCACAATATAAAGGAAATAAAAGGATCAATTCTAAGTGGACGTAGGCCGAAGATAGCCCAACCACTATAAATCTTGCATCTTCTCTTACCTTATTTCATTTTTAATTTTGTTATTTCTTCATTTTTACTCTCTACATCATCTCGACCCAAGATCTATGACCGAATACTAAGGAATGTTGTATAAACACTGGTGCATTCATGACTTTTGGGATTTGTGATCATTTTTCGTGCAAACACTTTGGTGCTTTCACTGAGAAGGCCAATACCCGCTACATTGGATTTGGAGTTCAGATTTGGAATGCCGAAGGATCGGATCTTGGTGAAACCATAGTTAGGCAATCAGCTAGAAGGATATTAATATAAATGAGCCATCAAGAGGGAGGTCAAGAGGCTTCCCTTGGAGCTGGAGACGATCAGGCATCCATATACATCACGACGAATGAGATGCAGACTATGATGGATTCTATGCATGAGCGACTGCTAAAAAGGCAAAAGGAGATGACGCAGCATCGTCTCGGACAATTCGGATAGGCTGGAGCAGCAAGAGCTATAGGAGGTAAGATCCGCGGAGCTAGATCAGAAGGACTCAACAAGCAATCAGATGGAATGGTTCAACATGGGAGACCCCAATCAGCAAACTACTATAAATTTGGATGGACCTAGACTCGGAAGCACACCACCATGTAATGCTGGATCTAATCATGGAGGAAAAACAGGTGACCCTGACAACATGGTGGCAGTAGGAATGCAGGAGTACGTGAGAGGGAGTATGTACCTGAACTCCCTCGAGGAGTCGGAGAAAGTTAAGAAATGAAGACGGGCGACACCTTAGATAAACAATGCTGGATTGGCAGAAATTATCAAGCGAACCATGTGCGGAGGTCTAATAAACAGAGATCTGAAAGGACTAAACAGGATACAATTTACCCATAATATCAGGGTGGCTTGGAATCTGCTAGAATTCAAGCTGCCTACTTTGGGAATATATAATGGTAGGACGGATCCTACCGATCATTTGATGAGGTATATAAGACACATGGAAGTGCTGGATGCATCGAAGGAGATAATGGCCTGATGTTTCCCCTTGTATTTGATGGATATAGCTGCTATGTTGTTCAGACAGCTGGAAAATGGTTCTATCAGGATATGGATGGAATTGGTGGACAGGTTTCTAATACAGTTTCATGTTCACATGAATTGGCTAAAAAATGCGATGTCATTGACATCAGTCAAGCAGAGAACAGGAGAGTCGCTCGGGGCTTTCCTAACATAGTTTAATGCAGTGGTTGCTTCGATGGATCAGTCGGATCCATCCATGGTTTTAATTGTGGAAGTGTCAAGAGTCTAGGACAACTCGGATTTGAAGATATCATTGATGTAGGATCCACCAATGGATCTCGGGGAATTCTATTATCAGGCCGAAAGGTTCCTTCGGTAGGATATGCAAGCTTGGATATGAAGCCAAAGGAGGTAAGCGTGGTTAAGGATGGAGGACCATCCGGTGACAACTCGGGTAAGGATAAGGATAAAGGGAAGAGGAAATCGGATAACGATTCTAGCAGAGAAAAGTAGCGCTGGAGAGAACAAAAATTCTCCCCTTACATAGGATTGAATAAGACATTCGAACAGATATACATGGAAACTTGGGATCGCCTTTTTTACCGAAGGCTGGCAAGGAGGAACCCTCAAAATGAGAGAGGCATCTGAAAGGCACTGTCTTTTTCATGACCTGGACGGGCACGGTACAAATAGATGTAGGCATATAAGGATATAATTGAGGAGCACGTAAGGAGTGGTCAGTTGCAGCAATATGTAGGGACTCGGAATGCGGCAGTGGAGCAGGAGCAGCCACCATCTACCTCAAACAACGACGACGCAAGGCCCATGAATGATGGTCGGTTGTTTATCGACTTATCGGGGTGCTATGGAATAAGTTGTGAATTCCGGGCATATGTCTAAGTCGCTTACTCATGTACGAGAACGGAGATAGCCTCTAGGCATGCTCTGAGATGATGATAAATTGTGGTACTCTAGTTTTAGAAATATGCTTTTTCTTTCTGGTATGGATATTTGCTTTTTTCTAAGTTTTGTCGATTTTTTGATTTGTATTTTGGTTTAGATGCTTGTCTTTTGGTTTGGATTTTTGATATGTATTTTTCGTTTTCTAATTCGATCTGGATTTCGGATTGGATTTTCATCTGGTTTTTGGTAAATGGCCATCAGGTATGAATTATGACTAGCAAGGGGTAAGTCGCTTTGTCCGAACATCGTGAATCGACTTATTCAGGTCGTCGAGTAGGGACTATGCCCGACAAGGGTCCGAAGAGAACTGGATTCGAATTAGGACTTAAGCCACGATATTACTCGGTGTTCAGGAACACTGAACCAGGATCACCATCGATCTAGGACTTACTCCAAGGCATTACTTAATATAGGTCGTTAAGTGTGGATTACGCTTGGCAAGAACCCGAAGAGGTTATGGATTTGGATATTGGCTATGAGTAGCTAAGGATTTGGGTATGAACCCGGAGTGGTCTTAGATTTTGCTAAGGCCCCAGAGTGGTCCCAGATTTGAATATCGACTCGTAGAGGTCATGGATTTGGTTATTGGTTGTTGGATATGGAAGGATTAGAACTCGGTTGTCGGGTTCGGATAGATGTGGAATTCGCTAAGGATTTGATAGCTAGATTCAGAATCGGATATCAACTCAGAGCAGACACAGACATGGATAAGGATATGATTATGGCAGTTGGATAGAATGGCTTGGTAATGGATAAGATCGTGGATTGGATGACATGGCTATGGATGGAATATGGACTTTGGATGTCAGATTTAAAGCTATTCAAAACACGCCTTCCTTCCACAAGGCATGTTTTGAGGGCAAATGTTACCTTGCCTTTTGGTCAAGGCCGGGATATCAACTAATTGGCTAAAATGGATGGATATTAGGATTGGAGATCGACTGGGAACAAGGCTATGATCAATACCATCAAAATTGAATCAATCTCCAATCAAGGTAGGATCGATTAGGAATGATAAACAAGGCTTGTTGTGACTACACTTCAAATTTCAAGTCAATCAGAGTTCGTACGTTCAAGATATGGATGGATCAATATTAATGGAAAACCAATTCGTATCGATACTTTCGTATCGATAAAGATGAACGTTGTTGTATACTTCTGATCGATGCATCTGTTTCGATGCTTTCATATCGATCAAGATGGTTATGGATATGGAAAACACACATATTCTTTTGTGCATTTGCTTTGGATCGATTACAATTCGTATCGATGGGTTTCATATCGATCGATGGAATTGGATTGATACGAAGAGAAGGGTTGGAGATCGATACGAGGGAGGGAGTAGAGCATTGGTATGAGAAAGCAGAGTGTAGGGTGGGTACGAAAGAATATGCTTCCAAATCACATGCGATCGATACGAAGGAAGGATGCTGATGGATATGAAGAGCGGCAAGGAGCCATTTCGTATCGATCGCATTCGTATCGATCAATACGAAAGAAGCTGTTAAGATGGAGCGTCAAACATGGATCACGGCGTGTAACTCGGATCGGTTCAAAAGCGATGGATACTAGATGATGGATATGTAATTGATGGATATAGAATATGATGGATACGAAGTTCTTCATGGATACGAATTCACTAGCCTACATTTGGAAAGGCAAACTCGGATCGATCATATCTCAAAAACTACCTGACGGAATTTCATGAAATTTGGATAGCAAAGACTTTGCATTATCATCTTTCACCATGGTCATGGATCGATCAAGGATCGATCGCAAATGACTACAGATCGATTGTGCGGCCCTATAAATAGCATATGATCGATGAAGGATTGATGCAAAGCCGAGATTTGAGGCAGATATTTCCTGCTTCATGCCTATAAATAGCACCTCCATTACAACTAAAGAGGGATCTACTCCTTCTTTGGCAAAAATCTACCATTTTGGTTATCGATACTCAGCGGATTATAACCGTATCGCAGTATAAAGGAAATAAAAAGATCAATTCGAAGTGGATGTAGGCTGGAGATAGCCGAACCACTATAAATCTTGAGTCTTCACTTACTTTCTTTCATTTCTAATTTTTTTATTTCTTCATTTTTACTCTCAACATCATCTGGATCTATGATCTGTGACTGAATACTAAAGATTTGTGTGTAACACTAGTGCTTTCACTACTTTTGGGGTTTGTGACCATTTTCGATGAAAAATGAGATAATATGTTTTAAAGGAAACATTGAAACTATTTGGTCTTCCCTTTTAAAACTTCTCTATGTAATTTCTGATAAAATCCAATCAAATCCTATCCCCCTTTTTCACATTTTCGGCAGAAGAAATAGAATTAAAGAGAAAAAGATACAAATATTTTCATAAATGAGATATAACTGAGTCATAAAGAGGACTAATGGATGGAGATTTAATTCCTTCGTTTAGTTGTTCCTTTGGATTTTCAAATCGAATTTGAAAACTCTCTCCTTTTCCATTACGCATGTGGGCCTTAGAAAAAGGAAAACTCCCAAAATAACTTAGCAAGTAATCTACTTAAACCCAGTTTAAATATTGTATCGATATCATATATCAATATGCGCTTTTATAAATTTTATTTACGCACTTTATTAAACACTAACGATATTCAAAAAATCAAATAAAGTTTAATAATTAATATTTCATAAATATTAGTTAGCTTAATTAATATGTAACAACATATAAATCAAATAAATTGTGTGGTTTATTTAGATTGTTCATCATTAGGGTTGTGCAACTCAAAGATGTAAATTCAGCCAGTGATCAATATCGAACAATTCGAAAATTAATGTTCATGAGTCACCTTTGCTAGTTGTGTGACATTTTTGCTAAATTTGTTGCTTATACATCTTTGGTAAAATTCAATTTTACTTATCATAAGCTGTAACATCCCGTATTTAGAGGCTAAAAGTTAATCACAATAGATGTTGTAGTCATTCGTAGTATTAACTTCCGGTGACAAAATATGGTAATGCTAATGGTATCCATAATATTAGAAGCACATGAATATGAACAAAATCACAGATTTTCAAAAGCAACATTTTGCTGATTACATTTCAAAACAATATTCATATCTATGTTACACAATCCTTTTATGTTTCCCAGGTAATGATTCAATATATCATTTATAAATATGCCAAGAGCGGCATATGACGATGCCACCTTGATTGATCAAAGTAATATGGTCATAACTAATTAAATATACACAGAAGAATCAAAACAAAATGAAACTCCTAAATATCTATCCATCAGCCACCTGCTCGGCTCCGTAAGCTTTATTCGCCCAAAAGACTAAAACCTGAAAACCTCAACCCTCATCCTACTTGAATCAATCTTGAGTATCCGAGAGTTTAAAGGGAAAACAAAAAATTTGAGTCAGACATAAAGCCTATTGTGAATAATTCTGTTACATCTCGGTTTAATGAAATTAAGTGAGACTACATCGCTTAGCGGAACGGATTTTCCCTCACTAGTATCCTTTTCAAAACATTTATTTTGTTATCTTTTTCTGCAATCAAACTAGTTAATCAAATTGATTACACCAAAATAACAATATCCTTTATGCTAATAAATGGACAAGTCCATAAAACAAGTAAAATGTGAAATATCTATCCAGAACATAATAGCAAGGTCAGTTATGCTACAAATGAGCTATTTGTCCATAAAACTGGGCTGACTACCTGCAAACTGGAATAACTATCCAAAATCTAGGCTAATTGCATGCAAACTAGATTAACTGTCCGAATCATTTTCTTAAGGTTAACTACCCTTTAGCTTTTTCCTCGAAAACCTTTTCAAAATGATTTAACCTTTTAAATCATACATATATTAGGAAAATATATTCTTAGCTTTACTCTAAGTTACTTTGCCATGATATATACACTTTACTCAAAATAATATTAATGAGATTTAATAAGGATTAGTTATCCTTTCAAAATAATTTAAATTCCTTTTTAACTTGAAAACACTTAGGCTATTCTGCCTATTTAATATGTTTGAAACCTATTTCTAAAACCTTTAAACAACCCATTCGAAACCCTTGAAGGCAACCCATTCGAAACCAAGTAAAACCCTTTGTTTAATCTAGGCCGAAAGGATAAATCTTACCTTTTGAACCATTGAAAATTACCCTTTCGAAACCAATAAAACTCTTCCCTTCGAAAACTTTAAAACATTTAGACATCCCTCTTTAAAACCTTTAAATATTGCCTTTCGAAAACATAGGAAAAATCTTAACCTTCAACCCTTTCGAAACCCTGGGGAACCACCCCTTTCGAAACCATTCATTAAATTTTTTTAAAACAGTCAAAACTCAATCCCTTCAAAAGCACTCTGAATTCAATTTAAAACATATGGAAACCTTTCAAAACCATTCAAAAATTTACTCTTTCAAAACTTTTGAAATCTGTTTTGGTCAAAACCATTAAAGTTAAAAGCTTCTCTTTCGAAACCATTTAAAAATATCTCCTTTTCAAACCATCTGGGTCAAATGTAGGAAGCAGCAACCAAAGGCTTCGACTCAGTCGAAAGCAATCATTTAAAACAAAAGCATAACCCAATCGAAACCATTCCTATTAAACCATTTGGCCTAGTTGAAAGCTAACCATGTCTGAAGCAGGGCCCCAACCACTTCGGAACCCTTGGTTTGAACTCTATATCTTCCGCCTTCATCCAGTTCACTACATATCGGTAAACTAATACCATATGCATTGGTTTTGACAGTGTCGGAGGCGAAGGTAACGAGGCCGAATCTGGTGTCGAAGTCATTGAAACAGTGAAAAATATGTAGCAATTCTTTTCACCTAACCTGCTTTACATGTCTAATTATTATTGGTTGCCTCTTTCTTTATCAATAAAAAGTTCTATAATTTTTCAAAAGTGCAGCTGACTTTCCAAATTTAATACTTTAAATTAATTTACAAAAAGCCTCTTCTCCTTTCTAAATTATATAACACATTTAACTCTCATACCTTAAATAATTTTATATAACCATTAAAATATATAAGAAAATTCTACAAAAATTCCAGAAAATTTCTTTTAATATGTTTTTCAGCATTTAAGAATTTCAAACCCAATTCTTTTATTATTTAACTATAAATAATTTATAATCCAAATTAACATTTACTTTACTAGAAAATTAATATAAATTTCACAATTATTCAAAAAATTCTAAAAGTTGAAACCCAACTCTATAATATTATTTTTGATCTTCATAAAAATTTTCAAGGCATTTGGATGTCATTTTATAGGGTTTTCACACTAAAACATATCATAAATGCAATATGAACAACCATAATTGATCAACAAGTATATATAATTATTCCACCATTCATAAACATGGAAAATCAATGCAAAATATTCGAAATTCATCTTAAAACCAAAAATTAAAAAAATTGAGATGTAAACATTATTCACCTTGGCTTTAGAGATTAAAGGGATTGAGATATAAATGGCGGTCGCCCTTGGAGATTAAAGAGATTGAGATATAATAACCGGAATTCCTCTTTTCTTTGTTAGTGGTGGTCGTCCTTAGTTAAAAAAATTTGATAAATGAAATTAATTTGTATGGAGGACACACGGCCTGAGGAAATGGATATAGGAATGGCCTTTTCAATATTTTACCCATCCTCTATTTCAATATAACTCTTGTTTTATTTCATTGTTAAGTGGCACAACACCTCTAAATAAATCAAATCTCAATCCCTTAATCAATACATTATTTTATCCAATTTAACTAAGTAAATATGCTAAACAATGTTACCAAAACTCTAGAGTGTCCAAACTCCCCTCCTTAAAGAATTTCGTCCTCGAAATTACGATATGGTACACAAAAAATCAAACAAGAAGGTAAAACGTACCATCTAAGAAGTCAGAATAAGTATCTCTAATCCTGCTCTAAATCCCCTAAGTACAGTCCCTGTCATCGCCGCTCCATTGGACTTTGACTAGTCCAACCGTCTTGGTTCTAAGCCTCTTCTCATCTCTCACAACAATAAGAATAGGATTCCTCACTCTAGTCAAATCCGGTTCTACCATGAAATCATCTAGCACGGTCGGTGCAATAGCAGTCTCCGGGTCCCTAACGCACTTCCTTAGATTAGAAATATGGAAAACATCATGGACTCCTGCTAAAATGCTTGGTAACTCAACTCTATATGCGAGTTACCCGATCCTCTCAACTATAGCAAAAGGTCCAACAAATCTCAGTGCTAACTTTCATGATTTCACAAATCTAATTACACCCTTCATCGGTGACACTTTGACGAAAACCTAATCTCCAACTGAGGATTCTAAATCTTTCAGCCTCTTATCTGCATAATTCTTCTACCTAGACCGAGCCTCCTTCATTCTAGCCCAAATGACCTCAATCTTTTATGCAGCTTCTCTAACCAAATCTAGACCAAGAACTAATCTATCTCTAGTCTTTAACAAACAAACGGGAAATTTGCATGGCCGTCCATGCAAATCTTCAAACGGTGCCATCCTAATACTAGTCTGATAACTATTGTTATACGAAAATTCGACTAAATGCAAATGGTCTTTCCATGATTCCCCGAAATCTAGAACACAAGCTCTTAACAAATCTTCCAAGCCTTTGTTAACTCTTTTCATTTGCATATGTATCTGCAGATGGTAAGCGGTACTCGTGTTGAGCTTGGTTCCCAAAATTTCATGTAGACTCTTTCATAACTCGCGACTAAATAAGGAATCTCTATCAATAACTATACTAAAAGGAATTCCATTTAGTTTGACCACATTCTTCATGAACAACTTCACTAAAATAGGTGATGTTCCAGTTGACTTAACTAGAATAAAATGGACACTCTTTGTCAATCTATCCACATGACCTATATACTATCATTTCCCCTGTTAGACCTAGACAACCCTTCAATAAAATCCATAGAAACAGATCCCACTTCCATACTGGAATATCTAATGCTTGATGCAACCCACTTGGCTTCTGGTGTCCGGCCTTTTCCTGTTGGAAAATCAAGCGCTGCTTTACACACAAGCCAATATCCCGCTTCATGCCTTCCTAGGAGAAACTCCTCATTATATCCTGATACATCTTAGTACCCCTTAGACTAATAGAGAACTTCGAACGATGGCATTCCTCTAAGAATTCCTTCCTTATGTTTCCTATACTCGGAACACAAAATCTTCCTTTCTTTCTCAACCTCCCATTCTGATCAAGGCTGAAATCACTCAAGTCATTGCTCTTGATTCCATCTCTTAATTTCCTGATCCGTTCAGCAAATACTGGATCTTCTTCCTGTTTAGAGTCAATTCTTTTGATCACCACTGGTCGAATTTTCAAACAAGATAACACAACTCTATCTCCACTAGCCCAGCCTCAAATTTCCACCGCACTCTGTAACATGCTAATCCAAAATTTTCCACTCAGCTATCATTGCCAGTACTGCATTCTGATGTTTCCTCCTAAGTGCATCTGCAACCGTGTTGCCTTTCCCTGGTGTGTACTCAATCCCAAAATCTTAAGCGGTAATAAACTCTAACCACCTCTGTTGTCTCATGTTCAACTCCTTCTGGGAGAACAAATATTTCAGCGACTTATAATCTGCATATAACTAAAACCTCCCTCCCAAAAGGTAATGTCCCCACACCCTCAACACAAAAATTACTGCAGCCAATTCTAAGTCATGCGTCACATACCTGACCTTATGCGATCTAAGCTGTCTCGAAGCATAGGCAATCACTTTACCTCTCTACAACAGCACAGCCTCTAACCCTGTTCCATACGCGTATGTAACCACTAAATCCTAATTTCCCTCTGGAATAACTAACACAGGTTCATGGGTCAACAAGTGTTTCAAACTCCAGAATGCTTCCTCACACTTATCGGTCCACACAAACTTCACATCCTTTCTTGTTAGCTTGGTCATCGATGTCGCTATCCACAAAAAATCCTTAATGAACCTCCGATAATAGCCAGCCAACCAAAGGAAACTCTTTACCTCTATCACTATCTTAGGTTCTTTGAACTATTCACTGCTTTAATCTTAGTCGGATGTACTGAAAACCCTTCCCTGAGACTTCATGACCGAGAAACTTCACTTCATTCTTCCAAAAATGATACTTCGAAAACTTTTCCTTCAGATGGTGCTGTCTCAGTGTCTCAAGCACCACTATAAGATGAACTTCATGCTGTCTTTTATCAATAGATTATATCAAGATATCATCTATGAAAAGTAATATGAATCTATCTAGGTGCTCTTGGAAAACTCCGTTCATCAAATCCACAAAGAATGCTGGCACATTAGTCAATCCGAACGGCATAACTAACCATTCGTATGACCCATATCTGATCCTAAATGCGACTAAAGGTATACTATCATCTGGTACCCTAAGCCGATGGAAACCAGTTGCCAAATCTAACTGAGAAAATTCCATGGCTCCACTTAACAGGTTGAACAAATCATCAATCCTCGGCAATGGATATCGATTCTTTATCGTTCTCTCTTTCAACTTATGATAATCGATACATAGCCTTAACGATCCTTCCGGCTACTTGGTTAACACTACTGTTGCACCCCAAGACGAACTACATGGCCTGATAAAACTATTTCCTTCGAAATCCATGAATTGCACCTTTAACTCCCTCATCTCTATAGGAGTCATCCTGCTTGGCGGCCTACTCACTGGTTCTGCTCCTGGAACCAAATCTATATGAAACTCAATGGCTCGTTTCTGCGGCAATCTAACTACAGGCCCAAAATTTTCCATGAATCTTTAACCACGAAAACTTGGCTCAACTCATCATCCGATTCCATAACACCCAGTAAGCATAAATCTCACCGCTAGAACCTTTTACGGTATAAACAATCTTGTTGCTACAATGAAGGTGCCTAAGAGATATTTTCCTATCTTAGAAAAATATCCAAGTATCGTACTCACTTAACCAATCCATATAAAGAATAATCCCGAACCCCACAAAGTCAAACACATGAAAATCGCTAACAAATCTATAACCTAACAATTCAAACTCTAACTGGTCACCTCAACCCTAGAGTTGTATACCCTCCTATTGGATTCACAACCGGTAAAGAAATAGCTAATTTGTGTGTTTTAAGTTAAGCTTATCTATCAAATATCTAGATATAAAAGAATGCGATGCACCCGTATCAAATAGAACACAAACAGACATACCACGAATCTAAAGCGTAACTCCTAAAGTTGTATTTCCCTTCCCCAGAGTCGTTGGCTTAAAAGAGAAAGTGTGTTATGGATCGTGTAATATGGATATATGATAACACAGAGTATAGTGATGATAGTAATACAGTAAATAGTGTCGAATATAAAGGCAATATAATAAAAATGACACTAGAGATTTTTATACTGGTGTGGAGCACCATCCTACATCCATTCCCAGACTCCTTTTGGAATTTCACTAAAACAACAATCCTTACTTAACCGAAGGAACAGATCTATACAACCCCTGAGTAGCCGAACAGGGACTTGAGCAGCTGAACAGGATTTCGCCTTAACAGCTGAAGAGGACTTCACATGTCTGAGCAGCAGAACAGGACTTCAAAAAATATAAAAGATTGTTCTGAATTTGTGTGTTCTAATAACACAGATTTGTCATTTGTAGTACTACCTTTCTATAATCTTCTCCTCAAGTATAATTTTTTTTTTGAAGTTTATGAAGAATAGAAAGGTGTAATATTGCTTTAATGCAGAATAATTGAAAGTATAATTGCAAATAGATTCAAGAGAGTTAGATTAGAAAGATAAGGAAATTCAGTTATTTAGAATGAAGTTAAAGTATGTATTTATAGAGGGTAGATGGCAGCAACTGTTGATGAAGAGTTTCGATTGAAGTGTTGCATCCAAATCTTTTTGTAGAGGTTCGTAACTCTTCATAAATAGTCTTATCTTTTCAAAAAGTAGCTGTTGTAGAAATTCAGTCAACTGAACCTCTGGGTCAGTCGACTGAATACTCAAATGAATTTTTTAAATATATATTTGTATATATGTGCACTTGTGCATGTTGCATAGAAATTTCTGGGTTGGTCGATCGAGCCTCCAGATCAGTCGACTGACCTAGCAATATCTGTGCAATTTGCATAGTTTACACAGGTATAATATATATAACTTTAAACAATTTTATAATATAACATGTATATATATATATGTAACTTTAAACAATTATACATGCTTATATATGTATAAATAATTTGGAAATAGGACTATTAAATATATAAGCTAATATATACGTAAACAAGGAGAGATTTTAACAAAATTGACATAAGACTCAAAAATAATAATTGATGCACTGGTTTTGAAGTCTTGTCTCCTTGTAGTATATATTCTCTTTTTTTTGTAGCAGTCGTCAAATCTGTATGTCGTAGTGATAGTTTTGTGTCGTGAATCAAAACCAAGTCTCAACATTCTCTCCCTTTTTGATTGATGACAACATATAAATAGATATAGGTTTCGACTTTATATATAACATAAATACTTACTCCCCATGAATCTTTGACACATTATATCCTGCATTCTTAACATTATTAATAATATTTCTCCCCCTTTGTCATCGACAAAAAGGAATAAGTAATATAAATATACGATGATATAAATTATATTTCACATAAGTGTTAACATAGAACAATATAAAACAAAAACACTACTACTTGTAATGCAAGGTATCAGAGAAAAAATTAATATTTAAAGCATGCGATATCCAAGGTTCTTATAATTTTCTAATTTTTAGGAAACCATACCCATTTGGGTATGGTGAACCTTTATAAATATAATTTTCATTATTAACTACCAAATCAAAATAATCATCAATGTATTTTTCTCTATTTTTCCAATTAACAGGAACCCAAATATTTAGATATTTATTCATATTTTCCGCCTATGATTTTGTACTTCTAAAGAAATAATAAACATTATTGGTCATAGCAGTATTTGAATTTCTATAAAATTTGAATTTCGAATTTTCTCATAATCTAGTACTAGCATTAACATATTTACTATACACGAAAGCGTGTCTAGTGTTATTTTTACGATCTATTTAATTATATCCTAAACCACTTTTATCATTTAAAGGTCTAGAACTAGATAAAATCATGTTTAAATCGTTTTGACTTTTATTAAATTTTATGACTTTAGTGTTAAGTTTATAAAATCTAGCCTTAAAGTCACAATTATTATTATTTTTAAAAGAAATATTATTATTATTCAAAATATCAGTTTTCTCATTTAATTTAGAATTCTTGTTTTTTAGCGTACGGTTCTCATTTTTGAGAAAGGAATTTTGAGGTTCTGAATTATCTAAAGAGGATTGTAATAAATAATTTTGTCTTTTCAAATCAAAAATTTCTTTTGAAATTTTTTCTCTCTTTTTCAAATATGGTGTTTTGTTCATCTAGAAAATCTTTAACAGTTATAAAATATTCTTTAAAACACCAAGTTGATTTTCTAAATTTAACTTTTCATTTTCAATTTCAACAGATTTCATCTTTTCTAAAATAACAAAATCAAGCTTTGAAATCTTATTGCTTATACTAACTAATTCATTATTATCTTTTACTGAAATTTGTAAATCAGAAAGTACCCTTTTGTAGTCCTCACTGGTGGCTTTGGAAGGGATTTTGCCTGTTGTATTTCGACTGTATCGTTTTCTGGTCATTATTCTAAGATGTTGCAACGATCGATAGAATTCCAGGCTCTGATACCAAATGTGTGCTATGGATCATGTAATATGGATATATGATAACACAGAGTATAATGATGATAGCAATATAGTAAATAGTGCGGAATATAAAGGCAGTATAATAAAAATGACACCAGGGATTTTTATACTAGTTCGTAGCACCGTCCTACGTCCAGTCCCAGACTCCTTTTGGAATTTCACTAAAACAACAATCCTCACTTAACCCGGATGCATTGGTCTATACAACTCCTAAGCAACCGAACAGGGACCTTAGTAGTAGAGCATGACTTCGCCTCAGCAGCCGAAGAGGACTTCACACGCCGGAGCAGCAGAACAGGACTTCAGCAAATACAAAAGATTGTTTTGGCTTTGTGTGTTATAATAACACTGATTTGTCACTTGTAGTACAGCCTTCCTATAATCTTCTTCTGCAGTATAATATATATTTTGAAGTTTATGAAGAATAGAAACACTGATTTGCATCTAAATCTTTTCATAGAGGTTCGTAACTCTTCACAAATAGTCATGCCTTTTCAAAAAGTAGCTATTGTAGAAATTCAGTCCACTGAACCTCTGGGTCAGTCGATTGGATATTCGAACGAATTTTTTAACTATATATTTGTATATCTTTGCACTTATGTATGTTGCATAGAAATTTCTGGATCATTCGACTGAGCCTCTGGGTCAGCTGACTGACCTGGCAATATCTGTGCAATTTGCACAGTTTACACAGGTATAATATATATAACTCTAAACACTTCTATAATATAATATATATATATAACTTTAAACAATCATACATGCCTATATATATATCTATGCATGTATGTACAAATTGTTTGGAAATAAGACCATTAAATATATAAGCTAATATATACGTAAACGAGGAGAGATTTTAACAAAATTGACCTAAGACTCAAAAATAAAATAATATAATTGATGCACTAGTTTTGAAGTCTTGTCTCCTTGTGGTATATATCCTCTTTTTATCGTAACAGTCGTCAAATCTATATGTCATAGCAATAGCTTTGTGTCGTGAATCAAAACCAAATCTCTACAAGAAGCAACAGGCTCCAATGCATACACCTTTCCCTTTACCCTTAGCGGGCTCCTTGCACTGGCTCTTGTAATGGCCAATCTGGTCATAATTGAAGCACGTGACATTGTTCTTTCCAGCTACTTCCTTTACCTTTCCAGCACGACACACATTAGCAAAATTCCCCTTCTTGTCGCACTTGAAGCAAACAATCTCAGACTTCCCTTTCTTAGCTACCCCACCCTTCAGAGCACTCTTCTTAGGAAAGAACTTCCTCTTATGATTCTGCCCAATCTGAACTTCCTTCGCCTTACTCTTCTCTAAGGAATCAAGGATCTCCTCATGCCTTAAAGCCATCCCTGCTTCAAAGTCAAAAGGATCTCTAATATGAGGCAATGTAGCCCTGCCAACTCAGGTTTCAACCCCTCGATATACTTCTCATTTCTCTTGATTACTATATCCACTAAAGCACACCCTATTCGGCCAACTCCTCAAACGTCCTGCCACGCTACAAAATCGACATATCTCCCTGCTTTAACACCGCAAACTTTTTGATTAGAGAAGACCGTGCCATTGCAGACATAAGCCTCTCTTGGAACCTTCCCTTGAAATCTACCCATGACAAGGTTCCCTCGTAAACACTAGTCGTCACACTATTCCAATAAAACATGGTCGCTCCCTAAAGCTGTCTGGATGCCAACCTCCTATTTTGCTCATCATTGAGCCCCAAGTCCGCAAAGGTTCTCTTCTTAGTGCAGCAACCAATTCTTCACCTCTATAGCATCCTCTAGCCCCAGAAAATTCATCCCTCCAATCTTAGCATAACCTCTGCTTTGCTTAGCACAATGGTTGACTACTAGAACTTTCGAAACTCATGCCCCAGCAGCATCTCCTCCTTCTAGCTGCAACTCCCGCTTGCATCATATTCATGAAAAACCGATACATAGCTTCCATTCCAACTTGTGTGACTTCGACACCCACATTTTCTACTTGTGCCTGACGTTGGGTCCTCCTTGTACTCGGTCTGGCATTCCCTTCGATGCCCTCCCCTCTTGGGTTCCTCTTCTACCTTCCATATCTATATTCAAACCTTATGAGATAGAAAAGTTAAGCCAATAAAGGTAGGAGACTTGAGATAAAGCATATACATATACATAACAAATACAAGTACGTTACTATAGCATTATACCATACCCCAATCTTACTCTAATTCCTTAGGACTATATTTTAAAAGCCATTTTTATCCTACAGTTTTTCATAAACCATGCTCTAATACCTAGTTGTAACATCCCGTACCTGGAGACCAAAAGCTAACCGCTACAGATGTTGCAGTCATTTATAGTAGTAACTTCAAGTGATAAAATACGGAAATGCTGATGGTATCCATAACATCAATAGCACATGAATATGAATAAAATCACAGATTTTCAAAAACAACATTTTGATGCTTCATTTTAGAACAATAATTCATATCCTTGTTACATAATCCCTTAACATTTCCCAAGTAATGATTAAATATATCCTTTACAGAATACGCCAAGAGTGACATATGATGATGCCCCCTTGGTTGATCAAAGCAATAAAGTAATAACTGACTTAACATACACAGTGGAATCAAAAAAAAATGAAATTCCTAAATAGCTATTCGTTAGCCACTTGCTCGTCTACGGAAGCTTTATTCGCCCTAAGACTGAAACCTAAAAACCTTAACCCTCAACCTACTCAAATCAATTTTGAGTACTCGAGAGTTTAAGGAGAAAGCAAAAACTTTGAGTCAGACATAAAGCCTGGTGTAAATAATTTTATTACATCTCAGTTCACTGATATTAAGTGAGACCATGGCGCTTAGTGGAACGGGTTTTCCCTTACTAATATCCTTTTCAAAATTATATTTTGCAGTCCTTTCCTACAAAAAAATTGGTTAATCAAACTGATTATATCAAAATAGTAATATCCTTTATGCTAATAAATACACTGTATGTCCGTAAAACAAGTAATATGTGAACTATATGTCCATAACATAACAGCAAGGTCCGTTATGCTACAAAAAGACTATCTGTCCATAAAACTGCGCTGACTGCCCACAAAATGGACTAAGTGTTCGAAGTCTAGGCCGACGCCTACAAACTAAACTAATTGTCCTAATCATTTTTTTAGGGTTAACTACCCTTTATCTTTTTCCTTGAAAACCTTTTCAAAATTATTTAACTTTTTAAATCATACATATAAAAGGTAAATATATTCTTAGCTTTACTCTAAGCTATGTTTCCATGATATATATACTTTACTCAGAACAATGTTGATGAGATTTAATACGGATTGGCTATCCTTTCAAAATAAGTTAAAGTCTTTTTTAACTTGAAAACACTTAGGCTATTCGACCTATTTCCTAAGTAATGAAGTGATAGTGTCGAAACCATCCCTTCGAAAGCATAGGAGAGGCAGCCAGGTTTTTTAGAAAATAAAACAATCTTTTTGAAACCATCTGGGTCGAAAGGGAGGAAGCGGAAGTTAAAGGCTTCGACTCAATCGAAAGCACTCATTTAAAATAAAAGCCCAACACAATTGAAATCATTCCTCTTAAAACCATTTGACCATGTCGAAAGCTAACCAAGTTTAAAGCAAGTAGGCGCATTTTCCTTTAAAAATCAAAGTAAAGCCCCAACCCCTTTGGAAACCCTGGTTTTGACTCTATATCTTCTGCCTACATCCAATTCACTACGTAGTAAACTGATACCATGTGCATTGGTTTCAACAGTGTTGGAGGCAAAGGTAAGAAGGCGGAACCTGGTGACGAAGGCATTGAAACAGTGAAAAATATGTAGCAAATAGTTCTTTTCACCTAACCTGCTTTACGTTTCTAATTACGATTGGCAGCCTCTTTCTTTACCAATCAAAAGTACTGCAATTTTTTGAAAGTGTCACCGACTTTCCAGATTTAGTACTTTAAATTAATTTACAACAAGCCCATTCTCCTCTCATAATTATATAAAACATTTAAATCTCATACATTAAATAATTTTATAAAACCATTAAAACATTTCGGAAAATTCTACAAAAATTCTAGAAAATCCTTTTTAATATGTTTTCCAAAATGTAAAAATTTCAAACCCTGATCTTTTATTATTTGACCGTAAATAATTTATAATCCAAATTAACATTTTCTTTACTAGAATATTCATATAAATTTCATAAATATTCAGATAATTCTAAAAATTGAAACCTATCTTTAAAATATAATTAATGATCTTCATAAAAATTCGCAAAGCATTTGGATGTCATTATAGGGTCTTCACCTTAAAACATGTCAAATATTCAATATGAACAACCATAATTCATCAACAAGTATATAAAATTATTCTGTTATTTAAAAACATGGCCAACCAATGAAAAATATTCAGAATTCATCTTAAAACCGAAAATAACATAAATTTGAAATGTAAACCGTAACACCCTTTCAAAATGTGAATAATAGTCCCGCATCGCGGAAAAACACTATGAAGTGGGTGCTTATATAACAAAGTCTTCACCTCATAACAACGTCGATGCCATTTGAGGAACAAAAACCCATACCTTGGCTTGGACCATAAGGTGGAGGTGACTAAGTTGGGGACGATATCTGCACTCAGTGAGGTGCGGGCTGTTACAATGGTATCAGAGCCATACCCAGAAGGAATTGTGGTTTGTACGTGTTACAACCACGATGCCTTGGTGGTGTAGTGTTCCTGAGCCAACAAGGACGTTGGGCTCTAAAGGGGGAGATTATAACACCACTTCAAAATGGGAATAATAGCCCCACATCGTGGAAAAACACTATGGAGTGGGTGCTTGCATAACAAAGTCTTCACCTTATAACAACGTCAAGGCCTTTTGAGGAACAAAACCCCACACCTTGGCCTGGCTCATGAGGCGGAGGTGACTAAGTTGGAGACAGTATCTGCATTAAGTGAGGTGCGGGCTGTTACATAAACATTATTCACCTTGGCTTTAGAGATTAAAGCGATTGAGATATAAATGGATTTGAATTAGCTTTTTCCTTAACTTTTCTTCCTCTTTTCCTTTTTAATGGTGGTCGACCATAGTTAAATTTTTTTGATAAATGAAACGAACATTTATAGGGGATACACGGCCTAAGGGAATGGATATAGGAGTGGCCTCTTTTCTATTTAACCCCTCCTCTATCTCAATTTAACTCTTATTTTAATTCATTGTTAATTGGAACAGTTACCCCGAACTAAATCAAATCCCCTAATCAACACATTATTTTATTTTATTTAACTAATTAAATATCCTAAGTAATGTAACCAAAAATCTAGGATGTTACATAAGCGGTATCTGATAGTGAAAATTATTTACAATAATTCTCTTCGTCAAATTATATTTATTTTGGACTTATGGAACTTAGTAGTGGTCAAACTGTGATACTAACCTCATATAACTAAAGAGACAAATCCACTCATGAATAGTGTTTCACTTCTAATGCTTCCACTCTACCTAACTATAGTCGTTCAATGGACGTTGTGCAATAATTTAACTATAATCAAAGCGGAGCTTCCACATTGAAGATCTACAAGATTCCCAAATTGAGAGAACTGTTAGCGCCAACATTGGCCACTAACACCCAAGTCTAGATGAAAGCACAAAGCACAGTCATAGATCACAGATAGAGTGTATGTAGAGAGTATAAATATGAAGAACAATAAAATTAAAAAGAATGCAGTAATAACAGAGGATTTATAGGGGTTCGGCTGACTCTGGCCTACGTCCGCTGTAAAAAATTTCATTTTTATCGATATGAGAATCAATCACGGTTACAATCCAGTGTTTTTAAAATAATAATGGCAGAGTAGCCAAAATGGAGAAGAAGTAGAAGGGAAACAGAATGAAGAACCCTTTTTTGAAACCCCGCCTGCTGTATTTATAGGCAAAATTCAATTTATTGGACTTACGGAGTGGTCCAGGTCCATCATGACCATAGCTGACCCCAGATCTATCATTACGACTGAAGCTGAGTTCAAAATGAGGCTATCTGTGACTCGAAGCATGCCTATCCGTGACTCGAAGAAAATGAGGCTCGGACTTGAAGTAACTCAACGCCGATCCTCCTCCCTCAAAACACCGATCCAATCCATGTGCCAACCCAGAGTTTGAGGATGTCGACCCGATCCAATTCCTTCCTTGCACCGATCCGGGTTCCTTCCAAGGCTGACGTAAAGATTCATCACAACCGACCTAGAGCATTCTTGTGTGTGACCTGAAGTAGTTCCTTCTAGGACTCGAAGCAAGACTGTACCAACCGTACACCTTCATAATGCCGACCCACTTAAACATGTCGATCCACTGCAACAAGCTGATCCACACCATCATGCCGATCCTCACTATCATATCGACCCACTTTAACATGCCGATCCACACCATCAAGCCAATCCACACCATCATGCTGACACACTTCAACATGCCGATCTGCACCATTATGTCGACCTACACCAGAATCCAAAGGCTTGGTACGGATCGCGGTAAAAGTCCTTGCCGACTCGGAGTTACACCGACCCCCTAAAAATCCTACCGATCCTAAGCAATTTAGAGCATGTCGAACGCCGACTCGAAGCTAGGCCCTCTCTGACATGAAGTAGCCTATTCAAAATTCCAAAGCAAGTCCAAGTACGACTCACACAACTCGACTTTGTCTAAACTCATATTTCAAGTATCTCACGTCTTCTATCCATCGACTATGCCGAATCTCAGCTTCATAATCATGTTTATCATTCATGATTGACCTTCTATCGATCCAGTCAAGTCTAACCCATAGTATTCCATAATCGACAATAGAGTACTCAATTGGGTTAGCCGCTGGTACGGAGCCTTGCCAAAAGGCGAGTAACACTTTGCCCCCTAAAACTTGCCTTGCGATCGAAAGGCGTGTTTTGAATAGCTTCAAGTTCGATATCCAATGTCAACAACTGTTCTGGGTCGCTTTCTATTTCCAAATCCATTAATCGAATCCACGATCTCTCCGTATCATTTGGTTCAGATTCGAGACCTATCCAGGTCGAGTAGTCCAAATTCGTGACCTCGTCGCGTCCACATCCAAAGTCAGGACCTCTCCGAGTCCGAATCCAAAACTGGGACCTCGCCGGGTCCATATCCAAATTGGGGACCACTCCGGGTCCTTAGTCAAATCCTTAGCTGTTTGTAGACACTATCTGAATCCATATCACATCTTAGAAGTTAGTAATCAAATCTTACGATCTCTTCGGATCATTGACGGCCACTCCGGCCCTTTGTTAAGCTCAATCAAACTTAATGATTGAAAAAGCATATCCTATCGCGCTTCGACGAAACAACCTATCACTTGCACTCTGGTTCAGCGTCCCTGAACATTGAACAATGCCCTGATCCTCCTGGACCGATATCAGCATCTCCCCGCTCTTAATAGATCCCATCCCATCACATTTTGATGAAGGGAAAACAACGTTGAGTGAGCCGATACTATCGCTCTCCGACGAAGCAGTGTCACTCCCTGCACTCCGGTTAGTATCCTTGAACATTAAGTGATGGCATGGCCTAAGTCCTAGATCGACTGCAGCCTCTCCAGGCTCTTGTTGGATCCCATCCAATCACTCTCCAGTGAAGGGGAAAAATGACGAGCGAGCCGATCCTATCGCTCTCCGACAAACCGACGTCGCTCCATGCACTCCAGTTCAGTGTCCATGAACATAAAGCGATTAATTTCCAACTCGCTTCCAATGTCTATTACATAACCCTCCGTTTAGGGATTTGTTTCATGAATTCCAAATTCTTTTATTTAGTCCAAGTTCCCAATTTCCAATAAGAAAAATAGAGAAAACTAAGTACTGCCTCTCCGGGCAGAGCAGCCAATAACCAACTTAGTATGCCTGGGAATCCCTCTGGTTCTCTTACATGTGTAAGTGCATAGTTGCTTTTTATTTTTTTAAAAACAAAATTAGAAAAGATTATTCAATGACCAGAGTCCAAATCCTGAGCGGGGCCCTTGCCACCATGATTAGCGGATGATGAGTCACGGCCCCAATCTTTGGTCGTTCCTGTTTGATCCATGAGGTAGCTGCTCGTATTCTACTACTCTTGTTCGTCCCTCATATACTGTGGCAATCTACCACTTCTAATATGTTTCTCCACCATGTCCTTCCAGTGGTAGCACTCATCCGTGGCATGCACTTCTACTCATGGTATAGGCAGTACTTCTCGCTTCTACGTTCCTTTTCTATGGGTCCCTACTGGTGGTTTCCGATAGGGGATCGCCCCTATATGTCCAAATAAATTTGTTCTTGATTATCTGTCAAGTCCGCGTACATAGCAAATTTGGGTTCTCAACCTCTCGTTTGCTTTTCAGAACCACCATACCCATCATCCTGTTTGCACTTTCTTTTATTTATCCCACGTCCTTCTCCAGGCGTTCCTTCGCCTTACACGGCGTTTATTTCTTGCCTTTTAGCTCGTGAATCCTATAGTCAAATAAATATTTCTACCTCATGATAGAATTCTCCAAGATCCTATGGTGGAGTTGCCAATGAATCTTTAAACTTAGTACATTCTACAATTCCTGCTGCCGTTGACATCAAAATCATTGATGGATACGGGAGATCTACTGAAGCTATGGCTGCATTGAACCACATTAGAAAACCTCTTATGGAATCTCCTATCCTCTGCTTCATAGATGCCAGTGTCACCATATTCTTGGTTCGCGTCACATGGACCCTGAACTGGCTCATGAACCGTTCTACTAGCTTATCCCATCTCCAAGTCGATCCATTCTTTAGCTGCCTGAACCAAATCGCAAGCAAATCCATCAAATATAGAGGGAAACATCTTGCCATCCCCTCCTCAGACGCACCAAACACTTCCATATGTCCGATGTATCTAGGTATATGCATAGCTGGATCTGATTTTCCATCATAGATATTAAGTGCTCGCAGTTTGAACTCGAGAGGGTTCCTTGCATTTCTGATATTCGGAGCGAATGGACTTCGACTGACTTCCTCCAAGCCTCTGCTCGGTAGTCCTCTTCTCATAATCCTTCTTACTAATCCATCCATCTGCTAAACTCCATCTGAGGTTGGTTCACTATTTGCGTCTTCAACCTACCCCTAATGTCCAGGAGGGAACTCTAGGTATTATTCTTCGTGTCGCTCATTTGCAGTTATGTCAGTCTGTGCTCGCTGAGCTTCATTCATAGTAATTCCGGTATCTAATCTCGAGGGTCTCCCCCTAAGCCTTTTCTAAATTTTTTTAACCTCTCCATTCTGGTCCTGGTTTTGGCCTCCAGAGACTTCTACAGGTCCAGTTCCTTGTCTTGCATTACCAGCGGCTTTGGTTGACCCAATCCCTTGACTTCGCACTCCAACTTGTCCAATCTGCTGGAGTAGGTTCTTTATCGTGTCCTTATGTCGTTTCAGCATTGTCTCCATCTCATCTCTAGTAATATAGATTGAGGCTTAGTTTGCCCTAGAGGAAGCCACCTGACTTCCTTCTTGCTGAATCCTCTCCGCCCTCTGTCTCCATGTCGTTTACTCTGCCAAAATTTTCAGAATATGAATTCCTAAGCCTTTGAATTCAGAATTCAAGCTTTCCATTCCCCGAGTGCTAGCTTTCTCAGTGAAAGCACTAAAATTTTAGCACCAAATTTTGCCACAAACATCCAAGTCAAGATGAAAGCACCAAATCACAGTTATAGATCGTAGATAGAGTGTATGTAGAGAGTATAAATATGAAAAACGGTAAAAATTTAAATGAAAGCAGCAATAATAGAGGATTATAGTGGTTCGGCTGACTTTGGCCTATGTCCACTCCAAAAATTTCCTTTATATTGATATGAGAATCAATTACAATTACAATCTAGAGTTTTTAAAACAATAATGGCAGAGTAGCCTTAATGGAGAAGAAGAAGGGAAACAGAATGAGGATCCCTTTTCTAAAGCCCCGCCTGCTGTATTTATAGGCAAAATCCAAGTTACTCGACTTCTAGAGTGGTATGGGCCCATCAAGACCATAGCCGACCCCAAATCTATCATTACGACTAACCTCGAGTTCAGAATATGCTGACTTGATATTTCCTAGGTCATGACCTGAAGCATGCCTATTTGCGACTCGAAGAAAATGATGCTAGGACCCGAAGTAACTTAATGCCGATCCTTCTCCCTCAAAACACCGACCTGTACATGTGCCAACCTAGTGTTTTGAGGATGCTGACCTGATTCAATTTCTTCCTAGCACCTACTTAGGTTCCTTCCAAGGCTGACTCGAAGATTCATCACAACCGACCCAGATCATTCCTGCGTATGACCTGAAGTAGTTTTTCTAGGACTCGAAGCAAGATTATACCTACCGTACGCCTTCATCATGCCGACCCATTCAGCATGCCGTTCCACTCCAACATGCCGATCCACACCAATAAGCCGATCCACACAATCATGTCGATCCCCTTCAACATGGTGATACGCACCATACGTCGATCCATACCATCATGCCGACCCATAACAGAATCCGAAGGTTTGGTGCTGACCCGGGTAAAAGTCCTTACCGACCCAAAGTTACACCGACACTCAAAATACTACCGATCCTAAGCAACTCGGAGCATGTCGAATGCCGACCTAATGCTTGACCCTCTCCGAATCGAAGTAGCCTACTCAAAAACCCAAAGTAAATCGAAGTATGACTCGCGACAACTCGACTTCGTTGAAACACGTATTTCAAGTATCTCCCGTCTTATGTCCATCGACTGTGCTGAATCTTGACTTCATAACCATGTTTATCATTCGTGATTGACCATCTATCCATCCAGTCAAGTCAAACTCATAGTATTCCATCTCCAACAACCGAGTAGTTAATTGGGTTAAATCCGCCAGTTTGCTGCCTTTCTAAAAGGTGGGTTAACAAGAACTGTATAAATTAGTCGCATTGATATTTTCTATTCGAGCTTAGTTTTATTAACCAACATAAAGCTATCGAGTGAGTCCTTCTATTGTTATCCAATAACTATTAGTACATCACCTCATGGTGCTCCCAGCAGCCAAGTGTAATACACTGCCTAACATTTGAAGAGCATTACATACTCTAGTCTCAATGGATATATTGATATCCAATCTCAATACATCCTTACTAGGAATATTTAAAATGGTTTACTTATTTTCATTATCATATGTAATTATTATCACAAAAAATATCATTTATGGATTTTCTATTAAATATAATTTTAATTAAATTAATTAATTAATATATAACTTATTATGTCAAGTATACAATAGAAAGAAAACACTTTTTATTTCAAAGAAGATTGGTTCTCGAGATAGAAATATGTAACAAATTACATTATTGTCCCAAAGGCATACCCCTTACTCTATCGAAAACAAGATTATCATTGTATTCGGCTCTTTCATGGGTCTCGAAGTGATGTTTTATTGGTTGTATAACTAGGCTCTTGCATCTCGAAGTGATAATACAACGACCCAACTTTTCAACCCTCAAATGTAGACACTAATACATCCATAGTATTCGTGTGTTGGGCATCCACGTGCCGGAAAGACAGACTCTTAGGACATAGTAAAAAGAAAAAGAAAAAGAACAAGAAAGAAAGAACACTATGTCTGAATCTCATAAGTGAAATGATATTATATAATATCCAAAAAGATGGTACAAAGTGTTACTCCAGAATACAGAGTGATTTCAGAGTTACAAAACCTAAGTACTATCATCTTCATGGACAGTTATAACTGCCTATCCTCACAATGTTGATATATGCATAGTAACAATGTAATAGGAATAGAAAAAGATAGATAAATGGAAGCCTCCAGTTTCTTTCCTGAAGCTCTGAAGCATCCATAGTCAAACCTGTTTAACTCAACCTACTCGAAAGAGTTCACGATCAATTTAGCAAAAATAAAACCATGTTAGACATAAATTTGTTATGAGAAACTCAAAATATGTGCATCCATATTACTATAACTTTTAAGACTGTGCTAATCAACGTAATATTTTTTCCCTCAAAAAAACCAAACCACCAATAAATAAATATATTGATATAATAAAAAATGTCTAAGGTGTGGAATATAAATTAGAAAACAGCCGTGCTGCGTGCATCTCACAATACAAAAATATTAGAAGTACATCTAAAACTGCTAAGGTACGTTAACATATGGATTTTCCATGGAGGTCCCTTCAGTAAACCAAAGCCAGCCCCAACACAAGGGTTAGAAACTACCTTCTGAGCGTTGTATATCTCTAGATATAAAATACCTCAAAGGAGAACATAACTGGTCCACGTCTAAACACGTGGTACCGCATATCATTAACTTCCACTAGCAGAATCATTAAGCATTTCTAGATATGGAATTGATATACCCTTGAGTTAAGTAAACCCACCAGTTCTGCCCCTTCTCTGTTTTTTGTCATTTCAAATGGTAAAGTCACATTTAGCATCTCTTACACAAATCTTTATCCCTTGAATAGATCACAAATCTCTTCATGGATTCTAACACAAATCGTCCGACAAATGCTAATATTGACCTCTCCCTTGGGCTTAACCTTTGGATAATAGGCAGTTGAACTCTATAGCGTCACTCTCAAATGTTAACTCCACCTCTTCCTCAGACTTAACCATAGGATAGATAGTTTAGCCGTATAATATTTGTAACATTCCCTATCTAGAGGCCCAAAGATAAGTGCTATAGATGCTGCAGTCATTTATAGTATTAAATTCTGGTGACTAAGTATGGTTATGCTAATGATATCCATAATATCAAAAGCACATGAATATGAAACAAAATCACAAATTTCAAAAAACAACATTTTTCATTGCATTTCAAAAGCTTGTTCCATATTCAATTTGCACAATCCTATAACATTTCCCAAGTAAAGATCAAATATAATTATTACATAAATACACTAAGAGCGGTGTAAGATGATGCCACTTTGGATGACCAGAGTACTATATTATCATACTGACATAATAAGACACATCATAATCAAACAAAATAAAACAGCAACTCCTTAATAGCTATCTGTCATCCACCTACTCGTCTCAGGAAGCTTTATTCGTCCACCTACTAAAACCATCAACCCTCAGTCTACTCAAATCAATTTTAAGCACCCGAGAATTTATAGGGTAAAACATGAACTTTGAGTCAGACATAAAGCCTGGTGTGGATAATACTATACATCTCGGTTATTTGATATTAAATGAGATCATGCCGCTTAGCGGAGCAAGTTTCCCCTCACTAATATCGCTTCAAAACATATCATTTTGCAAATTATAATCCTATAACCAAACTAGTTAACCAAACGTTGATATCAAAATAACAAATATCATATATGCTCAAAACAGGTAATAAATGGACCAGCCGTTTGAACAAAATGTAGTTTTGTTTGGATAACTACTAACCTTTGTCTAACTTGAGCCAACTAGACAAAATATCAAATGGTCTACCACTGTTAGACAAGTCTCTGGATGGTTTATCCTTAACTTACTTCTTCAATGGTCAACTGATCCTTATGGTTTTACAGGCTCACCAATAACCTATCTCTGTACAAATATATTCCTTTCTGTGTGTAAGTCTTGCCTGTGACTAAGCCTACACACTGGAATTTTTGACTAAATTAGGTAGGAGCTAATAGCTAATGATTAAGGCACGACCATACACCAGCCCCATTAGGTCTTCTAAAATCTGAGCCATTTTTCTTAGGGTTAACTACCCTTTAAATTTCCCTGGAAAACTTTTTCAAAATGATTTAAACCTTTAAATCATACATATACAAGGAAAATATACCCTTTTCTTTACTCTAAGCTATTTGTCATGTTATATATACTTTACCCAAAATAATGTTGATGAAATATATTAAGGATTTCCCATCCCTCTATAATAAGTTAAAACTCTTTAACTTAAAAACACTTAGATTATATTGCCAAAAGTAATTCATTCGAAACCTTTGTTTTAAACCTTTAAATAACCCTTTTGAAACCATTGAAAGTGCCTCTTTTGAAACCATTAAAAATACCCCTTTTGATATCATTGAAAGTACCCTTTTCGACATAAGTAAACTACTTTACTTTATAAACTTAGGCCGAATGGCCAAAACATACCTTTCGAAACCATTTACCATGGTCCTTTCGAAAACATCGTAAACGCTTTCTTTTGAAATCTTTGAAACCTTAGACATTTCCATATCAAAATATATAACTTTCCTTTCGAAAGAAATTGGAAACCTTCCATTTAAGGTGCTTTAAATACCAACAGAAAATACTAGGAAACGTCCCTTCGAAATCGTATTAGTTACCTTTCGAAAGCATTAAAGTATACTACATAAAACAAATCTTCCGAATGCATTGGGTTCAAGTAAAAGCGTATGGAAAACCTTTGGAAACCATTCCTTTCGAAACCTTTGGGTTTAATTTCAAATATCAAAAAGGGTCATAACAACCTGGTTGAAAGCAACTCTCTGTTAAGCAATTCCAAAGTAAAAGAAGTGGATGGTGTCGAAACCCATCCCTTCGAAAGCATTGGAGAAGTGGCTAAATTTTAAAACAGTGTAACCCTTTCGAAATCGATCTTGGTCGAAAGGTAAAAAGGCGGCAGTTAGGGGTTTCAGCCCCTTCGAAAGCATTTACTTAAAAAAAAGGTGTAACCCCTTTCAATACCATCCCTTTAAACAATTTGACCCAGTCGAAAACCGAACAAGTCAAAAGCATTACTATCAAAAGCAAAGTGGGCATATTTTAATTTAAAAGCAAAGTAGCGCTTCGACCCCATCGGAAACCCTTGTTTTGACTGCATACCTCCCGCCTATATCCAATTTGCTGCACATGCAGTCTTTGATTCCTTGAAAATTGGTTTAGATGATGGTGTTGGTGACGGAACACGGTCGAAAGCTAAGTACCGAAAATGGTGAAGCATGTAAAAAGCATGTTTAAACTGATTTTTAACCTTTTTAAGTAATCTTTTTAACTAACCTACTTTATTTGTTAAAATATTATTGGTTGTTAATTTTCTTTTAATAAAGTGTTGTAGAAATTTCAGAATAAAACTAATTAAATTATTTACAAAATTCCACTTCTCCTTTTATAAATATATAAAACATTTAAGTCGCATACCTTAAATAATTTTATATATCTATTAAAACACATAGTAAATTTCTACAAAAATTACAGAAAATCATTTTTAATATGTTTTCTAACATATATAATTTCAAACCCAAAACATATACATAATTGCCGAAATTAATTTTAAACCTAAATAACCATTTTCCTCACTAGAAAAATTAATATTAATTCCACAATAATCCAGAAAATTATAAAACTTGAAACAAATTTCCAAAGTAATATATTTGACCTTAGATTAAATTATCAAGCTGTTTGGACATCATAAACAAGGTTTTGTAAATCAATTCTCATCATAATGTGCATATACAAAATAGCATAAATCATCAACAAGTGCGTGTGTGTATCCATTTTTCATTCACAACATGGAAAACATTTGCAAATACTTTCGGATTTAATCTAAAACTAAAATCAATAAAAATATATGAGATGTAGTCATTATTCACCATTTCTTTGATGTTAAGGAGATGGGATTTGATCTTTGATTTAAGTTAATTAGCTTCTTCCTCTTGATTTAGCTTGATTTCCCCTCTTTTCTTCTTAATGGTGGCCGGCATGTAAGTGTTTGTGTTTTGGTAAATTTTATAATTAACATAAGAAATGAACATTGTGAAGGCTTATGGTATAAGGTTATTTCTTCTACCTATTCTGCCCTTGTTTGCTCAACCTAACTTAATTCATTTTAATTCAACTTAGTTCATTAGTTTACATCGGCACGACTGCCCCTTTATAAATCGCAAATCTCACTCTCTTAATAAATTACCTTATTTCATTTAATTTACCAAATTAAATTTACTAAATAATGTTACTAAAAATATGGAGTGGTACAACATTCCACTTCACATCTACTTCCAAAACGTTTACTCAACTCCGGTTCATTCAGTTAACTCAACTCTAGTTCATTCAGAAGTAAGCAAACAATATATAAAGGAGTCTTCCTTGTGCGATCTCACATATATATAAAGATAGGAATGTTTCGTACCAATAAGTCCTCCTTGGGATCTCAAATAGTATGAAGCCGTGAAACTTTCATATACTTCCTAAGTTATATGGTTAAGTTTGATAGTCGACTAATCGATTATCTAGTTTTAAAATGATCTTCTATCGAAATTAGGACTTATATACTTATCACATTTCCTTCCTTGTCAACTTATATTATCGCTCGATCATGAGTGAAGCTGGTAGGTTAGAGAATTGTTGCTTTTAAACCATACTCGAACGTCATTCTTAGTTCAAACAGACAGACAAGTATACTTTATCGGCTTTTGGTGTTAAGTATAGTATTAATTACTTACCATAAACAAGTAAACAAATAAAGCATGATTAATCTACTTAAGCAACTCCTGATCCCTTTTTTTAAATATTTGTTTATAATCTAAAAGCATTTAAAATGATATATATATATATATAAGTAAATGTATATATATAATAACATATTTATAAGCTAAGACATTAATAAAATTCTAAACACAATTTAAAAGATGTTATAGTATATAAGCTTTTTAATACTTTAACAAAATATTAACTAATTTTTTAAAAACCGTATGTAAATAAAAAAAAACTTTAAAATAATTATAATTATGGTTTAACCTCTTATTTAAAATAGTATTTTAAAAAATATATTATATACTTTATTTAAAAACTTCAAAAATCATTGTTTTTGTTTATTTAAAAATAAACCTTCTACTCTATTCATTCATAATTAATTATTAAAAATATATTGAAATTCCAAACCACATTACAAATGTCTAATATATATCAGAAAATGTAACACCCCATATTTTTGGTAACATTATTTAGGATATTTAATTAGTTAAATAAAATAATGTATTTATTAGGGGATTGATTTAATTTCTTTAAGGGTTAGTCATGCCATTTAACCAATGAATTAAAATAGGAGTTAAAATGAAATATAAGAGGGGTAAAACAGGAAAAGGCAGTTCTTATACCATAAATCCATGGCTGTGTATCTCATACACGTTCACTTTTCTTTATTAAAATTTTTAAACTTGAGGCCGGCCACCATTAATAAGAAAAAGAAGAAGAAAATTAAGAAAAGCTAAGGAAGAGACTAAATCAAATCAAATCCATTCAAATCTCAAGCTCCTAAATCTCTAAAGCTAGGTGAATAATATTTACATTTTACTTTTTTTTCATTTTCGGTTTTAAGAGGAAATCCAAAATACTTCACATTGATTTGCCATGTTATTGAATGATGGAATGATTATATGTACTTGTTGATAATTTATGGTTGTTCATATAGATTTTATGAAATGTTTTGGTAGGAAAACCCTATTAAATGACATCCAAATGCCTTATGAATTTTTATGAGGATTAGAAATAATATATTAACGACTAGTTTCAATTTTTAGAATTTTTGTGGAATTTTTATAAATTTTCTAGTGAAGAAAATGTTATTTTGGGTTATACATTAATAATCGTCAAATAATTAATTATTTGGGTCTGGAATTTTTATATATTAGAAAACATATAAAATGTGATTTTTAGGAATTTTTTTAGATTTTCCTAAGTATTTAATGGATATATAAAGTTATTTAAGGTAAAGGACTTAAATGTTTTATTTATTTATGAAAAGAAAAGGGGCTTTTTGTAAACAAATTCAAAATGTTAATTTTGGAAAGTTGGCAGTACTTTTAGAAAAGAAAAACTTGCAATCAACCATAATTTGACAAACATGGCAGGTTAGGTACAAAGAAATATTTTTAAAGGACAACTAAACATGTTTTTCACTATTTCGATTCTCTCGGCACCAAGTTCCTCCTCCTTACCTTCGCCACCCACTGTAAAAACTAATGCACATGGTATAAGGGAACTGATACGTAGTGAATTGGATGTAGCGGAAAGTATAGAGTCGAAACCAGGGGTTCTGAAGGAGTTGAGGCATTACTTTGCTTTTAAATAAAAATGTGCATGCTTGCTTTTGACTTAGTAGCATTCGAATTAGTTAGCTTTCGACTAAGTCAAATGAATTTGAAGAAATGGTTTCGATTGGGTTGCGCTTTTGTATTAAAATGACTGCTTTCGACTAAGTCGAAACCTTCTAGCTGCTGCTTTCTTCCCTTTGCCTTAGACGGTTTCAAAAGGGCTACATGGTTTTCTAAAATTTGGTCACTTTTCCAATGTTTTCAAAGGGATGGTTTTGACACCATAACTTCTGTACTTAGGAAAAGGTTTCGAAACAGATGCTTTAGCCTTAATTGATTTTATGATCCTTTTTCTCTAAATTGAAGTATAGCGCAAATGGTTTTGAAGTAGACAATTTTAACGGTTTCAAAAGATATTTCCATATGTTTTAAGTTAAACCTAAGTGCTTGCGGAAGAGTTGAGTTTTAATGCTTTCGAAAGGTTTTAATGAATGGTTTCGGAAAGGTGGTTTCTCAGGGGTTTCGAAAGGGTTGAAAGGAATGGTTTTTCCTATGTTTTCGAAAGGCAATATTTAAAGGTTTTAAAAAAGGATTTCTAATATTTTAAAGATTTCAAAGGGAAGGTTTTCCTATGCTTTCGAATGGAAGGATTTGTCCTTTCGGTCTAGTTTAATTAAAGGGTTTTACTTGGTTTCGAAAGATTTACTTTCAATTGTGTTGAAAGGTGTATTTTCAATAGTTTTGAAAGGGTCGTTTAAAGGTTTTAAAAAAAGGTTCGAATGTATTGACTAGGAAATATAGCTTAAGTGTTTTCAATTTAGAAAAGGTTTTAACTTGTTTTGGAGGATAGGTAATCTCCATTAAATTTCATCAATGTTATTTTGAGTAATGCATATATAACATGGCAAAATCACTTAGAATAAAGCTTAGAATGTATTTTCCTCATATAAGTATGATTTAAAAGGTTAAATCATTTTGAAAAGGTTTTCAAGGAAACAAATGAAGGGTATCCAACCGTAAAAAAATGATTCGGACAGTTTGTCCAGTATGCGGACAGTAAGTCCACTTTGCGGGCAGTCGGCCCAATTTTAGGACAGATTGTCCATTTATTACTTATGGACAGATAGTTCATTAGTTACCTATTTTTAGCATAACGGATTGTACTTTTACATTATTACTATTATAATTAGTTGATTAACCAGTTTGGTTGCAGGAAAAGATTCACAAAATATATGTCTTGAAAATAATATTAGTGATGGAAACCGCGTTCCGCTATGCAGCATGGCCTCACTTAATATCAATAACCCGAGATGTAAATGTATTTTTCATACCAGGCATTATGTTTGACTCGAAGCTTTTGTTTCCCCTTAAAATCTCGAATGCTCAAAAATTAATTTGAGTAGGCTAAGGGTTGAGGTTATCAAGTTTTAGTTTTTGCGAATAAAGCTTCCGTAGACGAGCAGGTAGTTGACGAATAGCTAGGTAGGAGTTACAGTTTATTCTATTTATTTCCGCTGTGTGTATATTAAGTCAGATATAACTATATTGACTCTGGTCAACCAAGGGGACATCATCATATGTCTCTCTTGGCATATTTTGTAATTTATATATTTGATCATTGCCTGGGAAACGTTAGAGGATTATGTAATTCGGATATGAATTATTGTTTTGAAATTTAATTAGTAAAATGTTGTTTTTCAGATCTATGATTTTGTTCATATTCAAGTATTTCTGATATTATAGATACCATTAGCATTATCGTATTTTATCACTAGAAGTTAATACTATAGATGACTACTGCATCTATAGCGCTTTACTTTTGGCCTCCAGATACGAGATGTTACAACTTAGTACCGGAGCATAGGTTTATGAAAAACCTTAACTAAAAATGGTTTGAAAACATAATCCCAAGGAATTAGAGTAAGGTTGGGGTATGAGAAAACGTTATAGTAAAGTACTTATATTTGCTATACATAAGTTTACGCTTAATCTCTAGTCTCCTATTTTTGTTACGTTAGTTTTCTGTATCCCATGAGGTTTGAATACGGATATGGATTGTAAAAGAGAAAGATTTAACCGAGGAGGGGAGGGCACCGATGGTAATGCCCGACCTAAAGCGAGAAGGATCCAAGGTCAAGCACAAGCATAGAATGTAGGTGTTGGAGTACCGCAAGTGGACATGGCAGCTATGTATTAGTTTTTTGTGAATATGATGCAAGCGGGAATTGTAGCAGGAGTTGTCGGAGGAGATGCTTCAGGAGTAGGAGTTTCGGAAGTTTCGGTAGCAAACCATTATGCTAAGCTGAGCGGAGATTGCGCTAAGCTTGGTAGGAAGCCATTTCTGGGAATAGAGGATGCTATAGATGTAGAGAATTGGTTACTGCTTTGTGAGAGAATCTTTGCAGACTTGGGTCTCAATGATGAGCGGAAGAGGAGGCTTTCTTCGAGAAAGCTTGAGGGAGCAGCTTTATTTTGGTGGAATAGTATGACTGTGGAAGTGGATGGGGAGACAATGACATGAGCTGATTTCAAGGGGAGGTTCCAAAAAGGGTTCATTTCTACGATGGCACGGTCAGCTCTGATTAGAATGTTTGCGGAATTAGAGCAGGAAGCGTTGTATGTTTTGGAGTATGCTAGAAGGTTTGAGGAGTTGGTCGGATATGGGTATGCAATAGTGGACACATTGATGAAGGGGAATGAGAAGCTTATCAGGGGGTTGAAGCCTGAGTTAGCAAGGGCTACGTTACATCATATTAGAGATCTTTTTGTTTTTGTAGTGGAGATGGCATTAAGGCATGAGGCGATTCTTGGTTCTCTAAAGAAGAGTAAGGCTAAAGAGGTCCAGGTTGGGTTGAATCAGAAGAGAAATTCTTTCCTAAGAAGGGTTCTTAGAAGGGTGGAGCAACTAAGAAAGGGAGGTCTGAGGTTGTCTATGTTAAGTGCAATAAGAAGGGGCATTTTGCTAATGAAGGTCATGTTGGAATGGCAAAGGAAGTAGCTGAGAAGAAGAATGTCTAGTGCTTCAATTGCTACCAAATTGGCCACTATAAGAATCATTGCAAGGATCCCGCTAAGGAAGGAATGGGCAAGGTGTAAGCATTAAAGCCTGCTACTTCGAAGCCAACGGCTCAGGATAAAGGAAAGGCAATTTTGGGAGGTACGCTTCAGATTCATGGTATGTCTGTTAGTGTTCTATTTGATACTGGTGCATCACATTCTTTATATCTAGATGTTTGATAGATAAGCTTAACCTAGAACTCATATATTTAGTTACTTCCTTATGGATGGCGAATCCACTAGGAGGGTATGCAACTCTAGGGTTGAGATGTGACCAGTTAGAGTTTGACTTGTTAGGTCATACTTTTGCAGTTTGCATGTGTTTGATTTTGTGGGGTTCAAAATTATTCTTGGTATGGATTGGTTAAGTGTGTACAATGCTAGGATATTTTTCCAGGATAGGAAAATATCGTTTAGACAACCTGATTGTAGTAACAAGTTTGTTTATACCGTAGAAGGATCTGGCGGTGTGGTGAATGCTTTGTCAGGTGTTATAGACTTGGAAGATGAGCTGAGTCGAGTTTTCATGGTTAGAGAATTCACATATGTTTTTGAGCCTGTAGTGGGATTGCCACCGTAATGAGCCATTAAGTTTAGATAGATTTGGTTCTTGGAGCAGAACCAGTGAGTTGGCCGCCAAGTAGGATGACACCTACAGAGATGAGGGAGTTAAAGGTGTTGTTGGTAGATCTGGATGACAAGAGTCTTATACGGCTGAGTAGTTTGCGTTGGGAAGCAGCCGTAGCATTTTCTAAGAAGCCGGATGGATCGTTAACACTATGTATCGATTATCGTAAGTTGAATGAGAGGACGATAAAGAATCAATATCCAATGCCAAGGATTGACGATTTGTTCGACCAGTTGAGTGGAGCAAAGGTTTTTTCTGGTTGGAATTAGAGACGGGTTTTCATCATCCAGAGCAGCAGAGGATGGTATACCTTTAACGGCATTTAGGACCAGGTATGGGTCGTACGAATGGTTATTTATACCGTTTGGACTGACTAATGCGTTATCTTTCTTTATGGATTTGATGAACCGGGTTTTCCAAGAGCACTTGGATAGGTTCATATAGGTTTTCATAGATGATATCTTTATATGCTCTAAGAACGAAAGAGCATGAAGTTCATCTTAGATTGATGATAATGTGGCTGAGGCAGCATCAGCTGAAGGCGAAGTTTTCAAGCGTCATTTCTAGAAGAAGGAAGTGAAGTTTCTTGATCATGTCTTCTCAGAGAAAGGGTTGTCGGTAGATCCGACTAAGATTGAAGAAGTGAATACTTAGAAGAGACCTAAGACAATGATTGGGATAAAGAGTTTCCTTTGATTAACTGGTTATTATCGGAGATTCATTAAGGATTTTTCGCAGATAGCAGCACTGATGACCAAGCTAACGAGAAAGGATATGAAGTTTATATGGAACGATAAGTGTGAGGATGCATTCCAGAGTTTGAAACACTTATTGACCAATGCATCTGTGTTGATGGTTGCATAGGGGAATCGAGATTTGGTGGTTTATAACGATGCGTGTGGAACAGGATTAGGAGTTGTGCTGATGCAGAGAGGAAAAGTGATAACCTATGCTTCTAGACAGCTTTGACCGCATGAGGTCAGATATCTGATGCATGATTTGGAATTGGCAGTAGTGATTTTCATTAAAGGTGTGGAGACCTTACCATTTGGGGGAGATTTGAGTTAAATACAGATCATAAGTCCCTGAAGTGTTTGTTCCCTCAGAAGGAGTTGAACATGAGACAACTGAGGTGGTTAGAGTTTATTGTCGCTTATGATTTTGGGATTGAGTACACACCAGGAAAAGGAAATTAGGTGGTACATGCACTTAGCAGAAATCATTAGAATGCTGCGTTGGTAATGATTGCTGAGTGGAAGGATTTAGAAGCATTGGCAGGTTGCAGAGTGCAGTGGAGATCCGAGGCTGGGTCTAGTAGAGAGGCTGTTATATTATCCTGCTTGGAAGTTCGACCATTGATGACCGAAAGAATTGCTTCTAAGAAAAAGAAAGATCCACCATTAGCCAATAGAATTAGAAGACTCGAGGTTGGAACTGCGATATGATTTGAAAGTTTTCTATTTTGACTAGAGAGGATGGTTGAGAAAGAAGGGGCAAGTATGTGTTCCAGATGTTGGGTACTCGAGAAAAGAAGTTCTTATGGAATGTCATCGATCCAGGTTTATGATTTATCCTTGAGGGACCAAGATGATCAAGATATGAAGAGAAGTTTCTCTTAGGAAGGTATGAAAAGAGATGTGGGCTTAAGGGTGAAGTAGTATTTGAACTACCAACAGGTAAAAGCCGAACATCTAAAGCCGAGTGAATTACTTCAGCCATTAGCTCTTCTAGTATGGAAATTGGATTCTATTTCTATGGACTTTATTGACGGGTTATCAAGCTCGAATGGAAAAAATGAAAGTATATAGGGTCGTAGTGGACAGATTGACAAGAGTGCCCATTTCATTCCATTTAAGTCAACCAGAACGGCACTTGTTTTAGCGAAGTTGTTTATGAAAGCTGTAGTTAGAGTGCATAGAATTCCTAGTAATATAGTAAGTGATAGAGATTCCTTATTCACTAGCGAGTTCTGAAAGAGTCTACATGAAGTTTTGGGAACCAAGCTTAAGATGAGTGCCGCTTGCCATTCGTAGATGGTTGGGCAAATGGAAAGAGTTAACAGAGTCTTGGAAGATTTGTTAAGAGCTTGTGTATTAGATTTCGTGGGATCATGGGAAGAACATCCGCATTTAGTAGAGTTTTCGTATAACAACAATTATCACACTAGGATTGGGATGGCGCCATTTGAAGCTGTATATGGAAGGCCATGCAAATCTCCCGTATATTGGTTGGAGACTGATGATAGGTTAGTTCTTGGTCCAAATTTAGTTAGAGAAGCTACGGAAAAGATTGAGATCATCGAGGATAGAATAAAGGAGGCTCAGTCTAGGTAGAGGGGTTATGCAGATAAGAGACGAAAAGATTAGAATCTTGGTTGGAGTTCAGTTTTTCGTTACGGTTTCACCGATGAAGGGTTTGATCAGATTCGGAAGATCGGGAAAGTTGGCATCGAGATTCGGTGGACTTTTTCCCATCGTTGAGGGGATCCGAAAAATAGCATATAGAGTTGAGTTACCGAGCAGTTTGGTAGGAGTCCACGATATTTTTCTTGGTTTATATTTTAAAAAGTGTGTCAGAGACCCGAAGACTACTATTGCAGCAATTATGCTAGATGACTCAGGGATAAAACCAGATTTGACTATTGTGAGAAAGCCGATTCGTATTGTTGCGAGAGATGTGAAGAAGCTTATAACCAAGACAGTTAGATTAGTCAAAGTCCAGTGGAGCGATGATGATAGGGACTATACTTAGGAGATTGAGAGCAGGATTAGAGTCTGATGGTATTTTTTACCTCTTTGATGATGCGTTGTGTACCTGATCATAAATTCGAGGACGAAATTCTTTAAGAAGGGGCGTTTGTAACACCCCACATTTTTTGTAACATTATTTAGGATATTTAGTTAGTTAAATTTAATAAAATAATGTGTTAATTAGGGAATTTCGATTTGATTTTATTAAGGGGTAGCCATGCCATTTAACCAATGAATACAAATAAGAGTTAAAATGAAATATAAGAGCGGTAAAATAGGAAAGAGGTCATATATCCTAAACCCTTGGCCGTGTATCTCATACACGTTCACTTTCATTTATCAAAATTTTTAAACTTGAGGTCGACCACCATTAGCAAGAGAAAGAGGAAAAAAATAAGAAAGGCTAAGGAAGAAGCTAAATCAAATCAAATCCATGCAAACCTCAAGCTCCTTAATCTCTAAAGCTAAGGCGAATAATGTTTACATCTCATTTTTCTTTTGTTTTCGGTTTTAAGAGAAAACCCAAAGTATTTTGCATTGGTTCGCCATGTTTTGAGTGATGGAATGATTATATAAACATGTTGATGATTTATGGTTGTTCATATAGATTTTTTGACATGTTTTGATATGAAAACCCTATTAAATGACATCCAAATACCTTTTTCACAGTTTTGATGTTTTCGGCACAAGGTTGCGCCTCCTTACCTTCGCCTCCGACACTAGTGAAACCAATTTGCGCGGTATCAGGGAGCTGGTACGCAGTGAATTAGATGTTCGCAGAAGTAATAGAGTCGAAACCAGGGGTTCCGTAGGGGTTGAGGCATTACTTTTCTTTTAAATGAAAATACGCCTGCTTGCTTTCGACTAAGTAGCACTGGACTTAGTTAGCTTTCTACTAGGTCAAATGAATTTAAAGAAAGGGTTTCGATTGGCTTGCACTTTTGTTTTAAAATGACAGCTTTCGACTAAGTCGAAACCTTTTGGTTGCCGCTTTCTTCCTTTCGAACCAGATGGTTTCGAAGTGGCTACTTTTTTTTCTAAAATTTGGCCACTTCTCCAATGTTTTCTAAGGGATGGTTTCGAAACCAGCACTTCCGTATTTAGGAAAAAGTTTCGAAACAGATGCTTTCAACTTAATTGATTCAATGACCCTTTTTCTTTGAATTGAAGTATAACTCAAATGGTTTCGAAAGAGACAGTTTTAATGGTTTCGAAAGGTATTTCCACATGCTTTAAATTTAACCCAAGTTCTTTTGAAAGGGTTGAGTTTTGATGCTTTCGAAACTTTTTAATGAGTGGTTTCGAAGGGTTGGTTTCCTAGGGGTTTTGAAAGGGTTGAAAGGAAAAGTTTTTGCTATGGTTTCAAAATGCAATACTTAAAGGTTTTAAAGAAGAATGTCTAATATTTTAAAGATTTCGAAGAGAAGGTTTTTTTGTGCTTTCGAAAGGAGGGATTTGACCTTTCGGCCTAGTTTAAGTAAAGGGTTTTACTCGGTTTCGAAAGAGTTATTTTCAATGGTGTCGAAAGGGGTACTTTTAATGGTTCCAAAAGGGTTGTTTAATGGTTTTAAACAAAGGTATCGAATGTATTAACTAGGCAATATAGCGTAAGTGCTTCGAACTTAGAAAGGGTTTTAACTTGTTTTGGAGGATAGATAATCTCGATTAAAGTTCATCAACATTATTTTGAGTAAAGTATATATAACATGGCAAAATAGCTTGGAATAAAGCTAAGAATATTTTCTTATATAAGTATGGTTTAAAAGGTTAAATCATTTTGAAAAGGTTTTCATGGAAAAAGATGAAGGGCATCCAACCCTAAAAAAATGATTCGGATAGTTAAACCTATTTGCGAACAGTTAGTCCAGTTTACAGACAGTTAGTCCAGTTTGCGGGCAGTCAACCCAGTTTTCGGATAGATAGTCCATTTATTACTTATGGACAGATAGTTCATTAGTTACCTGTTTTTAGCATAACGGATATTTCAGTAACTATTGTTGTTATTATAATCAGTTGATTAACCAGTTTGGTTGTAGGAAAAGATTTGCAAAATATATGTTTTGAAAAGAATATTAGTGATGGAAAACCCATTCCGCTAAGCGCCGTGGTCTCACTTAATATCAATAACCCGAAATGTAACAGAATTATTCATACCAGGCTTTATGTCTGGCTCGAAATTTTTGTTTCCCATTAACCTCTCGGGTGCTCAAAATTTGATTTGAGTAGGCTGAGGGTTGAGGTTTTCAGGTTTCAGTTTTTGCGAATAAAGCTTCTGAAGGCGAGCAGGTGATTGACAGATAGCTAGATAGGAGTTCTAGTCTATTCTGTTTATTTCCGCCGTGTGTATATTAAGTCAGATATGACAATATTGACTCTGGTCAACCAAGGGGACATCGTCATATGTCGCTCTTGGCGTATTTTGTAATTAATATATTTGATCATTGCTTGGAAAACGTTAAGGAATTACGTAACTTGGATAGGAATTATTGTTTTGAAATATAATCAGTAATATGTTGTTGTTTTTTTGAAATCTATGGTTTTGTTCATATTCACGTGCTTTTGATATTATGGATACCATTAGCGTTACCATATTTTGTTACCAGAAGTTAATATTATAGATGACTGCAGCATCTGTAACGCTTAGCTTTCGGCCTCCAGATACGGGATGTTGCAGAAAATACTTATAAAATGCAATGATCCGTATTTTGGGTCTTTAAATTCGAATATTTAACTAATATCTGAATTTGAATTAAATTAAAATAAAATATGTACTTCAAATTTGGACATAATTTTTACGATATATTTTTAATTTAGTTTATCGGAATTTTCCATAATTTTTAATTTGAAAAATAATGATATTTACGATTGACTCTTTTTGTGCCAAACGTCGGTACTTTCAAAACGTCACAAAATATGCTATTACATCAATTTTATTACTATTTGTGATCATATAACATTGTTGAACGTGATCGTATTTTTATTTCTATCGTTCATTGCTTGTATGCGAACGAAATTTGATGTAGCGGGGTACCGCAAAATTTAAGTTTTTAAAACACACTTTTCTAATATACTCGTTCACGCTTCTTTCCATCTTTCTGACCGTACATTTTCTCATGCACTATCACCATTTCCATTTGTCATTACTAGTACTTGCACAGGCTTTTCCTAAAAGTGTTTTAGCCTAACCTTGTTTTATAGAATGCAAGCATGAGATAAGAGAGTAAATATTGTCTAAACACAAATATCTTTCTCTTTATATTGCATTACAAATTTGCATGTACCTGCACTTGAGTGTTCTTTTTTTTCATTAAATGGTTGGTACTTCATTCCTTAACCCTTAAGTGTTCTTGCATTATACCTAGAAGGCACGTATGAAACAAGAGGGGAACATATTTCCCATTTCATTTTTACACATGCAGCAAATTCTTCCCAATTCATTTTCCATTCTTTTGTTCATTGCAACAAATACACAACATGCATGAAAGAGATACTCGAAGCACACTTCTCCGATTCTTTTCCTACTTTCTTTATTTATACAATATATATGTGGTTCGGTGTATATATGAGTGTTTATATATATATATGCATATGTACGTATGTATGTATGTATGTATGGCTGAGTGTATGTGTGTGTGTATGGGTTTGGTGAGTACCCAGTGTATACGCGCGTGAGCGAGAAGAAACAGAGAGGAAGGAGAAGGCGGTTTTGCATGGTTGCATGCGTGTGCAGCATGTAGAAAATGGTGGAGGAAGAGGAGTGTGTGGATTTGTGTGGTTGGGCTTTCTGTGCTTTGTTTGGCTATACATGGGGAGGGGTAGTGTGTAAACATGTGCATAGGAAGATGAAAGAAAATAAAACAGGAAAAAAATTGAGAAGAGAAAGTGATGGATGTAGTGTAAGTGAGATGAAGATTTGGAAATATGAGGGGAAGAGGTGTTGTTCAAATGGAGATGTGTGTATGGGGAGGTAGACATGCATGTGTGTGGGCTTGAAGAAGAAAATTATGGGATGTTGGGCTATGGGGTGAGGTATGAATTAGTTTAGATTTGTTTGGTCATATTAAATTAGTTCGTTAAAATAGTTAATTAAAATTTTTAACTTAGAAAATGAATAGTTTCCCCATACGAAAGTCCATTTAATCCCTAGTCTTCGACACTATATTCTTATTTAATAGTAGAACACACTACTGTAAAGTATTGGCACATTTTACGAAGTATGATTTAGTGATAAATTAATAGTGATATAATTAATTGTTTTGAAGTTAACTAATATGTTGATAAATTATTATTGAATAAATAGATGTCTTTGCTATTTATTATTGTTGTTGATTGATTGTGTGATCTACGCTTGACCAGTTTATGAGCTACTATCCTTTTCTATTTGCCATGGATTGGCTAGAAAACATTTGTACACTAACACCTTATGATTTATATCATGATTTTATAGAAATATATTTAGCAAAAATATTGGTTTATTTCAATTAAAGGAATTTTTTGAAAGTTGATTTTCAGAAAATGTTGTGAAATGTTTTCCTTTAATAGAAATATTTGAAAATAAATGTTTTAAGTAGTGATTTATATAAAAGTGTTTTATATAATGATATTTATAAAAAGTGTTTTATAAATAAAGAGAATTTCGAGAACATAAAACCCAGTTGTTTTGAAATTGATTTGAAAAGATTTTGGAAAAATAAACAATTCTATAATGGAAAGTACTTGTGATTATTAATGTAAAATCATTTGTCACTTCAGGAAACAAAAATGGATTTGTTATGTTACTGATGATTCGTATAAACCATAACAAAAAAATGGGCAAGGGTGGTGCAGATGTTCAGTAGCCTCTTTATAGTCCGCCTGATGAACAAAGGGATATACATATCTGTTTTTTAGGAATGCTGGGACCTAGTTTCCTTGTTATTGGGAGAAACCTCCCTATCTAGTATTGTATATTTTGATATGCTTTTATATAGAGTATTTGATATCATTTTTAAAAGTGATTTGTGTTTGTACCAAAATTGGGCACAACATTCTTCAGTTATGTTCGAAGAGATAAAATGAAGAATATAAATGAAAAATGAGGAAGATCTAACAAACACACCAACCGATAAACAGGAAAAAACGCATAGAAATTCACAGATTTAAACCAGTTCAGTTTATGGTCTACATCCATTATGAAATGGCCGACTTTTATTGATTTTTGCTTGCTGGTCACAATGAGTTACAACAGTAGAATTCGAGTACAATACTAATTTCGACAGAATCTGGACGTAGAAGAGCCAAAAATCCCTTTTCGGTAGGTTCTGGACTGCTATTTATAGGCATTGACAGCAAATATCTCGCCCAGATCTCGGAAGAAACCTTCTTTCACGTGGGTGGGCCCACGTGATCGATACTGGGTTGTTTGGACTCGATCCGTGATCGATACGAATGAAATTCATATCAATCAAAATTTAGCCCAAACGAGTCGAGATCGATAATGAACATTCCTGGGTTTGCACGCAAGCTCCTGTGAAAATTTGGTGGCATTTGGTCTTGTAGATTTCGAGTTATGATCGATGCACGTTTTAATTTTAATTTATTGAAGGCTGCTGAGTACGCATCGCTACTAAGCACATGATGACCGATGACGTGGCACTAACTTTTAGGATCGATCCACTTTTTATGTCGAGTGACCGAGTCAACCATATTTACATGTTCTCTTCGTATCGATCGTTGAGGCACTGTTCGTACCGATGCTTGCAGGCCACTTCGCATCGATGGCTGGAGGCCGCTTCGTATCGATACGAACGCGTGTACTTCGTATCAATTACCTAGGTGCTACTTCGTACCGATCATTTCACACATCTTTCATGTCGATGTCTTTAGTGTCATGTTTTCGTGTCGCTTGTCGGTGGAACATTTCGTATTGATTGTTGACCGGTCGATACGAATTGTGCAAATGATGATCAATATGAACAGTGCACAAGTGAAAGCGACATGAAATCTCTTCAGGTGATGGATACGAAATAGAGTGGATGTGATGGATGCGAAGTGGAATAGGTATGATGGATACGAAATGGCGCTCTTTGAACCAATTCGAAGCAACGTATACTTGATGGATGTGAAGGATGTCGCTTTGGATGGATACGAACAATGATGATTTTGATGGATGCAAACGAGCCCTAAGAGCTCGAATGGATACGAACGAGATTATTACTTGATTTTTCATCGATCGTATCGTGAGCGTACGAACCCCGATTGACTTGAAATTTGGACTGTTGGCTTTCATAGCTTTTCCTGTCATGTCATATCAATTATAGCTTGATCCGGACTTGGGAAAAATTCATCAGTAGACCTATGCAGGATTGATCTTTGGGACGGACCGTCTTCAGTTCTCAATCAATTCCTTGGTATCACGGCCTTGCCAAAAGGCGGGATAACATTTGCCCCCTAAAGTATGTCCAGTGTGAACATGACATGCTTTGAAAAGCTACCACCTTCATTTTGAAAAGTTCCATCTGACATGTTGAACGGTTGTTGTCATCTTGTCGAAAGATGCAATCTTCAATTGATCTTTAGTAATACAAATAACGAACTGTTGACTGGAAATTGTTGTATTGTGCACTGTTGTAACTGAGTATTGAATGATAGAAAATTGTTGTTCGTTGTTGTAATTGCCATCCGACGAGCATTCAACTCCTTGTGAGTTTTGAAAATTTGATGTAACTCCGACGTACATGCATGTATGTTAAACTGAATCCCGTTAAAGTTCATACGTTCATGAGTCTTTGTCAGTTCACTTTTTTTGTGTCAAATCTCGTATCGATCCTCTCCTGGATCGATGTGAAATTCAAGTTGTAATGATGCTTGATGGTCATTTGTAGAGTACCTCCTCATATGGATCCTCTCCTGGATCGACTTTGAGAAGCTGAAAAATCTTCATATTGATGGTGATCAACACGAATTTGGTTGGAGTCCCAATGCAATTCGTATCGATGGATACGAATCTCAAAGTCTTCGAATAGAGGGATACGAAATTGGTACTTTGTATCGATGGAGTGCTGATGGGATAGAATTGTCCGAACATGTTTATGTAGTCTTTTTCATATCGATGAATATGAATTTTTGTGGGCTTTAGGTTGATGGACACGAACAAAACATTTAGTATTGGTGGCTGTGAATCCCAGTGATCTCCAAAATGATGGATACTAATAGTCCAATTGATTCCCAAAGTATCATTCGTATCGGTGGTCTGATGGATGCGAACAGCATTTTTGTATCGATGAATATGAAGGTTCTAGGAAGGTTTGCACGGCACCGTTCATATCGATTAAACTCTAACCATTTCATCCGGTTCTCGCCACTGGGATACGAATAGTTATTCCTTTTGAGTTCAAGTTCATATAAATACGCTTAGGACTTAGAAAATTTTCCACTTGCTGTCACTCTCACATACCGCTTTTGTGTCGATCAGGAAAAAAGAAGCTGCCTTCATCTTTGAGCCATTTAACTCATTAACCCCTTGAACCAACTGCTCTAATTAGGTAATTAACCCATAAATCTGCATTGACATGATGAGATTCGAGTTCGATTGGCAGCCCATTCACGTTCGTGGCCGATTCCGGTGGTGTCGAGATCGGAGTTAGATCGAAGCGAGGTCGGGGAAGGTCGAGATGGCACTTATATTGCTTGGAGAAGAAGAAGTGTAGAGGAATATGATGGAATTACTCATATCGATGATGGATGAAGGACGTACTCGCATTGATTGTGAATAGTGAATGAGTTTGTATTGATCAGGCATAGTGGATCTTCGCATATATGAAGCAGGTAGTCCGTATCGACTGATGATGGGAATTCCAATCGATCCATAGTGATCAGTACGAAGACTCGGATCCGACGACCGGTACGAAGACACTGCTTTTGATCAATACAAAATTGGGCGTTCTGGATCGATACTAATTGACCTTCTTACGATCGGTACGAGATTCTGTCTTCTACCATCGATACGAACTGCACTTCTGGTGATCGATCTAAATTCAGACTATAGTGGATATGAAATCTTGCATAATCGAACTCCATGATAAATCTCTGGTAATAGCCAACAAGTCCAAGAAAACTCCTAATCTCGGTTACCGACTCTTGTCACTACCAATTGTTCACAGCTTCGATCTTATGCGGATCGATTAACAATCACTTCTCTGAAACCACATGACCAAGAAACTTAACCTCTTTCTTCCAAAAATGACACTTGGAAAAATTTTCATTTAGCTGATTCTGCCTCGGCGGCTCCAACACCACTCTAAGATGAATCTCATGCTCCCTTTCATCTTTTGAGTATACCAAAATGTCATCTATGAATACCAACACGAACCTATCCAAGTGCTCCTGGAAAACCCAGTTCATCAAATCAACAAAGAAAGCTGGCGCATTTGTCAATCCAAATGGCATCACCAACAACTCATACGAACCATACCTAGTCCGAAAAGTTATCAAATGAATACTATCCTCCACTACTCTTATTTGATGGAACGCTGTCGCTAAATCCAGTTGGAAAAATACTCTGGCTCCAATCAATTGATCAAAAAGATCATCTGTCCTCGATAAAGGGTACCTATTCTTAATCGTCCTTTCGTTTAACTTATGATTGATGATGCACATCCTTGTTGACCCAACTGGTTTCTTTACAAATACCATGGCTACTCCCTAAGGAGAATTGCTTGGTCTGGTAAAATCCCTTCCCTCAAGATCCACTAGCTGCACCTTCAATTCCTTCATCTCTGTCGGTGTCATTCTGCTCGGTGGTCTACTAACGGGTTCAGCTCTTGGTACAAGATAAATCCAAAACTCACAGCTCATTTTGGGGGTAATCCAATAGCCGACTCAAAAACATCGGCAACTCTCTAGCCACACAAACCTGACTAAGCTCTTCTCCAACCTCCATGGCACTCAACAAAGCACCAACATTCTTACTTGAATTCTCCACTAAGAAAATGATTCATTTATGACTATCTAGGTGCCTTAATGTTATCTCCCGATCCTGCAAAAATATCCTAGCATCGTACTTACCCAACCAATCCATACCCAAAATGATCTCGAAATCAAAGACATACAAATTCATGTAAACTTATGACCTAACAAACCAAGTTCTAACTGGTCACATCTTATCCTAAGAGTTGCATACCCTCCTATTGGATTTGCAACCCTTAAGGAAGTAACAAGGTATGTGAGTTCTATACATAACCTATCAATCAAATACTATGATATAAAAGAATGTGATGCGTCGGTATAAAATCGTATCCTAACTGGTATACTCTGAAACAAAAGCATACCTTCCATCTTATTCTTCCCTTTCTCTGTTGCGTTAGGTCTAGAAGAAGACGATGGTCCAATAACAAACACATTCCCTCTATCTGCCCAGACTGGCTCTGGATGCTGGTTCTTATAACACCCAACTTGGCTATAGTTGAATCATTTGCACTACACATATTGGCAGATTCGTAACCCCCCTAAGCGGAAGAATCGCAACGGTTTTGAGCCGTTGCAAAACCTTTTAGAACGGCTTGAGGCCATTTTATTTCTGCAACGGCTCAAAGCCGTTGTGAATTTTTCTTAATTTTTATATTCGTTTCAAACCACTTCCGCATGTAACCCCCTTCCCAAAACAGCACGCCCCTTAATTTCATTTCCCAACTCTACGTTTGCCCTAGCTAATCGCTCCCCTCTTTCATTTCCCTTCGTTTGCCCTAATCATCCCCTATGACTTCATCTTCCAGATCGCAAATCATCATCGACCTGAGATTTGAAAGGAGACTACAAATATTACGACCAGTATGGGTAAAAAAGGATAAAATTTCATTTTCGATCTGAAATGGGAGTTGTTACCTTGCCAAGCTCAACGTCTCACATCTCAACAAAAATTTCACTGAGGTTAAAATTGGGGCCGACCGCACGAACGAACCGACCCGGTTCGGCGATTGCGTTCAAATCGGACCGGACGAATTGTTCGGCTGTCGTGGCAACCAAGAGCACGACACAGGTGCCGGTTCCTGTTGAGCAACTGGAAAAGGAGAGGGAAAAAGTCGGTAAGAAGAGAAGTGAGAAGAGGAAAGTAGAGCAGCAAGAGGGGAGTTTAGATTACAATGAAGTGGCAGCTGCGCTTGAGAATATATATAAACAAAGTGCAGTTAGAGAGGACAACGTGGTTAGAAGTAGGAAACCGAGGAGGAGGAGAAATGTTAGTAGGAAAGAGATTAAGTGACGAGGAGGAAAGACTGATTAGAGAGTATTCTGTGTCCAGTAATGATTTGGTAAGCATGGATTGGAAGAAGATGAAGATTCCTCCCGTTCTTAGTATGTTGGAGCAACGGAAATTGTTAAACTTTATGCAACCTATGAAGGTTCGTTTGTATCTCTTTCTTTTTTTATTGTCTACGATTTCTGAAAAGAAAATTACTTAGAATACTGAAAATTTTCTCAATAAATAAACTGTAAAAAAAAATGGTCTTTCCTTGATCTGTACCCATACAGCTATATTAAGAAACGACGACAAAAATCAACAAGATTCTTTGTGTTTTGTGTTGAAAGTTAAGGGCACTTATCATTGCTAATGTTCATTCATGGATCATGTTATTTCATACAGGGACCGATTACCTTTTCTCGGATATTCCCCTAACCATTTAAAAATAATAACAATAGGAAATATTAGAGGTGAAGGAGAAATTGTAGATTGATCTGAAAAACGAAGTCACAGATGGTGAATTAGCAACTGCAGTAAATATGACTGTGCCACAGTTAAGAATGCGAGTTAAGGTTGGTAAGCTGCAAGGAACAAACTAATCAAGGTATTTATTTATATATACAACTAATGATATTTCTTTTGTTCTTTTCCCAACACATTGAATATCATTAATGACATGAACTTCATAGAAATAAATGATAGAAAAGAAATGTTAAACCAGAACACATTTATAGGGCTTGTTGAAGAAACTTATGACATTATACTGAAACATAATAATGTATTAAATAGAATTAAACAAAAATATTCCAGCAGACGAGTAGTCATGACTATAATTAACTAATATATACTCAAAATATTGCAGCACAATTTAAGATTGGTAATATTTTCCATAAACAAGTACTGCCAAGATATGGCAAGTGGAGACAAGTTTCAGGACCTATGCCAAGCTGGATTTAAAGGTTTAATCACAGCCATTGATCGATTTGAGCACAAGCGTGGATTCCGCCTACCAACATATGCCATCTTTTGGATCAGGCACTCTGTCGTTCGATCAATGACTACTTCCAGCTTCGGTCGTGTCTCTTTTGGTATTGAATCTGTATGTTATCAGAATCAATAACTTCTATTTTGTATAATTATTGTTTTATTTGGTTACTGGTTCATGTTTGTATGTTTTTAGATTAGGCAAGAGATCCAAAAGGCGAAACTAGAGCTTATATGTGAACTTGATCGAATGCCGACAGAAGAAGAGATACTGTCTCGAGTTGGAATATCTACAGAGAGATATTACGATGTCACAAAGAGCTTCAAAGACGGTTTATTCACTAAATTCGGGACATATCGTTACTTAAGAAGAGTTTATAAATCAAAGAACTGATGTCGATGCTGATGTTGGTGGTGATAAGCGCAGGCAACCTGCACTTCTTCGACTTGCTCTTGATGATGTGGTATGTATGATTACATTATGTTTTCCAATGCTTATGAATACGCACTTTACTTTATCATGTCTTCTTTTACATCCGAGGGCACACTAAGACAGAGCCAGGATTTCAAACCATCGTGGGCAGAATTAAGACTTAAGAATATAAAGGGGGTTGTGATGATACTTTCATAAAATAAACAATAGTATCAAATACAATGAAATAGTATTACTGTTCAAATGTCATAAAATAAACAGTAGCTTCAAATGGCATAGCAATATTGTAACAAAAAATAAAGATATAGAAAAAAATTATTATAACTAAATGTAATGACTAGTAATGCTCACTTTTATTACCTTGGTATTTTTACTAAATTAAACAAAGTAGATTGTAGACTTGGCTAATTTGAACTAAAAATATAATTGAAGTGTGTGAAGAATAAATAAGTGCTCAAAGTTTGACGCGTGCTATAGCCCATGTACCCTTAGATAAATTCTGTAATATAAAGTTAGGTTAACTATTTTTTGATAAAAATGGCATGGGTAGCTTGACTTCGAGACACATGTATTGATTTTTCTTCTTTGAAGCCAACAATCAAGTGGTATGGCTTTTGCAACCTTTGAAGTCATTTTCTCCATTATCGTATTCCATGTATTCTTATTTTAATGGTGATCTATTGAAATGTGCTGAATTAGGACGATCATTGTTTCAAGTTATATTTTTATTTATTTGCTAAAACAGATACATTGGTGTTCATGGTGTTAGTACTTTAAAGCCTAAATGACATGAACAAGAATCAGTTGGATTTACTGTTCATAATATTTCTGATTATGAGATTGTCTACCTTGTTAATTTAGCAGTCCATGTTCCTACGTAAGAATAAACCAAGAATCATTCTATAAGTATAGTCGTAGTTGCTGCATGTTAAATCGAGACCGACTTCTTTGTGCTGGGTTCAAAAACCAGACTGTTTGTTAAATTGGCATAAGCTGACTCACTCTTGTACAGTACACATTGTTTGTTAAATAGGAAGTTGGTCTTCTTTTTTAAGGAGGAAGATACTCTTCTTTTTATAAATGTTGGTCACCTAATTAATAAAGTGATGCCAAAAGTAGAAACCATCTACTTTTAGCTTAAGGGACACATACATATATTTATTTACATTACGTGTTATAAATTTTTATTGTTTGCTTTTGTGTTCTGCCATCATCAAACGAAGAACATATGGGTGAAATGAAGAGGAAAAAGAAGAAGGCATTTAAAAACAAAGATGGTAACATTTTGCGTAATCAAATATTAATAAGATGAATTAGTAATAAATGCTAATCAAAGGAGAATTTAAGTGTCAGGAAAATTAAATACCAATTTGCTATTAATGCTTTCTATAGGAAATCAAAAAATAAATATAAATAGATCCTTATTGGAGGTGAAATGGAGAGGAAATTTTAAGCTAGATTTCAGTTTCAACTGAATAGTGAGAGAAAAGTGAATTGATAATTAAATTATATTTTTTCCAATAAATTAATCAAGCATACCTAATAGAGAAATTTATTCCATCAAAATATGAACACTCAAATGCTAGGAAGACACATCCATCTAATATGATTCTGAATTGCAAAAATGTAAGAAATCGATTGGTGTGAGCAAATATTATCTGAACATAAAAACGTTTCTTCTAGTAGAAAGTCTAATTGAATCCAAACTGTAAGCAGATAGTTATGTCGATGATGAATATAATGCACATGTTGAAATATGATAAATTAATCTTTGATTTCAGACGGTGACATCAGCATGTAATGAGTGAAATATATAAAGGACAAGTATTCTTCAGCAATGGCAACTTACCATGTTCACACCATCTTAATATAAAAAATCAAGAGGAGAATTAACTCCTCTACATATGTTAAGTTTGATCATTTGAACTAATGAACGTGTAGCATTGCAAGCAAGAATACCATATTCATCAGCAAATAATAGTTTTCAATCTCAAATGGAGTAAAAAAATGCAAGTCAATATAAGGTTTTGTTCATTTAAACTTTAAAGTTAAACAAATATTTTTCCAGAGAAAAAAACATTACTTGATTCCACTTGACAAAAACATTTCTTCTAGTGATTGGAAGATTGTTGTTCAAGTAGTTTCTAATTTTGATTCAATACGAATGCGTTGATTAAAAGTTGGTGGTTTACAAAACAACACAGAATCATGAAATTTATTTGGAAAGGCTAAATGAGATGGAAGTGAAAATAGTATAAAAGAATAATAATAAATAAATAAATAATAAAAAATTGAACATGATGAATATCCAGATGAAATAAAATAACCGAAAACTTATATGAAAGAAAAAATGAATGCAACAAGATCATGTTCATGCTGCGATATTTTAATGTTTATTAATCCATGCCGTTACGGTATGAAAATGCATGTACTTTAAAGATCATGAATGGTGGACATAAATATTTCATTGGCTTTTGTGACAAACAGGACTGGTTGGGTGGAGTGTAATGGTCGAAAGGTGGTTAGCAGAGGTTTTTTGATGTTTGTGAATTCACACTGGTTGGGTGAATAACAGTGTGGTGTTGAATGGGCCGAGTGTGTTTGTTATCAGCTATGATGGAGGAGGACAGTGCTTGGGTAGGAATGTTTGGATTCACTAGGATGAAATGTACAGGCAAGAGCAGTTTGTGATCGTTATGCACTGTGATGAAATGTACCGACGGCTTGAGTATGTATAGGAGTGTAAATGGTGTTAGTAAGCTTGCAATTGGGTTAGGGGTTTGGGTTTATACTAATATGAAGTTTTGGCAATTGTAAATGCTGTTGCTTGAGGGTTTGTATGGAATCTAAAGTGTAGTGGAGATGATATGGGGTAGTTTTTGAACTGATGTGATGAGGTATGTCAGGGCAAGATGGGAAGTGGATTGTATGGCTGGTGCTTGTTGGTCAGAGGGGTATGTAGGTTGGAGATTGGTGATGCACAGTATGTATGCGCAGTGGTTTATGCAGTTTTGTTGGATAGTGCACAGGGTTGGGTGAAATGTGGCAGTTTGAATGTGGGATGAAGGTGTGGCTCGATGGGTGGTTGGGATGTTGCACTGATTTGCGGGCAGGAGATGGTTTTTCAAATGACAGTGGTTGTGAAGGCTGCTTGTTTTGCAGTCTATAGTGATTGGGTAGGAATTTGGTTGGTAAGCACTGTTGTGCTCAGGCAGTGGTTAGAACAATCGAATGGTATGATGAATAAGGCGATGGTTTGACGATGGCGGGGGAAAGTGTGGTATGTGGAGGAAAGACAGCAGGAATGTGGTTGAGGGGGAAAGTGTGGTATGTGGAGGAAAGACAGCATAAAAACGTTTCTTCTAGTACAAAATAACTGTGACAAACATCTTTAGCGTCTGGTTCTACTTAACCTACACTATCAAAATAGAACGATATATTGATGATTTGTATGTTGCACTAGGCCCTGCATTATATATATATATAATTCAGAAAAAAATAATCTACAGCATTAACTGATAGAATTGAAAATTTGAAACAAGTGCACGAAGTACAAACCTTCATTAGCTTTTTATTTACTTTAACAAACATATGATATTTGACCTCTTTATAAACAAACATCAATTTCTTGTTTTGTGCAGGCACGAAACTTATGCTGGCGGGAGCATTAGACGATTGGAGGAAGACGTTATGTACCGTATGTATTGTACTATGCATGTGGTATTATGTAATGATGCCGTTGTTGTACTATATATGTTATGTATACTTGTTGAACTATATAGTGGTATGTGTTGATGTTGAACATTATAATTCAGACATTTGTTATGTTTGGTTTTGTGTTTAATCTATGAAAAATATTTTGTTTAATAATCTTTCTTTTGTGATAGTGTTAAATTTGCAAATTTTTGTATTAATTATGGTAATGAAATGACTGTCACCGCTGTAGAGATAAATTTTGATTTTTTAAAATAAAAATAAAAATAGTAATTAGCAACGGATTAAAGCCGTTGCTAATATTTAAAACATCAGTTATATATCTACATTTCGCGACGGCTTTAAGCCGTTGCAAAATAAAATCTGGAATGGCTACAAGCCGTTGCTAAAGAATAATTTGCAACGGCCCTTAACCGTTGCAAAAAATATATTTCGCAACGGATTTGAGCCGTTGCGAAATTTTTACCACTGCCCATTTCGCAACGGCTCAAAGCCATTGCGAAATTATTTTGCAACGGCTTAAAGCCGTCGCGAAATAAGGATTCTGGTGTAGTGTTGACATTCTTCTTCTTTGCAGGCTTCTTTCCTTTACAAGTTCTACACTCATGGGCATAATGGCCCTTCTTATCACACTTCTAGCACACCAAATCAACTTTTCCTTCTTAGCGGGTCCTCTTTCTGGGCTCCTTTCTTCTTAAAGAATTTCCTTTTCTTTCCCTAAGAACCCTAGGATTCAACTGGCTTCACCCTAACAGACACACAAGCATTTTCTAATGGCTGATGGCCATCTCCATCACCAAATGATAAGGTCCTCTAATATGAGTTATAGCTATTCTTCCTAGCTCTGGCCTCAACCCTCTAATGAATCTATCATTTCTTTTGATATCAATGTCAACCAAAGCATAACCATATTGGGATAGCTCACTAGACTTGGCAGTGTACTCGATCACGGACATCTCTTCTTGGACAAGATCCATGAACTTCCTCATGAATGCTGATTTGGAAACCTCTGACAAGAACTTCTGCTCGAACCTCCTTCCAAAATCCGCTCAAGTCAACACTTCCTTTGGAACTTCGACCGGCATACTATTCCACCATTGTAGCACTAACCCTTGCAGCGGCCTAGAGGCTAGACTTCTCTTCTCTCCATCATCCAAGCCCAAATCTATAAAGATCCTTTCATAGTTCAATAGCCAGCTCTCAACTTCAACTGCATCCTCTGTTCCAACAAACAGCTTCCCACTAAGACTGGTGTAGTCACTGCTTAGCTTGCATAGTTATAACCATCTCGAACTGCAGGATTAGCTCCTCCAACATTACTAGTAGCTCCTGCTTGCAAAAGTTTAGCCAATAACCGATACACCATCCCCACATCTACTGGCGGATTTCCAGCACCAACATCGACCTCAACATTTTGGTTAGCATTAGCCTGTCGACCTTGGTCTCCTAGTATTAGGTCGAGCATTTCCACTGGCAGGGTGGTTCCTCCACCTAGATTTCCTCTTCCTGTTTCCTGCCTCCATATACTCTTTCTCATATATTTGCATGCAAGACTTAGTAAGATATAGAAGAACGGTCTAGGAGAGAGGGGAATATATGCTTAGATATATTAGTATATATCAAATGCAAGTATGCTGCTATAGCGTTAACCCAAACTCCGATCATATTTGTAAATTCATGGGATTATGTTTCCAAAAAAATCTTTTAGGTTTATCTTTTCTCTTAAAGTTTCATAAACCTATGCTTTGATACCAGCTTGTAACATCCCCCTACTTGGAGGTCCAAAACTAATGGCTACGGATGTTGTAGTCATCCATAGTTATTAATTCTCAACGACCAAATACGGTGGTGCTAGATACATTGATACATAGAGCACATAAATATGGAAAAATTAAAACAATTCAAAAACATATTTCCACATTCAAATAAAAAAATTTAGTGTTCATTACATAATCACAAAAACTTAACCGCGTGCAGTAAAATATAATTTTTACAAATAAGCCAAGAGCGACATATGAAGATACCCCCTAGGTTGATCAGATTATATAATAAGGCTAATAGATCTGCCTTTACAAACAAATACACAGTGGAAAAGATAACTCTAAATAACTACTGCCTCCTGCATGCGTCCGGAAACTTTATTCGTCTATGAAGAAAACCTGAAAACCATAAATCTCAAACTACTCAAAATCAATTGAGCACCCGAGAGTTTAAGGGGAAAACAAAACTTCGAGTCATACATAAATCCTAGTATGAATAATAATCTAATATCTCAATCCTTTTAGATATCTAGTGAGACCACACCGCTTAGCGGAACGGTTTTCCCTCACTAGTATCCTAAAAACCTTTTTAAAACCATATTATGTGCTCATGCATCCATAATGGGTAAAACATAGATTTTCAACATATTATGATGATATGCATACTTAAAATAATTAGGATTTCCATGTCCCTAGTTTAATTTAACACCCTGTCATAATTATAGTTTCTAGGGTCACTATAAACCTTTTATTTTTTCATAGGTTTACTAATAACCTGTAGGCTTCTGCTAGTTAATTAATTCATGTGTCCTCCTAAACCTATTAGTCCTTCCAATAACTAATCACATTATCCTAGTTTTCATGGGTTGACTAGGAACCTATTTATTTATCTAGTAACTAAATTCACATCCTTCTTTTCATGGGTTGACTAGGAACCTGCTAATGCTTCCAATAACCACTTTCTTATCCTAGTTTTCATGGGTTACTAGGAACCTATTGATTGATGTCAATTCTTAATCCGGATGTAGTTTTCATGGGTTCACTACAAACCAATCCGCCCCTTTTAACTGTCCATAATACATAGTTTTCATGGGTTTACTGTGGACCGTTTGGGTCATCTCCAATAACTATATAATCATAGTTTTCATGGGTTTACTATAAACCTTTTGGTCATCTCCAATAAGTACATATTTTATGCATCCTATATTTTTGGTCACCCTGACTCCTTGGATGCAATTCTACTCATTCGGAATTTTAAGCAATTTATATTCACTACTAAGTTAACCTAGCTGGTTCTTCTCCCATTTTTCTCCAAATATAGTAATGGGTAATCATGTGAATATATTAATCTTTGAAGAAGCAAAACAACAATTTAACAATACCACTCCTATGGATTTAAGGTTCTTGAAAAAATGTTTCACATCAAACATAGTTAACACCTTTAACTTATTTTTTTCCAAGGCAATAATTATTCAAAATTACTTACTTAAAGTCATTATAAAACTCCTTTATATAAGCCATGGGTTTTCCTTTAAAATTTTGAGTTAGAGTTTTAAAACCTTTCGATAACGCCGAAAGCATTGGCTTCCGGCCCCTTCGAAAGCATAAATTATCTCCTTTAAAATAATAGGTTCCAGCCTTTGTAATACTTTAAAACACTTCTTTTGAAACCTTTCGATCATGTTAAAGTATCGTTGTATAAGAGTAGAATCTTTTGAAACCATTGAAGGCCAAACCTTTCAAAACCATTGAAAATCAAACCTTCCGAAAGCATTGGGTTCATATTTAAAAATATTACTTTGGGTCATAGTGAAAATAGGTGAAGGCATCTCTTTCAAAACCACACTTTATTTTATAAAATATTAGGGAAGTTTGATGCTGTCAAAACCATCCTTTCGAAAGCAATATAACATCTGGAAAACAATTGAACCCTTCGATAACGTCGAAAGCTCCTGCTTTCGACTCCTTCGAAAGGTTTAGGAAGCGCCTTGTTTCTACAAAAAACATTAAACCTTTCAACAACGTCGAAAGCTCCTGCTTTCGACCTCTTCGAAAGTTTAAACAAAAATAAAGGCGATGGCTCTTTTTTTTTCAAAATCCTCTTTGAAACAACCTTTCAAAAACATAGCTTTCAACTGCGGCGGAAGCTGCTTTAAAACTATCCTGTTAAAACCATAGCTTTCGACTTTGTCGGAAGCTCTTTATAAAACAAACCTTTTGAAATTGTAGCCTTTGACTTTTTCGAAAGCAAACATAGCTTTTGACCTTGTTGGTAGTTTTTTAAAACAGGCAAGTGACTTTTTTTTTCAAAAAAAGTTAACTTAGGGTCCACCTCCTTCAAAAGCAACCCTTCGATAGCAACCTTTCGACACCATACCTTCCAACTTGGTCCAATTAACCGCGCACCACTTGAATGATATCATGTGCATTGCTTTCGACCTTAAAGGTCATTGTAGTCAAAATGTCTTGGTCTATAGGTCTAAGTCGAAAGGTTTGCCAAAGAAGGCGGAACCACCTTTTTCTGGGTAAAAGCTGATTTTGCCAAAATAAGTAAACTTTTTGTAACAAACTTGTCTACTTGCAAACATTTGGTTGGCTTTCAAAACTTTTAAATAATTTGGATAATATTTTCCACATTTTCTCAGATCTAAATATAATTAACATTTAATAAATAAGCCCTTACTCTTATAAAATCAATTAAATCACTTGGTCTTCCTTTCGAAGTAATTTAACTTTCATACCAAAACCCTTAGTAAAAATCTCCAAAAATTCTAAAAATTCACTTTAATCATGCTATCTAACAGATCAAAATTTTAATAAGAAATTCTTAATATATTTTCCAAAATAAATTTATAAACTCAAATAACCATATTTTCGTTTGAAAATTCATAACTAATTCTCCACGGCTTGGAAAATGATAACAATTGAAATCCAACTCTAAAATCATGTTTTCCATAACATAAAATTTTTCCAAGGCATTTCAAAATCATTTAATCTCAATGTTACCCTAAAACTGCATATATCTTTTTTAACAACCATGTTTAAACGTATATAAATTGTAAATCAAGCATATCATTATTCAATATATCATAAAAACATATTTACCATTAAATCTAAAACCATATGATTATAAAACCAATATAGAGATATAAAAATTATTATTCACCGTAGATTGGATAAGGAAATTGAAGTTTGATTAAGACTGGTTTCTTCTGTCTTGATCCTAAGCTTTACTTTGATTTTTCTCTTCTCTTCTTCCTAATGACCGTCCTTGCTTCCTTCTTATGTTTATAAATTTTGTATGAAATAAAATGAATGTGTATGACTAAGAAGAGTAGTATAAGGATGGAAAATATAGGTGACTATTTACCCTAATGCCCTTATGTTTAATTACTTAACCATTTATAAGTTCATCTAGTTAAATAAGCATGGCCACTGAATTTTATTAATCAATCTCAACCCATGTTATATTGGCGTTTGATGCTTGTGTTCATCCTTAGGTTCTTTGAATAGAAAAAGCATCCTTCAAATCTCTTTCAAGTCTTTCATTGGTTAGCTCAGTTGGAGATTCTCTTCCTCTAAGATCCAATTAGGAGTCAAAACTACGACTTTAAATTCAGGAATGCATAAATTGGTAGGGCCATGGACAATAGGAACTGAGTGGTCATTAGAAATGTGGACTTTGTTAGACTCAAAGGGATGCTCATAGGGAATAATAAAGTCAACCTAATTCATAGTAACTAGAATTTATTTCAAAAAATATCAAACTACACGAGGTTTAGTTTAGAGAAACACATTATATAAGACTAGTTTTCCCGTGCTTGCGAACACAAACGGAGATGTGAGAGTTGTGTAGGAGACTGTTCCCAGCACTGCAGTTTTTATACAATACATAAGATAGGTCGGATTTCACCCCTACACACGAAATTTCATAGACCGAAATTGCTGAGTATGTAAAAAATTAACGCTTAACCATGGCATACAGATTTTAGAAAGAAACCTATGGGTTTCTTCTTTAAGCTATGTAAATGCTGAGTTTGACACCTTTTCTCCATACAGATTGCTATTACACTGAGACCGAGATGGTATACGACTTGAGTATGAATTTTTTTTCCATGCATTCCTTCAGGAGCAAAGAAAAAATTTCTTCCTTATAAGGTTACAAATAATTAAGGAGTGAAAACAACATGGTCATTTGCAGTGCAGTAATAAGGTAATCATTTTATTACATATTGAGTAAAGTTTGAAAAAACAAAAGAAGTAGCGAAATTATTCACAAAAGTTCAAGTAATTACATGAGCTTGAGAAGTAGGTGTAGCCTCAGTCCCCTTAGCTGCACATCCTCATTATCCTGCTGCAAAAAATTAATGCTTAACCATGGCATACAGATGTAAAGCACTCGTTAACTGATCTGCTTAAGCTTGTCATAGACTCCTTCAACGCCTTCCCATTCTCCTCTAATGTTCTATCCTCTCTATCAACTCCAGATCCTTCAACTCTAGGGCCTCCTCTACTACCTTCGCCGCCCCCTCTACCTTTTATGCTTTCTCTCATTTAGCCCTAAACTCTTCCTCCAATTTGGTTTTCTCAAAAGTTGCCACGGAAAGGTCTACTTATAGTGTAGTAGTTCGAGCAGTGGATGAGACCAGCTCATCTTCTACCTCCTCTCGAGCCTTGACTGCCAAGCTATTACCTGTTGCAAATAAAAGATAGATAAGACAAGAATTAGTAAAAAAACCACCATTAAATAAATAAAGAGAAGAAAGTATGTACATATATAGACCAAAGATCTTTTAATCCCAGGAGTAAGCTCAGTAAAGGAGAGTGCACGAAATGGAAGAGCAATGGGATTAGACTACTGAGCAGAGGAAATCTAGGATAAGTCATCCAGACTGATATTCCCTAACCTCTCGGTATGGTCAATATTAATACCCTCGAAAGGACTGAAGAGGTGAGATCGATAGTGCTTTTGAGAAAGGAAGAGAACGAGAACAAAATGCATGCGGTTTCATGAAAGGATGGTAAGAAGCTTCAGCATTACCTTTTCTTTTCTTCCTTTTTCCTCTTTGGCGTCTCTAATCTCTTGATGGAGAATAATCGAGGAACACATCAGAAAGATCGTAGGACATTTTACCTATGCAAAAAGGAGTTAGGATCGGCAATTGTCCTTATAAGAAAAGGGGGAAGTAAAATTTCATTGTCCATCTTATCGAATTATACTACTAGATTCATTGGTAACTGGGTAGAATTTAAGATGGAGCAAGAAAAGTTGTGGCTAGTGTGCAAAAAGTCATACTTGTGCAGTAATAAGTCGGTAAAAAATTATTTTATTTTCCTTTTGTCAAGCTCAAGATGTCCTTCCTAAGAGATGCGCTCAAACTCATTGAACGATCAAAAAAATACGGTGGTTAGAATGTGGTTGGAAGAAAGAAGGAAAGTTATTAAAAATAAGGTGGTTAGAATGTGGTTGGAAGAAAGAAGGAAAGTTATCTAAATTCAAATTGAAAAAATATTGTCCATTCCATTTATGGATGTTATGGGGGAAAACGTAGGAACCAACTTATTTACCCATACATAGCGCGAACCTCCCTGATTTAATAAAACCTAAAGTCACCCCCATAAGGACTCTTATGAATATCGATTAATAATTGAAGTTCCTCGCATGAAGAAGTTGTGCACTTCTTTGCATAAACAATAAAAGTGGTAATCATAAGGGAATAATAAACAGGAGCAAGCTGAATAGGAATGACACCAATGGTAGCACGCCATTTGTGAAGAATTTGGTTAGAAGGACGATAAAATCCATGTCTGATATGCTCAGGTGCAAAAGAAATAAAACCATCTAAGGGTATATGGATGCGTTCATGAGGACCGAGAACCCTGTCCACGTAACCCTTAAACCTAAAATGAACTAGAATACCAATAATTCTCGTTATTTGGTTATTTTAGATGGAAAAAACAAAGGAGAGGTAGACATAGATTAAATATCCAAAATACCAGGGTGATTATTGACTACCACTAAGATATTGAATAAAAAGAAACTACAAAACAAAGCATGAACTTACTATTGATATGAAAAGGAATGACCCTTGGAGAAGACGAGATTGGAAGCTATGTTTTTTATTCAAAGCCTCTAAAGAAACGAAGAAAAAAAGAAAAATATATATACTTACTTAGTGTAACGACCGGCCTTTTTTACCCTCAAAGTCGACATTAATACATCCATGATATTCACATGTCGAATATCTAAGTGTCGGAAAGATAGATTATGTGGGTAAAAGAAAAGAAAAGACATAAAATAATCTTACTCATGACGAGTAATATATAATATACAATAGATCTTTACAAAAGAGAAGTTTTATATATGTCAATTAGAATAACTAACTGATCATCAACCTGGACAGTTATAATAGTATTTCCTTATAATTGTTGATAAGTACAATACAAGAGATACAGTGGAAATAAAAGATAGTAAATACATCTTGGTGGCAGATAGTGTGTCTTTTGAAGCCCCAAAGCATAAGTATGGAAATTTGCTCGGGCTGTTCTATTAAAAGGAAATAACACCCGGATCATTCTGGTAAACAAACGAAAGAAATACAAATCATACGTATTGATCATGTTATAGAACCTTCCAAAACTAAAGGTATCCACCAAAACCACATCGCACATAAACGTGGACGGGTTTTTACCTTACGATAGCCAAACTTTCTATTAGAAAATCCAGTGATATTATAACAACGTCTATGATGTGATATCAATAATCAAATAGCCGTGATGCATGTGCGTATATGTCATAACAACAATAGGTATACAATCAAAACCGCTAAAGCGCATTCGCTAATTATATAGGATTCCATGGAAGTGCCCTGAGTACCTCGAGAACAGTGCTCTTGCACAAGGATCGAAGATATCCTTCCAAGCTTCGTACATCCCTATCTAATGTACCATAGGAAATACAAAGCTGGCCACCAAGGCCGACTGCATCGCTCATGCATGCATAACTATAGGAAACTCTAAGGTATAGTCGACTCCACCCTTTAGCTTAGCAAAATCCTTGGTCTATGCATCCTATCTCTTGTTTTAACCATCTCCTGTGGCAGGCTAAGTCCAGCATTCTATCACACGATTCAAACTCAAATAGATCTCGGAACCACGCGTGGACTCCCATATCTCAATAGATCTTGGATACATGCATGGATTCTCACATCTTGAATAGATCACGAATAACTACATATGCTCGAGCATCTTAAACAGATCTCAAATCTCCAAATAGATTCCAGCATCTTGAATCAATCTCGGGCCTTTTCCAAAGCATAGAATACGTATATCATTTTGGAGCGGTTATAGTTTTGAGTCATCTCATATAAGTACACTCCCTCGCTTATTGGGTACTCCAAAACCAATCAATGGATTTTGATAAACTTAACTTCAGTTCCTTTGGAAAGAAACAGACAATACATAAGAGAAAAGATCACCTCATGCCCGTTTAAGAGAATGGATTTCCTTATAATTTGTCCCAGAATAACACAACAAGTTTGTACATATAGTATAACATCATCGAAGATAACGGTAAAAAATAGTTCTCATGTTTTTCTAGATATTTCTAGAGTTATATTTGGCCAAGATTTGATATTCAATTATTAAACTAACAAATAAACAATCAATCAAATCAGAGGTTCAATTTCATGAGAAACCAAGTAAGAGTAAACATATAGAAACACTAATCCTCCTAGTTAATCCATTCTTTAATTAAAATCTTCTTTTAGATATTCATATTAAAATGTCTTTTACAATAGATATATTATCTCAATGGTATAATTATCTTAATGGCACAAAAATATTCACAAATCATTTCATTTCCAATACTTAGAAAATGTAACTATATACTTATCTCAATGGTATAAGTACATTAACAAAATCTTAAGAAAGGTTTCACTTCCAAAACATACTTATTTGGGTTAAAAAAATGTCATTTAAAACATAGATAACAATAAACCCAAAACACTTCCCTTTTGGTGTTAAGTATGAAAAGAACACTTTCTATACCACCATAAGTTGAAATGATCATTTATAGAAATCAAATCTTATTCCTTTACTTTTTATGAGCCCATTCCATATTTATAAGTCCTTTTATAAATCTCCAATTAATTTATAAAACTTTTTATAAATCCCTAGAATTATTTATATAATTTCCTTTAAAAATCTCTAAAATTATTTATAAAACCCTTTTATAAATCTCTAAAATTATTATCTCATATACTTATCACAAATCTTTGATTTCAAGATGGAACCTAATGTTTTCTATAAAACGGTCATTTCATATATCACTACAAATTCACAAAATTGATTTATCATTCCAAATTATCAAAATGATTTTATAAAATAATATTTATAAATTTATTCTTTTAATTATAAAACACTATTTATAAATCTTTCTTTTCATACAACAATTAAACAAAGCGTTCCATAAATATTTATTCACAAATATTCATATCTCCTTTAAAAGAAGAATCACTTTATTATAACTCCTTTTTCCTTATAATAAACATTATATTAACTTTTTAAACACTTTCCAAAAATAATTTTAAAACATTTCCATATATGTCAAAAAAAGTAACAAAAAGGTTGAAGCAAAATAGAGATATTCAAAACCATTGCTAAATATAAGGTCACCGAAAATTCCCAAGTCATGTCTAAAAACATCCACCAAATCAAAAACATTTTCAAATCAAAGACAACAAATAATAGTATTTTAAAATACAACAATGAGGCCTAAGGCTATCATACATTTAACCAATGTTATCACTGTTTTCATTCTAAAAAGAATTCAACTTTTGCGACATATCAAAGTCACACCCAATATGGTTAGGCTACCAAACTTCTTGCACTTAGCAATTTATACAACAAGTATATAAACGAAACTAAAATCAACAATAGAGAGGAATCATATTGGATCCCTCTAAAAAAATTCCGGTACATCATATAAGGCCCCTGCAAATCATTTCATATATTATCCACTGTCAAAAGTGGCAGCTCATCCAAACCAAACAACCAACAATAAAACATCAAAGTATACAAATAAAAATTTATATCAACACATATATCATATAATGTCAAAAAAATGGTAAGTTAACGCATATTCGTTTTGGTATCTCTTACGCATTCTAGTTTGATCTAAAATCGAATAGCATTCGATTTTATCTCAATAACCTACTTGCTTCAAACTCGACAAAATTAGCTCCATTGCGTAGATAAGACTTCTATGAGCATAATGCAAAAGACTGCATCACAATTGGACCTAGTATGAGTGAGATACGAGTTAATTACAAAATATGAGTTAAAATAAACTAATTAAATTAATTAACTAGACAAATTCGCACCCAACGCTCAACATCCCAAGCCCAAACCTGATATGAACAGTGCTCTTCCCCAAATTTAAATCGTATGCCTTCACCAAGATCGAACCCAACTGGATCTTCTTGCAACCACCAGCGGCACATCCCCTCTTGGCCTACGCCACCTCCACCATCAGAACGCTAACCCACCGCCTCACCTTCAAGCTCCGTTTAAACTAACTCAACACCCCTCATCTTCGCCAAGAAGGCAATATGCAAACCCATAAACCCTGCACCAACCAAACCCTAGTTTGAGCTCGTCCAGGCGATTTCGACCACCAGAGTACCCAACTCCAGTGCCATCTGCTTCATATCATCTCCAAGCTCCATCCTACACTTGTTGTTCCTCCCCTAGCCCCTATATCGCCAATAAACTTAAAATGAATGAAAAATGTTCATCGTCCAACCACGGCCAACACCGACCACCTGACACCCTATGAACACCACTAAAAATCTTAACTTCCCATCATGAACATGACCCAACTCTCTGATTTCCATTTTGTATTTGTCGATAAACGGCCAATATTCGACTACCACTTTGTCGACCAACTACCGCCACTCCTCCAGACGAAATGACGAGTGACTACTTTTAAAAAATACCATGGACGATAACAAACAACATTTGTTAGGAGTTCCAGTTGGAAGCGAATGGACTGAGAGAAGTTATTTTTGAAAGCGAAATATGGAGTTGTTTTCATTTATAGTAAATGGAAAAGGAAAAGAAGAGGAAGAGAAGTAAAGCTAGTGAAATGAAAAATGAAGTGAGTGAAATGAAATGAAATGAACTAAGGTATGGTATATAAAAGAAGCAACACAAACCTTCCAAGCAAAACAAATTTGGTTAGTTCTTAGTACCTTGTTACATAGTATCCCGTTTGCTTAAGGACCGTGAATGATAGAATTAAAAACGCAACCACGCACAACAATGTGACATGATCACAAAACAACATAAAATAATAGGTTAATTTATTTTACGAAGTTTCAAAAATACTAACGTTTGCTGCAAAATGCATCAAACTAAAATTTAAACATTTTTCAAATTAAAACTTATGGAAAAATCCTATAAATTTATTTAAAATACATCATCAAAAATCAAATTGTTCCACTAAAAATTGATTTTATTATTATTTATTACATCTGAATGAAATTTGAATATATAAAGAAATTAAATATTCAAATCTGAAATGTAAAAATAACGGATCATTACATTTTCCCCCTTTGTGTAAAAATAAACATTACTACCGAACACCTTTGTGCCAAATCATGAAACTGAATTCACAAGGTATTCTATTTCATCTAAACAAAACAATAAATGCTCATAAACTAGCTGAGCATAAATAATTAGTCAGTAAGCAATGGTCAATGCTCTAAATTGGACGAGCATGACAAATCAAAAAATAAATTATAATGGTTAAATATTATCGTTTCCTAACAAACAAACACTTCATAAATAACTATATGAAAATTTGTAAATCATTACTTTATATATAAAATATAATCCAAGGTAAAACTATTTCATTTACCAAATTTTAAAATAATATTGTATTGGTTTTCCTTGTCAAAGTGTTTAGAAATCCTTATCGATAACGTTGATTGGGTGCATCGACTAGAAATCATAAACACTTAACATACCAATCAACATAATATTAAATCCTTTTATAACATTAAAAAATACACATTCTTATACATAATCCACCAAACTCATTCTATAGTGTTTCTAACCCTATCTCTATTGGGTTTACCCCAACCAAGGCTTAGGTGTTTGATCAATCGAAACTCTGATACCACATGTATCGACCATTCTTTTCAACCTTCCAAAGTAGACACTAAAACATCCATGATATTCATGTGCCAAACATTCAAGTACCGAAAAGACATGTTATGAGGGTGGAAGAAAGAAAAGATAGAACATAATCCCATGTCAAGACAATCAATATATATTATACAATAGATCTTTACAAAAGAAAAGTTTTATATATGTCAATCAAAGTAACTAACCTATCATCAGTTTGGACAGTTTAAACAACTTGTCCACACATTTTTTCATAAGTACAATACAAGAGATACAGCAGAAATAAAAGATACATAAATACGTCTGGGATGTATATAGTGCGTCTCCTAAAGCCCCCAAGCATCCATAACTAAATCTGAAATTTTGCTCAGGCTGACCCGAGCATTATAAGAAAATAACATCCGGATTAGTTTGGTAAGCCAACATGAGAAATACAAATCATATGGATTATTCATGTTATAAAACCTTTGAAACAAAAGTTATCCCGTAAGACCACGTTGTACGTAAACGAGGATGGGTTTTTACGTCATGATAACCAAACCATTTCTATTAGAAAATCGGGTGATATTATAATAATGTCTACGATGTGATGTAAATAATAAAATAGTCATGATGCACGTGACTGTATATCACAACAATAAGAGGTATAAAATTAAAATCGCTAAAGCGCGTTAACTAATTATATAAAATTCCATGGAGGTGCCCTCAGTACCTCGAGAATGGTGCTCTTGCATAAGGATCAGAGATATCCTTTCGAAGCGTCATACATCCCTAGCTAATGTACCATAGGAAATACTAAGATGGCCACCAAGGCCGAATACATCGCTCACACATGCATAACTATAGCAAACTCTAGGGTAGAGTCTACTGCACCCTATGGGTTAGCTAATACCCTAGTCTATGCATCTCATCTCTGGTTTTAGTCATCTCCGCTAGTGAGACTACATCTTGCATTCCAGCACACGAGTCACAACTCGAATAAATCTAAGAACCACACATGGATTCCCAAATCTCAATAGATCTCAGAATCACATATAGATTCTCAAATCCTAAATAGATTATGAACAATTACATGTTTTCGAGCATCTCAAACAAATCTTGAAATTCCATATAGATTCCAGCATCTTGAATCAATCTCGAACCTCTTCCAAAGCATAGAGCATGTATATATTTTTGGAGTGGTTAAGGTTTTAAGTCATATCACATAAGTACACTCCCCCACTTTCCAGGCACTCCAAAACCAATCGATATATTCCAGTAAACTCTACCCCAAATCTTTGGAAATAAACAGATAATACATAAGAGTGGAGATCACTTCCTAACAGATTAAGTGGATAGATTTTCCTTATAATTTGTTCCAAAAGAACGCAACGACTTTATACGCGCAGTATAGTATCATCGAAGATAGCTATACCATACAATTGTCATGTTTCTTCTAGATATTTCTAGAGTTATATTCGGTCCAGGTTTGATAGTCTGTTATTTAACTATCAAATAAAAAATCAATCAAATCAGAGGTTTATAACTTCATAAGAAACCAAGCATGACTAAACACATAAGCAACCACTAAGCCTCTTAATTAATCCTTTCATTAATTAAAATCTTCTTTCAAATATCCATATTAAAATATTTTTATAACAAATATGTCGACGAACTCTCTCTACTCGTTTCAATATTTGGAAAAATATTTATATACTTATCTAAGCGGTATAAGTATACTTACAAACCATTTTACTTTCAATACTTAGAAAATGTAACATATACTTATCTCAAAGATGTAAGTATATTCACAAAATCTTAAGAAAGATTCCACTCCAAAAACCATACTTATTTGGATTAAAACAAATGTCATTTAAAAGAAAGATAACAATAAACCCAAAACACTTACCTTTTGTAAAGAATACTTTCCATACCACCATAATTTAAAATGATCATTTATATAAATCAAGTCTCATTCCTTGTATAAAATTCTGTTTATAAACCCTTTCCATATTTGCAAGTCCTTTTATAAATCTTCAAATTAATTTATAAAATTACTTTTATAAATCTCTAAAATTATTTATCTCATACACTTATCACAAATCTTCGATTTCTAGATAGAACCCTATATTTTCCATAAAACAATCATTTTATATATCACTATAAATTCATAAATGTGATTTATTATTTCGAATTATCAAAATGATAATTTCCTTTTTAAAAATAGCATTTATAAATAAAATCTTTTATTCATAAAAACCCATTTATAAATCTTTCTTTACATACAACATTTTAAACAAAGTATTTCACAAATATTTATTCAAAAATATTCCTATCTCCTTTAAAAAAATCACTTTATTATAAACTCCTTTTTCCTTAAAATAAATATTATGTTAACTTTTGTAAATACATCTCAAAAATACATTTGAAATGTTTCCATATATGTTAGAAAAGAAACTGACAAAAAGGTTGAAGTAAAATAGAGATATTCAAAAACCATTTCTAAATAAAAGGTCTGCGAAAATTCTAAAGTTCGCAATTAAAATTATCCTCCAAATCAAAACCATTTTCAAATCAAATGCAGCAAATAATAATATTACAAAATAGTATAATGAGGCCTAGGGATACCATACACTTAACCAATGTTGTCACTATTTTCATTCTAAAAAAATTCAACTTTTGCGACACACCAAAGTCACGCCTAATACGGCCAGACTACCAAGCTTCTAGTACGCAGCAATTTATACAACAAGTGTATAAATAAAATTGAAATTAACAGTGGTGATGAATCTCGTTGTATACCTCTATAAAATTTCCTTGTACGTCATAGAAGATCCCGGTAAATCATTTAATACACTATCCACTTTCAAAAGCGACAATTCATCCAAATGAAACAACCAGCAATAAAATATTCAAGCATACAAATAATAATTTATATCGACGTGTATATCACATATTTTTAAGCCAAAGATGGGTTAACTCACATTCATTCCAGTTATCACTTATGTGTCTAGTTTGATCAAAATCGAACATCATTCAATTTTAACTCAAAATCCTACTTGTTCCAAACTTGACGAAATTAGCTCTAATGCATAGGTAACACTCCTACGAGAGACTATGTCTCGATTGGACCTCGCATGAGTGAGATACAGTTAATTACTAACCATAAATAATAAAAATAAAGTGATTAAATTAATTAATTAGACAAATTCTTACCCAACCCTCAACAGCCCAAGCCCAAAACCAATATGACTAGTGCTCTTCTCCAAATTTATATCATATGACTGCACAAAACCAAACCTGCCTTGATCATCTTTTAACCACTGCCTCTTGGACTACACCACCACTACGACCAGAATGCCAACTCACTGCCTCATCACTTAACTCCACCTCAATTAACTCAACACCCCCCCCCATTGTCACTAGCAAGGCTATATGCGAACCCAAAAACACAACACCAACCAAACCCTAGTTTGAGCTCGTCCATGCAATTTCGACCATCGGAGGACCCAACTCCGGTCCATTGGCTTCTTCTCATCTCCAAGCTCCTTCTTGCACTCGTCATTCTTCCCCTAGCTGCCTACATCGTCGACAAACTTAAGATGAACAAAAAATGTTTATCACCCAACCATGGCCTACTCTGGCCACCTGACACCTTGAGACCCTCATTACAAATCTCGTCTTTTCACCATGAACACAACCCAATACTCCAATTTTCATTTCGTGTTGGTAGACAAACGACCAATATTTGACCATCACTATTATCGACCAACTGCCACCACCTCTCGATGAAATGACGAGCGACTATTTTTGGAAAATACTAGGGATGATAACAAACAACTTTCATATAGGGAGTTTTTTTTGAAAGTGAATGTATTGAGAGATAGTGATTTTTGAAAAGGGAAGATGAAGTTGTTTTAATTTATAGTAAATGGAAGAAGAAGAAGAAGAGAAGAAGAGAAGAAGAGAAGTGAAGTGAGTGAAATGAAAAATAAGGTTAGTGAAATAAAATAGTGTGAGTGAAATGGAATGAAGTGAGGTGTGGTGTATAAATGAAGCAACAAAGCTTTCATGCAAAGCAAATTTAGTTAGTTATAGATTTCCCGCTACACAGTACCTTATTCGTGTACAAACCGCGAATGATAGAAATAAAAATAAGAGTATGCACAATAATGCGACATGATAATAAAACAACACAATGACATACATGTTAACTTACTCTACGAAATTTCAAAAATACTAGTGTTTTCCGCAAAATGCGTCAAATGAAAATAAAGATATTTTTCAAATTAAAACTTATGGAAAAATCTTATAAATTCATTTAAAAATACGTCATTAAAAATAAAGCCATTTTATTGAATCTAGATTTTCTTATTATCTATTACATTTGAATCAAATTCAAATATTTAAATAAATTAAATATTCAAATCTGAAACGTTAAAAATTGTAGGTCGTTGCACATCGATTTCAGTCTCAGCCATAATTACAATGATGAAAGAACTCCAAAATATCAACTGATTAATGGTAAGGGAGGTTAACGCGAGAACCCATATAGATTTTCTTAAGAATCGAAAAAACTAAGTTATAGTTTTTTTAGAAGGACAACCAAATGTGGAATCCTACGTGTACTCGGGCATTAAATGCGAAACGGCAACAAAGACTTTCCTTTTTGGAAGAGAGAGTAAGAAATGATGTGTTATGGAAAAATATGGATGTAGAGACTAGTTCACACTAATTTGTAATTGCTGCAAACTTGAAGGACAAGCTTTATACCCATATTTTCCAAACGTCGTCAAAATAGATGTGATGCAAGCACCAAGCCAAACGAATTGCTTCCATAACACAAGTTGGGCTATGAAAAGGGAATGAAAGCGAAGTCCAGATAGTACTGCTCCAGAATCAAATATGGTGGCAAAACATAAGAACTGCATCTTCCTATGGAACATTGCTTTGACACTACAATATTGCGCTAATAACCTAAGATGGTTGCAAAATGTAAGGAATACATATATATTCATATATATTATATATATATATATGTATATATGTATATTACACGTTTTACATATGGCCGGTATATATTGCAACTTTTGTTATTTATGTTCCGTGCTTTTATAATGTTTTATTAGTTTATATTGTTGATATCTTGTTTTATAAAGTAAATTGTTATATAAAGTATAAACCATAAGATATATATATATAAAGTTATGTTCATACATATGCATGTGAAGTTTTAAATGGTAATATATTTGTTTTGTAAAATATTGATTTTAAATATGTTATACACAGATATGCGTGAGTTATATAAGCTAAAATATGTTTTCATCTAACATGTGTGTGTATGTGTATATAAGTTTTACTGTATATATATGCTTGAATTTTTTTTTCAAATGTGGTTTTCGTTTATATATATATATATATATATATATATATATATATATATATATATATTTATATATAATATGTAAGTTGTACTGTATATATTCCTGGGTTTTAATAGATATGTATAATATTTATATATTAGCTTATATATATAACCTACTTTTTTTAGATGTAGGTTTATATAAGATTTATATAGATATACACCGATATAGTAAATCATGGCTGATGTCCAGAATTGGTCACTTGTATAAGTTTATAGATATATTCATAATAATACTGATTATGTGATTTACTTTATGGTTTAAAAGAAAAGTAAGGTAATGTATTTTGTATTATTGAATATGTTATATTAAGAGCTTTATATACATGTTAGTTTTATAATATATTAGTTATATATATGATCTGTTGACTTATATTTATGTTACAATAAAGTAAGTTTTATATAACAAAGTGGGTTGTCTTGTTTCAAAAATGGGAAAAAGTTGTATATATAATATGTTTAAGGTTTAATTGAATTTATATTAATAGATTTTAAAATATATGTATATATGTTATACGTTTAAATATCTATATGAAGAATTTTGAAAAAAAAATGCAATATATATCATATGTATACATTTTGTTCCATCGAATCTAAGTCCAATTTTCTTTGTTTCGTCATCGTCTAGATTTACTACAACGGTTCTAACCATTGTCATTGTTCCGCTTATTCGATCCGTGTGCTTATTCGTGCCCATTCGCTCTCATTCCCGTTCAATTTTCTAGCCTCGAAAAGTGAGCAATCACTCACGTATAACGTTCTTATATTTAGTAAGTTTCAATTCAAATTGAAATGAGAATTGAAATATGTTGTAAAATTTGAACTGTTATTTATTTAATCGCTATATATGATATGCCATTATCTGTAACTGTACACCTATGACATATGAAACCATAACTTGTTATTTATATTCAAATTAAATTTGTTACTGATAATATATGCCTTTTGTCGATATGTTATATTTTTATCATATTTTTTCTCACTATGCAAGTTCCTTGTTAGTTTCGAATGGGTTAAAATGATACATACCCGAACGATATTCTAGAATAAGGAAAAATTGTTATGGGTTGAAATGATAAACCCAAGCGAATTTCGTTGATTTTGAAATTTTAGGATGGCGGGTTGAAATGATATACACCCGTAAATATTTAATTTGAGATTGAACTGATAAATATTAGTATCACTTGTCCACATGATAGAAAATTATATACGGATACCATCGGTCTATATTTTGAAATAATTTCCAAAGTTTTGAAAGGAAGGATTTTATTAATATTGATTTTTAAATATATTACGATGATATTTTATTTTGAAAAATTAGATTTTTAAATTATATATTTGGAAATTTTAAATTTATAAGTTAGTTTTGAAAATATAAATTTCAAGAGTTTGCTTATAATTTTATTATTTTTAATATATAAAATAAGATTTAAATTAGATTTATTAATAAGATTTAATTTGATATAATTTATTTAAATAAAAATTATTTTAATTAGTATACATATATATGCTTAAATATTTATTTAAAAATTTACATTAATATTTCAAATAGATTTTTTAATAACTTTATATAAATACAGGTTGGAAAAATAAAGCAAAATTGACTTGAAATTTAATTGTTTAATAATTGAGTTTAAATAAGAATTTATTTGAACTTATTGATTTTGAGATTTGAAAGGTATGACTTATAACTTGATTGGATGAAAAGTGATTTAAATGAATATTCTCAACTTTAAAAAAAATTGATACTAAATATATAATATTGATTTAAATGCATAAATTGAGATTTTATTTAATTGTTATTAAAATTATTAAGTGAATATTTTCCAATTTGAATAAAATTAAAATTGAATGTTGAAATACAAATGAAACCTATATTGTAAATGTTTGAATATTTAAACTTCGAATCTTATGGGAATTGAAATGATAGTTCAAAAAAAACATGGATTTGAAATTGATATAAATTTAAATGGTTTATTAAAAATTTGAATTGTTAACCTTTTTAATTGAATTTGTGAACTGGGATTGATTAAATTGAATTTTGGATTTTAAGTCGATTTGAATCAATTGAGAAATGGGAAGAAACTAATTTTATTATATAAAGTATTTTTTAATATATATTATTTTTACCTATGAACTATTTTAATATATAAATTATTTTAATATATAAACTATTTTAATATATAAACATTTTAATTTATAACCATTTTAATATATATACTATTTCAGTATCTAAACTGCTTACGTTGGAACAGTTATGATTACGGAATGTTATGATTTCAAAAGTGTTATGAACTCGGAAGTGTTATGATTTTAAAAGTGGTATAATTTCAGAAGTGTTATGATTTTTAAAGTGTTATGATTCTGGAAATGAATATTATTTAAAGTGAATAATGATATCAAATCGATATGGTTTTTGGAAATGAATATGATAATTGTATATGAAGTATGAACTATTTGAAATGAAATGACCACCGTGTGAAATAAGCGTTTGATTGTTAAAGCGACTGGGATCGGATATTGTCGTACACTCTTTCAATACCGAAAACCACTTTAACAACTGTGTACGTGGTGCAGATTCTAAAACGAAGTTGGATGGTTTGACAACGATTCTATATGGTATTTATGTGGCCCTGACTTCCGTGAGTCAGCTTGACGTGGCTAAAACAGGAGCTATACCGGGCCAAGTGGGCTCATTCCCCCAATCGGGCACATTTCTTCGATACCATACTGTTGCTTTTATGATTTGATTGGGACAACCTTTGATTTGGGAGTGTGTCACGAGGTCATTCCCTCGATCAGAAAATGTTGCTCGCCTCGTGACACACTCCCAAATCAAAGGGTGCACCCAATCAAATCATAAAAGCAATAGAGTGGTATCAGAGAAATATGCCCGATCGGGGGAATAAACCCACTTGGCCCACTATAGCTCCTATTTTAGCCACATCAAGCTGACTCATGGGAGTCAGGCCTATGTAAATACCGTATAGAATCATCGTCAAACCATCCTACTCCGATCTGGAATCTCGACCACGTACACAGTTGTTAAAGTGGTTTTTGGTATTGGTAGAGAGTATGACAATATCCGGTCTCGGTCTTTTTAACAACCAAACGCTTATTTCACACCGTGGTCATTTCATTTAAAATAGTTCATACTTCATATCAAAATATCATATTCATTTTCAAAAATCATATCAATTTGATATCATTATTCACTTTAAATAATATTCATTTCTAGTATCGTAACACTTTAAAAATCATGACACTTTTGAAATCATAACACTTTTGAAATCATAACACGTCTGAGATCATAATACTTTTGAAATCATAACACTTCCGTAATCATAATAGTTCCAACTTAAACAGTTTAGGTACTGAAATAGTATATATATTAAAATAGTTATCAATTAAAATAGTTTATATATTAAATAATTTATATATTAAAATAGTTCATAGGTTAAAATAATATATATATTAAAAATACTTTGCATAATAAAATTAGTTTCCTCCTATTTCTTAATTGATTCAAATCAACTTAAAATCCAAAATTCAATTTAATCAATCCAGTTCACAAATTCAATTTAAAAGGTTAACAATTCAAATTCTCAATAAACCATTTAACTTTATATCGATTTCAAATCATTGTTTTTTTGAACTATCATTTCAATTCCCATGAAATTCAAAGTTTAAATATTCAAACATTTACAATATAAGTTTCATTTGTATTTCAACACTCAATTTTAAATTTATTCAAATTGGAAAATATTCACTTAATAAATTTGATAACAATTAAATAAAGTCTTAATTTATACATTTAAAACAATATTAAATATTTCGTCTCAATTTTTATTTAAAGTTGAGAATATTCATTTAAATCACTTTTCATCGAATCAAGTTATAAGTCATACCTTTCAAATCTCAAAATTAATAAGTTCAAATAAATTCTTATTTAAATTCAATTATTAACCAATTAAATTTCAAGACAATTTTACTTTATTTTCCCAACATCTATTTACTTAAAGTTATTACAAAATCTATTAAAAATATTAATGTAAATTTTTAAATAAATATTTAAGCATATATATGTATACTAATTAAATTAAATTTTATTTAAATAAATCATATTAAATTAAATCTTATTAACAAATCTAATTTAAATCTTATTTTTTATATTTAAAAATAACAAAATTATAAGTAATCTCTTAAAATTTATTTTTTCAAAACTAACTTATAAATTTAAAATTTCCAATATATAATTTAAAAATCTAATTTTCCAAAATAAAGTATCTTCATATTATATTTAAAAGTCAATATTAATAAAATCCTTCTTTCAAAACTTTGGAAATCATTTCAAAATATAGACCTACGGTGTCGTATATAATTTTCTATCCTATGGACAAGTGATACGGATATTTATTATTTCAGTCTGCAAATTTAAAATTTATGGGGGTATATCATTTCAATCCACCATCCTAAAATTTTAAAATCAATGAAAATCGCTTGGGTTTATCATTTCGACCCATAACAATTTTCCCTTATTCTAGAATATCGTTAGGGTATGTTTCATTTCAACCCATAGGGAATTCTAAACTAACAGGGAACTTGCAGAGTGAGAACAAATATGATAAAAATATAACATATCGATAACATGCATATATCATCAGTAACAAATTTAAATATAATATAATATAACAAGTTATGGTGTCATATGTCATAGGTGTGTTGAATATGCGTTTATATGATTTTTGTTTGATGATAATAAACATATATATATATATATATATATATATATTCGTTTAAATGTATTTGGTAATGTATTATTTTATTTTTCATAGATTAAATAAGTATTTGCTGAACAAAATAAATAACACAGAATTTGAATTCAAACAAAAAATTTATTCAAACAAATGTTTATTACAATTTTTGAATAGAACAAATTTCAAGCTCTCACTATATATATATATATACAATTTCAATTACAGTACAATTTTGATTACATCACGATTCACATTTACATTTGACCTCACTACATATCAGTCATTCATTTAACTCGTATTTTATCTTCAACTTCACTCCAAATTGAATCCAGCATATGAGCAATCTGCAAAAACAAATATTGAAGCAGTAAAATTGAAAAGGAAATATTTTTACAGTATAAAATAAAATGTGGATGTTGAAAATAATATTTTCCTCAGTTATTTAGGTTGTTCGTCATCATTTAATTTTGATTTCATCTTTCAAGAACAACTTGAGACGTACACAGTGTATCACTGTATATGCCACAAGGCCGTGCACACTGATATATACACTTGATAAATTTACAGGGACAGGTGAGCACAAGTCAAACCCAAAATGCCGGGTTCAACTCAAGCGCAATAAAAATAATGCCATAATATTCAGCATAAGGTCAAATCCGAGCTAGAAGCTGGATTCAACTCAGGTGTAATTCGAAAAACAAATCCAAATGCAATAAAATGGTCGGGAGCAATCTTAATGCACAACAAGTATAAATGAACGCCAGAGTGTGCAATATACTCAGACTTCGAGTGCAAAACAAAGTAAAGCTCCAACCAAGTGAATATGCATTATGTACACGAGTGAATGCAATTCAGTACTCAATCCAATCAAATAACTCGAGTACAATAAATGGAGATGCAACCCAAATCAAAATGAACCAGATGGAACTGCAACAGCAGGAATGGCAACATGCATGCCACAAGTCTGCAACAAATGAAATATATGCACCGGCATTTCATATCACAAAACCAAGCACCAAAAATGCAACATGCAGTATGCAGTGATGCACAGGAACCAAGGCCAAGACTAGTGAACTGGGTGTGTCGACCAGTGCACATCAAACCAGAAGTATGCTCGAAGCAAAAACCCAAACCAAATTCAAGCTATACAAGAAAAACTCAAACCAGAGGCGACTGGCACCAACATATACAACAATGAATCAAAGATTACAAACCAAAGCCTAAATGTCCAATTCGCTGCCACCATGACAATAGTAAACATGTATGAAATGATCAACTGACACTGCAGCTACAAATCAAAAAATGGTAGAGTATAAGTTCAAACAGCAAATGCTTCGACCAACCTATATATGATTGACCAGAACTACCAGGTGAAGACTTCAGGAGGAACAAGATGATCTGCCTCGAAGCACATGACTCAATGCAAACACAGTGAAACTCAAAGCTAACACATACATATATGAACACACATATATGCAATTGACAGCAATTATTAGAGCAAGCTCGAATGAGCAAGTGCACCAGGGCAGTACACTTCAACCACAACACATATTCAAGCACATGTCAGTGGAAAATTAATGCACAGGTATAGGCCGAGAAAAAACCAAGCATGGAATTTCAAAATTGACCGAAGTCAAATAATATAAGGAATACGAACTGAACAAGTCAAAGACAAATTTCTCATCTCGAAAATATCATTATAAAATCATAGTGCCGAAGTTAACATAGTTTCAAATCAGCAAATTCAAAGTCGTGATGACCAAGAAAACATCGTTAAAGAAAATTCAAACAAGCTAATAATCAAGTAACGAAGATATATGATTTAAACAAGTCAGAAACATCTCAAGCATTCAAGCAAAATCGAACGGCAAAAGAAACTATCAAACGAATGAAAATCAAGGAAATTAAGCCCTATTTAAACCAAACATCATCGACATACGAAGGAAATCGATTTCAAGCAAGCATAACAGTAAAGCAAAAGGGAAAAATCACATACCAAATCACCGAACTCGATCGAGAAGGAGCAGCCATGTGCAAAAGTGAAAAATACAATCGATCATGAAGCAATCACGAGAACAACCCACCTGATCGAACTAGTTAAAGTCGACTTCTTCGATTTTATACGAAGCCCTAATTTGCAAGCGAAGGAAAAAGGAACGACCGACATTATTTTACAGAGCAAATAGAAAAAGAGGAAAGTGGGCCGGCATAAATTAAAGAGGGAGAAATCTTTGGGCTGGTTTAGCTAATAAAGGATTTTTGTTTTATAAAATTAGGGTTTTGTTTTTCAAGTGTTTTTAAATTATCGTCTTTTGTATTTTCTTTTGAAAATTGTGTAATTACTAGTCGTGTGACTAGGGGACAAACTACGTGGCGTAGTTTGTCCCCTCGCAACTCAGTGGCTGAGTTGTGGTAGGGTTTTGAGCGTAGAGCTAGGTTAGTCGTAGCGGGTGCCGCGAGTTTACGTGTAAGCGTGTGACTACTTAATTTCTAGTAGAAAGCTTGGGGGCAGCACGTAGGCAAGGTTTTGCCGAAGCTGGGTAAATTCTGTGTCGTTCTATTTCTAACATTTATTATTCTGCTACGCTGCTATAATTTTGATTTATCTGTGTTGAAATAATTTTATAAGCTTCCACAATAATTTTTATAATTAACAGTATCACCTTATTCACCCCCCCTCTAGGGTGAAATCGATCCTGCAAGTGGTATCGGAGCTAGGAATAGAAGTCAACTTTTGTTTTTCAAAAAATTTGATTTTTTCGAAAATCAATTTTTGTTTTAAAATTTAAAATTTTAAAATGGCATCTTTTAATAATGCTTTTGTTGAGGGTCAGTCCATAGTTAGACAACCAATGTTCAATGGTGAATACGCCTACTGGAAAAATAGAATGAAATTTTTTCTGAAAACCATTGACGCTTGGAATATTGTTGAGACAGGTTATAGAGCACTAACTATAACTGTAGATAATCGAGAAATAGATAAACCGATGGATCAATGGACAGAACTAGAAAATAAATTACAAAATGCTAATGCTAAAGCTATGAATTCTATTATCTTTTCATTAGATCAATTTGAATTGAATCGTGTCTCACATTATCTAACTGCGCAGGAAATACGGCACACACTAGAAGTGACTCATGAAGGAATATCTCAAGTTAAAGAATCTCGTCATGCCATGCTAAGCAGCGAATACGAGAACTTCACAATGGCGAAGGAAGGAAATATCAAAGAGATGTATGGACGACTTTCCAATATCGTATACAAATCAAAAGCTCTCGAAAAATCATGCACAGAGTTGGAGATAGTCCGAAAAATCCTCAGAGTCCTCCCACGAAGTTTTGAAGCCAAAGTGACTGCCACTCAAGAATCAAAAGATTTAAAACAGATGAAAATTGAAGAACACATCGGAAATCTCACTGCTTATGAGCTAGAAATGAAATTCAAGGAAGAGCGTGAAGGAGGTGACATTCGAAAGAAACCAATAGCTCTTAAAGGAACAACAGAAAGTGAGGATGACGATGATGATGATGGAGCAGTGGAATTGGAGCTGATAATAAAGAAATTCAAAAGGTGGAATTACAAATACGGAAATCCAGTCGAAATCAAAAATTGAAAAGCAGAATAACCAAAGCACTAGACTACTCAAAAGAACAGAAGATCATCTGTCACAAGTGCAACCAACCCGGACATATAAAGCCCAATTGTCCTCAAAATTGACGCGACTTTGAAAAGAAATAAAAAAGGAGAAGTTTTGCAGCCACGTGGAATACAAGTGATGAAGATAATCAAAGTTGCCTTCAAGGTAATATAACTGATAGCGACGATGACAACCCAAGCGAGGTATCAAAACTCACTCACTCACAACTACTTATATATTTCCACGAAGTAAATGACTGTTTTGAACGACTTAGGGAGAAGTATGCCAAACTTGAATCACAAAAAAAATACTTTGATAGATTCAAATGAACAACTTGACCAATTAGTTAAAACCTATCAAAGTAGGATCACTAAGTGTGATAAGTGTCCAACATTTAAAGAAGAAATTAAAAAATCAAAAATTAATATAAAATCACTTGAAAATGAAATTCTGATTTTGAAAGAGAGTGAAAATACTAGGAGAGAGAACTCTATTAAAAAGTGTACACAATTATTGAACGAAAATGAATCTCTCAAAATACAAGTCCAACAATTGTCGACGACTTTAGATAAATTTTCAAAAAGTGAAAAATTCGTTGAATATGCTATTAGGGAAGCAAACTGTTAATACAGTTAGACAAGGACTTGGATATAATCAATCTAAAAATGTTAGAAATGAGATTAATCAAGAAAATTCAATGTGCACAATTTGTAGAAAATTTGGACACAATCAAAATAGTTGTTGGTTTAGACCCAAACACGCAAAAACCATTCCAATTTGGATTCCAAAAGGCACAAATACAAAATCTCTCAAAGTTGTACAAATTTGGGTGCTAAAAGGAACATATATAAATAGTTATGGGACTTTCCAAAATTATTTTTCAAAATATTCTGCCACTAACAATCATGGACCTATAAAAACAAATAGGTCACAAAAATCTTTCATCCTGTAGGTGTGGTGACAGGCTAAGAAACAACAATAGTGTTACTTGGATTCTGGCTGTTCAAGGACACAACGAGCGACAAAGCAAAGTTCGATAGCCTAGTATGAAGGTGACAGAATCACAATGGACAACAACGACAAATATCGTAAAGGTAAAACAGGTAATGGTATATTTGAACAATATATTAAATGTGATAATCTGCACCATAATCTGAGTTAAATCAGCCAATAATATGATGATGAATAATGATGATTTTGATTCTGACTTATTCAAAATTGTTGGCCAATTATATTCTTATGCCAAAAACACTATAATAATCTCTAGAGCCTACGAATTACTTCATATATATTAGTTTGGATTAATAATAGTGTTTTATTGGATGATAATACATTCGGTTATTTTACGGTTGACTCTATATTCACGGTTTTTGATTATTTACACGGCTTCAATTCAAACTAAAGAGAATGTCATTTAAAAATACTGTTAAAATTGATTTTGAGATATTTTGTTGCACACTACATGGTCTGGTCTATCATATTCAATTAATAATATTTTTTGAATGAAAGAGAAATTCAGATGCAGATTACACTTGTAATCTAGTTGATAGAAAAATTACTAGTTGAACGTGATTTTTGTTGAGACATTTAGTAACTGCATCATTTTTTGAAGAAAATATCTGCATATTTTTCATTTCAAATAGCAGAAATTTTTCTCATATAACCTCTTCGAGAAAATCATTTTTGACCATGTTTTCATATCAGTCATTTTGAAAAATTAATTTTATAATTGTTTTTGAATTAGATTTTAAAAGACTATTTTGACTAATCTGACTCCCTAATAATTATCGAAAAGATAAATAGTGATTGAAAAAGTGATGAGTGTTGATATTTATCATATATTATGACTCGAGATGGTATAATAAGTAAATTTCTTTAGAAATTTATACAAGAGTTGTAAAACTTTTTTGTTGGTAGAAAATTCCATGACCATCTCTATTTCTATCATATTTCTAACGACCATCACTCATCAAAATTCTATATAGTTTGCCAATGTGTGGTACTTTAAACAGGAACCATTCGTTTTTCATTTTACATTCTTAATAAAATAAATAAATAAATAAAATTAATAATAATAATAATAACAAAATAAAATAAAATCCAAAGTAGTCACTCTCATTTAAAAGTCTTCACGGTTATGCATGGGTGAATTACTTGGAATTTGTTATATGCTTCCATGCTCATTTAAAAGTCCTCACGGTTATGCATGTATGGAACGCATATAAAAATTGATTTTTTAGTAAACAAGTTGATTCTAATCCCATTTAAAAATCCTCACGGTTATGCGTGGTTAGAAGATACTTGAATTCATTTTTTTTAAATAAAATTGGAATACAACTAATCTCATTTAAAAGTCCTAACGGTTATGCATGGTTGGTAGATATTCAAATTCCTGATATAAATATACCACAAATAGGCACAACTGTATGGTTTTATATGATGACATCATTCCTATCATTCTAAAAGTGAAATATGCGCCTAACAAAGTATTTATGATTTTTGTTTGATTTTTTATTGAAATTTAATATTTATATCCGATTGAGTTTTAATGTTGGATTAATATCGATCACTTTATCTCTATTTTTTCTAACACTATTACTCTTTTGCTGATAACAAAAGAGGGAGAGGAAAGTTAAGATTTTGTCAAATAAAATCAAGTAAAAGTCAAATATTTTCTATTTGCATCTAGGTTCAGTTGCATATTTTTAATTGTATGCATATATGAAGGGGGAGCTTTGTGTAGAGAGGAAGCATTCGAATAGATGGGAGCAAATGGAATCATCAAATACATTTAATATGTTTCAAAATCTTAAATATATGTTTGTTATCGTCAAAAGGGGGAGATTGTTGAATTTGCGTTTATATGATTTTTGTTTGATGATAATAAACATATATATATATATATATATATATTCGTTTAAATGTATTTGGTGATGTACTATTTTATTTTTCATAACTTAAATAAATATTTGCTGAATAAAATAAATAACATAGAATTTGAATTCAAACAGAAATTTTACTCAAACAAATGTTTATTACAATTTTTGAATAGTACAAATTTTAAGCTCTCACTATATATATACAATTTTAATTACAGTACAATTTTGATTACATCACGATTTACATTTACATTTGACCTCATTGCATATCACTCATTCACTCAACTCGTATTTTATCTTCAACTTCACTCCAATTGAATTCAGCATCTCAGCAATCTGCAAAAATAAATATTGACGCGGTAAAATTGAAAAGCAAACATGTTTGCAGTATAAAATAAAATGTGGATGTTGAAAATAATATTTGCCTCAGTTATTTGGGTTGTTCGTCATCATTTAATTTTGAATTCATCTTTCACGAACAGCTTGTGATATACACAGTGTATCACTGTATATGCCACAAGGCCGTGCACACCGATATATAAACTTGATAAAATTACAGGGACAGGTGAGCATAGGTCAAACCCAAAACACCGGGTTCAACTCAAGTGCAATAAAAATAATGTCACAATATTCATCACAAGGTCAAATCCGAGCTACAAGTTGGATTCAACTCAGGTGTAATTCGAAAAACAAATCCAAATGCAATAAAATGGTCGGGAGCAACCTCAATGCACAACAAGTATACATAAAGGCTAGAGTGTGCAATATACTCAGACTTCAAGTGCAAAACAAAGTAAATCTCTAACCAAGTGAATATGCAATATGTACACGAGTGAATGCAATTCAGTACTCAATGCAATCAAATAACTCGAGTACAACAAATGGAGATGCAACCCAACTCAAAATGAACCAGATGGAACTACAACAGCAGGAATGGCAACATGCATGCCACAAGTCTGCAACAAATGAAATATATGCACCATCATTTCATATCACAAAACCAAGCACTAAAAATGCAACATGCAATATGCAGTGATGCACAGGAACCACGACCAAGACTAGTGAACTGCAAGTGTCGACCAGTGCACATCAAACCAGAAGTATGCTCGAAGCAAAATCCAAACCAAGTTCAAGCTATACAAGCAAAACTCAAACCAGAGGCAACTGGCACCAACATATACAACAACGAATCAGAGATTACAAACCAAAGGCTAAAAGTTCAAGTCACTGCTACCATGACAACAGTAAACATGTATGAAATGATCAAGTGACACTGTAGCTGCAAATCAACAAATGGTAGAGTACAAGTTCAAACAGCAAATGCTTCGACCAAACCTGTATATGATTGACCAGAACAACCAGGTAAAGACTTCAAGAGGAATAAGATGATCTGCCTCGAAGCCATGAATCAATGCTAACATAGTGAAACCCAAAGCTAACACATACATATATGAACACGCATGTATGCAATTGACAGCAACTATTAGAGCAAGCTCAATGAGCAAGTGCACCGAGACAGTACACTTCAAGCACAATGCATATTGAAGAACATGTCAGTGAAAAATGTAATGCACAAGTACAGGCCGAGAAAAAATCAAGCATGGAATTTCAAAAATGGCCGAAGTCAAATAATATAAGGAATACGAACTGAACAAGTCAAAGATAAATTTTCATCTCGAAAATATCATCACAAAATCAAAGTGCCAAAGTTAACATAGTTCCAAATCTACAAATTCAAAGCCGTGATGACCAAGAAAACATCGTTAAAGAAAAATCAAGCAAGCCTATAATCAAGTAACGAAGATATACGATTTGAACAAGTAAGAAACATCTAAAGCATTTAAGCAAATTCAAACTGCAAAAGAAACTATCAGACGAACGAAAATCAAGGCAATTAAGCCCTATTTAAACCATAACATCATCAGCATACGAAGGCAATCGAGTTCAAGCAAGCATAACAATAAAGCAAAAGGAAAAAATCACATACCAAATCACCGAACTCAATCGAGAAGGAGCAGCCGTGTGCAAAAGCGAAAAATACAATCGATCATCAAGCAATCACGAGAACAACCCACCTGATCGAACTAATTAAATTCGGCTTCTTCGATTTTATATGAAGCCCTAATTTGCAAGCGAAGGAAAAAGGAACGGCCGACAATATTTCACAGAGAAAATAGAAAAAGAAGAAAGTGGGCTGGCATAAATTAAAGAAGGAGAAATCTTTGGGCCGGTTTAGCTAATAAAGGATTTTTGTTTTATAAAATTAGTGTTTTGTTTTTCAAGGGTTTTTAAATTTCGTCTTTTGTATTTTCTTTTGAAAATTGTGTAATTACTAGTCGTGTGACTAGGGGACAAATTACGTGGTGTAGTTTGAAAATTCGCAACTCAGTGGCTGAGTTGTGGCAGGGTTTTGAGCATAGAGTTAGGTTAATCAGTAGCGGGTGTCGCGAGTTTACGGGTGTAAGCGTGTGACTACTTAATTTCTAGTAGAAACCTTGGGGGCGACACGTAGGCAGGGTTTTGTCGAAGCTGGGTAAATTCTGTGTCGTTCTATTTTTGCATCTATTGTTCCGCTATTATCTGTGCTGCCATAATTTTGATTTATCTGTGCTGAAATAATTTTATAAGCTTCCGCAATAACTTTTATAATTAACAGTATCGCCTTATTCACTCCCCTGTAGGGTGAAATCGATCCTACAAGGTGAACAGTTATAGATAATGGCATATCATATATAGCGATTAAATAATTAACAGTTTAAATTTTACAGCATATTTCAATTGTCATTTCAATTTGAATTGAAATTTACTAAATATAAGATTGTTAACTGTGAGCGATTGCTCACCTTTCGAGGCTAGAGAATTGAACAAGAATGAGAGCGAATGGGCAGGGACAAGCACACGGATCGAATAAGCAAAACAGTGACAATGGTTAGAACTGCTATTGTAAATCTGGGAGTGGCAACGAACAAAGAAAATTAGACTTAAATCCGATGGAACAAAATATATACATATGATATATATCACATTTTTTTTTTCAAAATTCTTCATATAGAGATTTAAACATATTATATACATACTAAATTCTATTAACATAATTTAACTAAACCTTAAACATATTATATATACAATTTTTTCCCATTTTTTAGACTAGTCAACCCACTTTATTATATAAAAATTACTTTATTGTAATGTAAATACAAGTCAACAAATCATATATATAACTAATATATTATATAACTAACATATAAATATAAAGCTCCGGAATATAACATATTCAATAAAACAAATATACATTATCTTACTTATCTTTGAAACCACAAAGTAAATCCCATAATAAGTATTATTATGAATATATGTATAAACTTATATGTGAACCAAGTGACTAATTCTAGAATTAGCCATGATTTACTAGATTGTGTATATGTATATAAATCTTACATAAACCTATATCTAAAAAAAGTAGGCTATATATATAAGCTAAGATATAAATATTATACATACCTGTTAAAACCCAGGTATATATACAGTACAGCTTACATATTATATATACGAGTATGGTGGCACGTCCGTTGGACGTGTGTCAAGAAGGAAGTGTGAAAATTTTGTGTGTGCTAGAGTTATGATGGTGATGTATGTACACAGAGACACACATACGTGCATATGTACACAAATATATCGAGTACTTTGGCATATGCGATGCATTTGCGAAGGAGGAACTGGTATTATAAAACACGGTTTGAAAGATTTTTTTTAATCTTACAAAACGACAGTAACGTGAGGACGCCTGTTATGTGAAGTGTTTTGTATCTAATTACTTGTTGCATAGATACTGAAATGCTATGAATGAAAATACAATTTTCAAACTCAAACTGTCCACAAATGTGAGGGTCGTGTTATAAATGAAAATACAATAGTGACTAACTAAAATAAGTCAAGAGTTTCTAATTATATGAACAAATAGTTTAAAGCGGTTAAAATGTTTTAAGATTATGTTTCCAATACAGCAAACATAATGGTATGCATTGACACGCGTCTGCTTGTAGATATGTACTAAACATAGGCGCAGCTCCGTAGTAAATCAGTTTCCCTGAAATAACACTCTATGATTACACAAATTTTGTTACAATGAAAGCGGAAATATTTGTAATATTACATATTACTGTAAACACTTGCGTCTTAAAACATCAATAAATTGAAATCAAACTCCTTGCATTATTGAACATAGTTCATTAAATTGCATACAATTAAATCATACAGGTTGAACCTACATTTTCAGAAATCTCACTTTATTACAATTCATTATAACCAAATCAGCATCATCTGTCTTTTTGTAGCCAATAATAAAACTATCAAAGCTTAAAAAAAATACACGTCATGCCATTTGATAGGAAAAAAACTAAAATTAACAAATTATGTATCTTCGTGAAAATATGCATTTAAGTCAGTAAAAAACAATAAGCATCGAATGTTCATTTACTTTCAAATAGAACTCCAACCAAACATATATTGAGAAAAAATTCAGAACAAAGCCAATCTTCTTGCTCTTCCTCATCTCTTCCACTTTGAATTTTAACTTTTCCACCTGGGCCATAACAAAATAAGGAAAGAATAAACGTTGACTAAGAAAATGAGTATAATTATATGAATTGAAGGAATAAGAAGACGTAAGTACATGTGCTTCTTGAACAAAGGTCAATATTAGTTGTTTTGTGAGTTATATAAGTAATTTCCAAGCATTTTCCTCTAAATAATAATAGAGCACATTCTTTCCAGATTTTTTTTTGGTTATTCAAATAGCGCACCTTTAATGAAACCACTGTGCAAAATATTCATTACCCTTCCTCTGTGCATTTACTGAAATAAAATAACCTTTTGTGTATGCAAAGAGTTCAACTAAAAAAATGCTAATGAGTGGTATCTAGTTGCAATATCGGTGTTGAAAATAATAATAACAATAATGCTACACCACAACCACCTAGTGATGGAGCTCTTAAGTTCAATCATGCAACAAACTTCCCTTTCCTTGGAAAGCAGGGTCCAATGTGTAAGCCTACATTGTTACTGGTATCAAAAGGATATTCAAGTACCATCTAATGTCAAAATCAAAGAATCGAAAGGAAAAAAGGTTCTGCCTGTAAGGCAGCAACAGGCTGCTACAATGCAGCGGCCCCAACTTGCTCAAGCTGCTGCAATATGCAGCAGTAGAAAAAAAAAAGTTAGGCTGCATACATATTATAGAGAATTTGAGGCAATACTGAATAATATCAATTAAATTAGCTTGCATAGTAAGGAATTAATAAACCTTGACTATGAAAATGAGTATAAATTACATTTTCGTATTGCACGGTAGAAAAATATGCTGAAAGCATTCATTAGACGTGTGCAAAGAAAATCAAAAGCAAATTCGTTTGTTGTGAATAATGTTCATATGCATAAATAATGCTTGACACAAATAAATACATGAACTAATTTCTTTTTTATGTGAAATAGTGTGAACAAATGAGCACAAAACTCGTTATTGTATTTTCAAGCATCTATTTGGTTTCTGTGTAAATACTGAATGAGAAAAGTATATTATGAGACTTAAATTTTATTTGTCTCCAATGCGACTTTTAATTATCTATAAACCGTGAAGACGTTGAGATGACTTTTGACCATTTCAGTCTTCGTACTAACGCAAATTTCAGTAATTATTAACAGACTGAAATAATGGATGTTAAAAGTTTGAAAATTAGGTGGCCCATGATGATGTCCTTTGGATTCTACTGTCGAAGTGACAGATTCAGCAATTTTTCCAAAAGTAAGCACAACAATAACAACAAATATAACCATATGATCATAACTTAAAATTACAAATAATAACTAATTTTTTCTTTTTAGTACGTGTGCACAAAAAATGGAGGAATAAAAACCCAAAAAAATTCCTATAGATGCAACTCAATCTAATTAACTCTCGTATCGGACATAGCTTTCTAGTATATGTTCAAACTGTAAATATATTGTCAGTTATAATTTAAAATGTGGAATACATATAGCTTAAACAATCAAATCCAGAAATAGGTAAATATCAAAAAACATTGTATTGGAAACAAAACTATAAAACATTGAAAAGGTAATGTGGTCAGTTCACAGGCACCACCTTATTGTAGTGAAGGATAAAGGTTATCAGTATAAGATTGTTAAAATAACGTGTACTGAAATGAAATTATATTAAGTAGAAAGCATAAAATACTTACAAAAAACAGCGTGTTCTTTAAATACTAATATGTCAATCACTATCTGAATGTACGTATGAAGTAGTATTTGTGTGCACATGATTACATTGCTTAAACCAAGGGGAGTAAAGGTTTGAGTGTGCCTTTATAAAGTTTAATGAGTTCGCTAGAGAAAAGAACACATAATCTAATTGATCTGAAGAAGAAGATAGCATAAACATAATAACAAAAGTAAGCAGCCAAAAAGGGGAATATAGTTAAAGAAATAAAGTTTTGTGGACATGGTTGTCTATATGGAATCTAGCATATTTACTGCATATCTGATAACCTATATGCTTGCTTACCACATTGGTACAGGTTTGATAAAAATGAAACAGCCAATACTATTATTTTAACACAAAGCAAACATTATTGCCTTGGTATGAGTACCCCAAAAATGAAAAGACTGAAAGACAGAACATGACATTAATTTTGATCATGGTTACATACACCGACTAAACAAAAATTTAATTTAGAAGTTGCATACCTTGCATACTGAGCCAGGACCTCCACTTAGTAGAACTCCCACACCAAATATTCGATGAAGAGCTAAGCAGTTTACACCAATCAAATGTCCAAACTCAGAAAATTGAAGCACCATAATTAAGAAAGTTTGAAAAATCAGGTTGATTGGAAGCATAAAAATGTTAAACAATGCTAATACTGTTTTCTTTTTGTTTGTTTTGCATTTGCATATTTATTATTAAAAAAAATCACATTGCATTTCATTTTTCAGTTTGCATTTCTGTTGTGTGCGTTTCTTTGTTCCCTCTCTGCATTCCATTTCATTGCCGAAAGAAAAAATATACCGCACTTCAATTCATTGGCAAAAGAAAAAATATACCGCACTGCTTTTGTGCCATTGCATATTCAATAAAATAACATTGTTCTCTATTACATTTTTCCTCAACCAATCGCTTAGACCAACCTCTCTTGCCTTCACCATCATCAACAAATTCCCACAACAACAAACTCCCCCTCCCCCCCACCCACACACACACACACTTTTAAAAAATTCATTGCACATTTTACATTTGCATTGCTTTCTGTTTCGAATTTGCATTTCATTTGTCACATTGTGGTTTGGAAAACAGTGTCTGCATTTCATTTGCACGGTTTACTGTTTACTGTGTGTGCATTGGCTCTGTCATCATTCCTTTTGTGTCACTTCTGTTTTTGATTCCAGTTTTTGTTTCCATTAAAAAAAAATCATCTTCAATTCATCTATTTACAGTTCAATTTTTTTTTACAATTTGAAAGTCTGCATTTTCTTTTTCAGTACAATTTGAAACCTTGAACACACACACACCCAGCAGTGCACCACTGTGCACAACCACCACATACACAAACAACTGTGCAATGCATTTCCCCTACCATTTCTGACCTCTTGCATTTGATACAACCTGCTGCTATTCCATTGCCTACATCTGACATCAACCATCCACTTACTAATCAACTTACAACCCACATCTTGCCTATAGCTTGCACAGCAACCTCCTGCATATCACTAGTTCCTTCTCAACCAATTGTCGTCATCACTGTTTCTCCTCATCGAACAGCAAATAACAAAACATCATCACCTCTGCATTCTACCCATACCATCATTTCACCACTGCACAGTTTACTGCCTGTCATCCTTACCACTGCTACATTCCCATTTCAAACCATACAATCCACCACCTCACATAAACATTTCCATACATTGCCATCACTTCACATAATCATTTCCCACCTCTGCTCACCACACTCCTCACTACTTCCCCTACATCAGCAGCCATACAAAACCCTCACCATCACCATCCCCAATCACTGCCTACTAAACTCAACTCCACAAATCTCAAACAATCATTCTCCTATAACATACTGACACTGCCTGCAATCACACCCAATACACCCACCACCAAGTCACCTAGCTGCTAACCCCTGTCACCACCCCATAGCAGCATATCATCTATACTGCACTGCATCAAACTTTTCGTTCAGACACAAATTCACCCAGTTCATATACATTAAACTTTTCTTCCACGCATCAAACCATATACAAACATCAAACCATTGCCTGCTTCTTCCACACATCTCCATCGCCTACAACAACCATGTGCCTCTACTTCTCTACATCCTTCCCAATATCCAACCACTGCCTGAAACAAATACAATCTTTCACCATTAACCAACTTGCAACTGCCACTTCTACTCAAACCACCCCTGCCCACTGCCTCTAACCACTGTTAGTTCAAACCAGACCACTGTCTGCATCACATAAACCCCGACACAAAGCCACTGCCTCTTGCATTCTTCTCCACTTTCACAACACTTCCCACCACAATCTCCCTGCCATCACAACTGTTCCATTTCAACTCAAAACTCATAGTACCATTTCAACTCATAGTTCCATTTCAACTATGCCATCACCAGACTGCATTCAAACATCACTCCTCCAATTTGCCCCTAACTACAACATTCGAACTCCATCACTTCCGAAGCTGCTGCCCCCTATCACTACTTCTGCCATACCCTATCAACAGTCGTCACTTCAACAAACACTATTGACAGCAACAACATATACCACCAGCCGCTCGAACACCATTGCACACTTCATTTGACAACTCCACTCCTACAAACTCAATCATTACCGAACTCCACTTCATTTGACACGGTACACCAATTCTACGCTCAAATTGCAACTCACAACACCTGTTCATCACAGTCCCACCACCAAACAACTAATTCACTTTAATCAATTAGAGTGCACATGGGTGATTTTAGGAGAGTCTAACTAATGTACGGACCCAAAACAATTTTACAGCCATAACAGTTGCAGTGGAAGTAGGAATAAGAGCTTTTGTAGCAAAACCATTCTCTTCAAATTTTGGAAGGACGTGCTTTGCGGAGATTTTCATCAAAGAAATTAGATTCTTGCATTTTTCTTTTCTAAATTTAATGAACATCATTACCAATTACCCCCATCTTATAAAAACATTACATTTCACTACAATACAGGTGCAACTTTGGATCTCACTCAATCCGCTAAAGCCTTGATACTACCTCAGTAGCAGGGCAGACGCACACATCAGATTTTTGGTTAGTATATTAATGTAAAGAAATACCATGTGTCAGTGACATCCTGCAGTAGGTTGAAGACTTATATAAATGCCATGTTTTAGTATGCAGAAATGTAAAGATATGGGTAAGCAATGAACATCAAATTCATTTTCCAAACAGTGCAAGTAATAATAGGAACAGTACAATGAATTCATATTTTATTTATTAGCAGCACCATATCACTTTCGAATGGTAGTTTTAGAATTTTCTGTGCAATGCATAACCTGAAGTGTCAACAAATACTTCATATACTTTTAAATAAAATTACAACAATAACGCTATAAAGGCATATACCCTTTCACTGAAGGAACTTCAAAATTCATTCCAATAAATCCATGTTGGGCCAATGAATGTAATATGATTGTTGTACCCAAACAATGGCCAAAATTTAACCTTAGGCATGAGAAATCATCAATTTGACTAAAATATAAATTAAAAATACATGGTGTAAGTGGAAAATTAAATTGCAGGTTCTGAAGGCTATTTACTAACTTATATCTAAGCAAAACATAAAAGGGAAGAAGTGCACGAAAATCATAGTATAATAACAACGGTGTTGTAGATTAAAGGACCTTTTCCTTGATGAACTCTCCAGATCTAAAATTTAGTATACACATAGCAAGTGGCAAAAAAACTCAACCACACCATGTTTGTTGTTAAGAAAGTACAAACCTCTAGCTCTTCTTTTGGTCAAATAGAATCTTAAATGTGGTATGCTGCACAGTAAAAGCCCTGAGTTAAAATAATGATGTAAATTCAACTTTAAAGTAAAAAAACATTGGACATGGAAGCAAAGTTACTCCATAAAAAGAGGTTCAAATTTACAGTTAAGCTCGATGAACCCAATTTCAATTTCCTCAACCGAGTCCTTGAACACTGTCTGCAAGAACAACAACGTAGTTAGCGGTGTTGGAAATTCTGTTTCAGCCAACATCAAATCAGTAAACAAAATTTTAAATAAAAAAAATTAAAAGCTAAAATGGAAGAATACCACAAAGTCGAAACTCGATCACTGGCGTTTGAAACCCTAAATCCATCCATCACCTATTTCCCATGCGGTGCCTTTTCTTCAACGATCTGCATCGTGCATACACTCTGAATGATAGGTTGGTTTAATCGATAGTCAATTTGTTGTGGGATGTAATTTTTTGTTTTGTTTTCAATAACGATGGAGGAGTTTTAGGAGAAGAGAAGGGGATGTAAAGGGAAGTAACTGTAGGCATGAAGTTATGCGGTACGTGCAGGAATACGTGTGAGGTTGGGAAATACGATCGCACATTTCAGAGTAACTGTCGCATGCATTGAAATGACAAAACTAACCATGGATGAACAACTTCTGATTTAATTGTCAATGTGGCTATTTTGGTCAGTGTCAAAAAGGCTTCACTTTGACCGGTTGACCAAAGGTTTTGCTTTATAGTATAGACGAGTACTTTGGCACGTGCGATGCACGTGCGCAGGAGGAACTGGTATTAAGAAACGGTGGTTGTGAGGTTTTTTGAATTTTATGAAAAGACGTTGATGTGTACGTAATATTGTATTTGTTGGATATTGTCTAATCCAAAACGCATCCATGTCTGATGGACGTTTATATGTAACTTTTGTATCAAACGTGAAAATATGCTTTAAATTAGACCAACCGTACGTAGAGAAAGAGAGAGATAAATGTTTCACACGCTTACATGCGTAGGAAATTATTATATACAAAGTGAATGCTGTTTGGAGAATTTTTTGTAGCAGTTACTTGAAACTTTTGAATTGCGCGGTTGCAGAATATCATTTGTATGAAGGTTGCAACTTTTGATATTGTTTGTACTTGAAAGTTTAATAATTCACTTATAGACCTTAACGTATTAGACTTTATTAAGTAAAAATCTTGAGACAATTATGAAAATGGAAAAGTGCGCTTTTTACTGGTCAAACAAACAACCAAAAGTTTCTTATTCATATTGGGTGTCCATTGTTGAGTCCATATAAAAGTAGAAAGTCCTAGACCCCAGTAATAGGCATAAAGTAATAAGCATAAGAAAATTCACTAAACGTAAAAATAAAATATGTAGTATATGAATGATAACAAAACAGTCATCACACTAAATGCTTAATCTTTCTACTTAGCATTAAACATTGTTTAAGTTGAAAACAAACAAAAGGACTATAAGCAAATTCTTTTTTTGCAAGTATATGCAGTTGAAGCAAAGCAATGGCTAGGATATTAATTCCATTCTATTCCTGTATATTAATTTGTATTTTCTACATTGATGATATCAGTTTTGTGGTAAGAACTTCGATACTTACATAAAAATTACACTGTAAGTATCGTACAACCCTTGCAACATATATACATGGTCAAAAGTAGATTTTACAACTATATATGAATCTCTAAGAAAATAAGGACAAACTGCTGTACTAAGATGGATAGATTTAATTATAAATTAGCTGCAAATATAATACATAATTACATATATTTTTAGCACAATGTTTTGAAATATCATAATAACATTGAGCAAAAAAAAAACCATAATTTAAAGACAAACAAATTAAAATAAATATGAACAAAGAACAAAAAGGACATGCACGTGGAGTGGTTTGTCAAATCTTGGCTTCGAAAATCCAACCTTCCTTGCATTGTACGTCCAGATTTCTGGAATTCTTATGTAGGTTGAGGAAGTCCAAATTCCTTTTAACATCCCATGAAGAAATATTCTGAAGGTCTTGTTTGTATGAATTTCAATATTGAGATACCACTGCATTCTTTCAGTAGCAGTGCTAACAGAACAGCAAACTTAATCAGGAGAACCATATAATGTGTTATTGATCATTATGTACTTGGATCATATAATATCTTTTCTAGTATTGCTAAACTGTACGGTTTCATGCAAATAACGATACACATGATTGCAGATAAGTGATATGAAAGTATTCAAACTTAAATAATCACTGATAGGACCATTATTTTACTTTGACTGTAAGGGACCATTGGCAGAAAAAGAGCAATCCTACATTTTGAATTGTCTACTCAAAAATCTAAGTCTAGGACAAAATGAATGTTTCTGAACATAAAATTAAATAGCAAGTAAATCGATTGGAATTAATTAGTGCAATTATTTTGTGAAAATAATTAAATTATCTTACCCTACTTATTCCTTAAAACTAAGGTGATAGGACTTAACATTGTCGTCCTAGAATTGTAAGGTAGGAACATCTATATGAACAACAATTTTTTATAACATCCTTCTTTTAGTACCAAGCCCTCACCTATAAGAATAGGTAAGGCTCGAATTTGGTGCAAAACAAACCGTGGAAGATAAATAGATGTATAAAGTTACCTTGCTGGTACTTCCAACTCTGACTGCAGTAGTTTTCAACAGCTCAAGCCCCCCCTAATTTTCCTTCATGACATCAAAGATATGCATTTAAAGTACCGATGCCCCTGTCAAAAGATTATCATAAGCTTTTGCTACATGTATACCATTTAATATTGTTGAATGGAGACATCTAACCATAACATTTCGCTGTGTACTTTCTGGAAATGTGAAAATACAAAACAGCCCTCAAAACCTTCTAATCAACAGAACAGCGGCGATGGTAAACTTAGGATCAGAAAAACTAAGATAAATAAGTTAAACATGGTTATGTATTATATTTCTAAATGAAACTCAAACATAAACAAAATGATTTTAGGAAAAAACAGTTAACATAGATAAAATATAGTATAATGATCGTCATAAGCTGAACAAATTTATACTGCGCTTAGCCATGGATAAAAGAATATTGCAACAACTTAGTGATCACCAATTATACACTAAAAACAAAATCAACAACTACAACACTAAAAAGTAAAACAAATGATAAGAAAGAAGGAATAAAGTGGCTAAAACCTTATTGTTTGTGTAACTAATTCAGAGTAAGGTTTGACTTTGTTGTCTGTGTATCTTCCTAACAATGATGTCTGAAACCTTTATGTCTTTAACCACCTAAAAAAATTGAAGTGCATGTTAAATGCATTAACTTTGGATGCAAATATCAAAACTGGATTAGTAGCTTACTGGCATGTCCAATGGACGTACGGGAAAAAAAGGCGAGGAAAATCATTCCTCGTTTTATTATAAAGTAACGCACACACATATATAATTGTAGGGTAATAAATTTATTACTCATTATCTTATTGCGTGGAGAAAAAACTGATATTCTTTTGATCTATTAATTAATGCATTATATTTATCATATACCCAGGGAAGAAGAAAAGCGCTGATGCCAACTATATTCTTATTTTCTTCCTCATCATCACACAATCTTAATACCAAGAAACTATAAAGAAATTATATGCAACTTCAAGAAAATCATATTTAAGAATTTTGTAACATGCAAATGGTTAAAAGAAATTAATATACACCGCTTGATAAAGCGTGTCACAATTCGTATACTCAATCCCCGCATTCAGCTTGAGGTGTCGGATTATGAATCCTTAAAGCAATATTCTTCATCATCTAGTAGACTTGATGCTATCTTCCATACCCTTCTCCATACATAGTTCACTTTATCAGTTTACTACCTGCTGGACAAACTCACTCCATTCAACCTAAACATGCAAATGCCAAGAACCTGACATTTGACAGTGACATGACACATGATATATATGCATACATAAACCGCTTTACCAAATTTTTAGTCTTATAGCGCTTCGGTTACACACATTTCAATGATAACTAAATTGTAACTACGTACAACACAATGCTAACTTTTTAGTTTTCCTGCTCTGTCATTGCAGCTTGTTCTATAACTCGTCCAGCTTATGTTTTTCATAAACTTTGCATTATACATGTGGTTAACAACTTGTTTAAATATAAAAAAGTATAACAATATAAACGAAAATAACAATTACTCTATCACCAACATGAATAAAAGACTAAGAAAAAAGATGGGAAAATAATGTATTATGAATGAAGTGACGATGAATGTTGCTAGCTGCCATGCCCTTGCATACCTTATGCTGCAAAGCAACAAAGTCATACCGATGATGTGGATGACACTATCACCACCATGCATTAAAATGTGGCTTTAAGCAATAATGGTGTGTATGATTGTAAGGAATATCAGTCAAGATTTTGAGCACAGTGAAGTGCGGTTGAAATTTGTCAAAATTATAACCTAAAATCGGAAAAGGAACTGTATTTCTCATAAAAATTATAGCGAGCAAATATGGTAATCATACATACTTGATAATGAATTAAAACTTAAAATAATACCTTGTCGAAACCTAAAAGATGAACCATGAGAAATTTTGTTCGATGTTCTGTCCATCTTCAGATTAAAGACAAACTGGCTTCAAGTGCTTCAGTAAAGCTGAGAGTGAAATGTGTTAATGATGGCACATTTACTTGAGACAGATATGCATGTTCTTTCCTATTTGTACACTTCCTAGCTACATTAAAAAATCACGTTTATACCAAATCATAAATCCTTTTTTTCCACTTATGATTTTTTCAACTTTCGCTATAATCGATGATTTTAGGCATTTTTATAATATATGAACCACCTCATTCCTTTTCAGCCATCTCATCTAATAACCTAACCCAGCGTGTTCTTATTTCAAATGTTGTTTTCTATTCATTTGCATACTAAGTCATGAGCATACAATGGTATTTTAAGAGAACATGTTGTTAGTATAAGGACACAAATCACTTCCTTTGGTAATTTACCAAAGCGAGGTTACTCTGTTCTGTGTGGATCGCCACACAAATCATGTCAATTTCAAAAACTAACAGTACAAACCATCTCTGTTCATAACATAATCTTAGACACGAACCAAAAATTCAAACTTTTCTCCAAAATAATCAAACCAATAAAATACATGGTTAATGTCAAAAGAATGTAGTGAGCAAAATTTCACATTTTAATGAATTTACCTAAAAATATGAGGTCTTTAGTTTTATAATGTATAGAAAATAATTAATTGACAAACTTGAGAATTAAATCTGTAAGCTGATGTAATTTTGAACTAAATTAACAGTTGTCATCCAGTTGACTTACTGAATTAAGTTTCTTCTATCCTCAAGTAGTTTAGATTTCACATAGTTACGGTACCAAAGATATTATCAGAGCCAAAAAATCTGGAAAATTTAATATAATTTACATATTATGATTTTTCAGTAATAACCGAGTTAAAATTACGTAAAGTACCATGCCTGATTCGAGTGAACCGACTGAGTCGTCTGATTAGATCCAGACAATATCATCTTCGAAGTAATCACTTCTCCACTGCCTGCAATAACAACGAACCCCTAATTACAGAAATCTGTAAAACACAGAAAAACAAAAGTGTAAGATGAAGAACTTGCCACCAGAACTACCCTATCTTTGCATTTGATGGCAACGGCCTTGGCAGCATACTCGATCTGGAAGAGGTGAGCATTAAAATCAGTAAAAAGTATAGAAAATACAGTAGAATGTCAGTTGCTGTACCGAATCTAAAAGGGGGAGAAAGACCTTAAACGAATTGAGTATGCATAGACAAATGCATAGACCTCATCCAAATGAAATGTAATCATACCTTACACTGCGAGAAAAACAAAGTAAAATAAGCAACTCCGTTATGTAGAGAAGAGGACCCATCGAAATAGGAGGATGAACCATGGAGGAGAAAGTGAAATTAGTAGCTAAATCAAGAAAAATGGAGACAACAGATATTGATTTGAAGTAGCTAGAGATTTCACCATCATTGTGAAGAGTAGTGACGGTGCCATATCGATTGAAAAATAGAGATCATGAGATACTTAATGGGAAACGTGGGCAGTTGTAACATGAGCATACGAAATTACATACTTGTCCTCCGTTTGACATTTTTTTTTGCAGTGCAACAATGGGCTATTTCGGTAGAACACAAAAGGCTTCGTTTGAAGAAGTATTTGCTTTATATATAAGATATAAAGGAAAACAGCTTTGAAAAAAAATCAAGCATATATATAAAGTACAACTTATATACACATATATAACGTGTTAGATGAAAACATAGTTCAGCTTATGTAACTCACCCATATCTGTATATAACATATTAAAAATCAAAATTTTATAAAACTAATATATTACCATTTAAAACTTCACATGTATATGTACGTACGTAACTTTATATATACAGATCTTATGGTTTATACTTCAAGATAACAATATACATTGTAAAACAAGATATCAACTATATATGCTAATAAAACATTATATATAAAAACGCGGAACATAAATAACAAAAGTTGCAACATATACTGGTAATATATAAAATGTGTAATATTTATGATATATATATATATATATCATAAATATCAATATATATGTATAACTTCCAGCTAGACTGTATGTAACAAATATATAAGATGGGAAAAAGGCTGTCGAGGAAGGGACCTGCGACTATCATATTTGCATGGGTCAGAGCAAAGTGGTTGGCATCTCGGTGCTCGGTCGTGTTGTCTATTGGGGAATGGGAGAAGTGGTGCGGTGGCACTTGTGTTTGTTGGAGGAAGGAAAGGAGAATGGGCGGTTGAGTAAGGTGGGCAAAGGGAGGAGGTTAGGTCAGAGGGGAAGAAGGGGGAAGAAAGGGCGGCTGCTTGATTTTGTGTTCATGAGCGAAAGTGTGGGTTTGTTAGCAGCGGTCAAGGAAGGCAAAAGTGGGAGGGAAAGGTTGTGCATGCAAGGCAGAGGAAGGTTTGGTTCGAAGAAGATGGAAGGCGAAAAGGAAAGAAGATGAGCCGATCGGTTTCTCAGATAGTATCTATACGAACTGCATTTTTTTTAATGAACAGATCGAACCAAAAGATAGAGACAATAAATAAGAAGGGAAACTGGGTTTGCGTGAACATGCTAAATTATCAACAATCTATATGTATGCTTTACATTTTTTTTTTGAAGCAAGAAGAAAACGAGCATCGAAAGGAGAAAGAGGATGACTACTAGCAGGGAGAAGGTGGTTCAAATATTAGAAAAAGAAAAGTGACGAGCAGGTATGGGTTTGGGTGGATTTCACAAGAAATTTAATATATGCAATGCATGTAATTATTAATTCAGCTAGAATGGCAGAGAAAGGGATGACACAGAATGAACCACAAATAAGGAAATAGCAGGAATAGTAAAAGTTAGTTGTCATTTTTTTTTCAGCCGTTAGAAAATTTTGACTGGAAACAGACTTGTAAAAAGTTCATAAATGATACCGATACAGTTGACCATTTCACTGGTTTCACTGCCTACCGGACTCCGAAATACACAATTGAATGTACAGCCAAGATCAACACGACGATACCAACAGAATGGTACACAGATATAAGTGATATGATCATCCTATCTGTAACGATGCGGATTTTGCCCGCTCGAAAATCGACATCCATACTTCAAATCGTATTCGGATGTCATAGATTCGATCGTTCAAATCCGATTCGCCGGAGCTTATAACAACATTAAGTAAATAACACAGCGGAATAAAAGAATAATACATTGATATACAGCTTTAATACAATATCTGATACAACAGATGATCCAATAGATATCAATATACATCAGAGATATGATACAATAAATAGCAGTGGAAAAGAAAATAGATGACATCTAGCAGCGGAACAATATAACTCTAAGATAGTCTTCAAGGAAGAACTCCATAACTACAACTCCATCTCCAAGAATCAATCCAGCAATAGCTCGAACTCCCAATAACAATGCACCAAGCTAGGCAAGACTGGTGCGATCCAAATACTGAACTAACTCCAGATAATCAACTGAACCTAGCTATCTGAAAAACCCAACTCTAGACTGCTCGTGTAGAAAATAATGAGCACCCAGAGTTTAGGAAAGAGACAATAAACTCCGGATCAGTCGTGGGACTGGTGTGAGCAACAAAAACAGTTTATCCTTTAAAACATTCAACAAAAGATTTTCAAAGTCAATTCGCAATGCTTTTTAAAAATGAGACTACCATAAGACCTCCCGCCACACACACAATGCAAACGCAGACTTGGGGGAGATTTCTTCTTATGTTAGTCAAAGATGCTTGATACGCATTAAAAAGAAACATTTGATATTATTACTAGTGCATAGTGTAGAACAAATCATTTCGAAAGTAGAATATAAATCTTAGCCAGCATAGGTACCATTATATTATGCTTACTATAGCTACCATATTAGATGGCAGGTTCTACAACTAAAACCATACAAATCTCGTATTGTTTCTTTGGATTTCCAACGAATGGTCAGGCCAAGGAACTTCCCATTGCCACATGAGAACGCCTCTGGATGGACGTCCCCGAGAACCAAACCGGATCTCTACCAACACAAGGCCGGGTTACCCCTAACTGGGTAACAACTGACACGAGTATGCCATCCCCCGGTCCTTTGGGACCTTTAACCGAGCGCTCGTCACCATCATCACACAATCATAACAAAGTGTTTTCAACATGAGTAAGTATCTGGGCTCCATACCATGATACCACCCTTTTCCAGAAGGAAATGCACATACCCTAAAGGGAGCTACCCCTCATAACCTTGCCGCATCTTTCCTGTTTTGACCATTCCGGGGTGTGAGGCTCGACGAAGTTTCGTCCACAAAAACACACTTTATACAAAAGCCGTGCTTTGGGTCAACAAATGATCATAGAAATGATCACCAAGATAGACGATCAAATAAATGATCCTATCACAAATAATCAACACAATGATCATTTCACAGCAACACTCAGCATGTCACATTACCAAATTGGGAATATATCGCTGATAACATTCAACTACATAACCTCTGAGCTCGTACGTCTCAGAGAAGGGTGTTAAGCTAAGAGAATAAATTCTCCGCCACCAACAGAAATATATTTGAAAGAAATCGGCTTTATATCTCAATTTGTAATGTCAGACATACTATCCATACAAGTCTGTTCCGGGCTCGAACAGAACCGAAGGCACTTACAAAGAAGTCCTTGCAATCCGGATATTCACTAATCACGTTCGGACTCCCCATCACATATGGAGTCTCTATACCGGGGCCATTCGATGCAAAGACATTCGACGAGTTGTCCTTACGTTTTCGAAAATATCCGGTCTTCACCACCGGTCTTCAAATGCTATCCATAACGACATATCACATATTCGGAATGGGATATATGACACAAAGGTCCTCTCCCGGCTAAACCGAATAGTGAGCGCAATATTTACAAGAAATATATGGATATTGGGATTTCAATTAAGTCACAACTTATTACCCAAAACTTTCTTCAGATGGCTTAACAAATTACCATTTCAAATCTTTTAAACAAAAGGATTCATTTTCACAACCTTTAACGGTTTAAATAATTTTCACATTTTAATCTTTTAAACAAAAGATTCATTCACAGATTTTCCAAATCAATTTTCATTTCAATTTGATTTAAACAAATCATCAATTTAAATCTGTTAAAAATAAACAGATTTAATTCATAGCTTTCAAAAAGAATTCATTCATAACTTAGGAAAATCATTTCTCTATTCAATCTTGAAATTCCCCTAATTAACTAGAATCTCAGTTCTTATCTAAAAGTGTTTATCATTTGAAAACAACAGTTTTCATTTTGGAAATCTGATTCATTTATACAAGTTGAAATCCCTGGGTTAAATTCAAATTCCCAAAAATAATACTTTAAAGATGATTTAACTCATAATGACTAGTATAATATCATTAATCCCTAGTTTCAAATTACAGAATTCAATTCCAAATATCGAATTCAAATTCAAATTGAATTATTTAAATTTCAAAACTTAATCAAGTAAATTAAAATAAATTTTAACTTGAAATTTCATTCCAAAAGCTTTTCACATTTATTCCGATTCCATTTCCAAAACATTTGAATTTAAATATTCAACTTAAAAAAAATCATTTTAAAATCATTTTAGAATCTGTGACTTAATTGATTTCCTCGTGAAATCCATAATTGTGTGTGTATGGTGTGGTCCAGGGGTTTAACACACTAGTGCAACATCATTTCAATCATCACAGATCAGAACATAGAAATATAGTTGATAAGCGATATAATGCTTATCTTCCATTCACAATTCACAGATAATATGCAGATGTAAATAAATGAATAAATTATACATGGCACAATCACAGAACAAAGTGTCACAGATCAGATAGGATAATCAATTCAAGGCAACTCATTTAATACAATCATTCATAAGTAAGGTCAAGTATCGAATAATCATTTATAAACAGGATTAATTTATCGTTTAATCCTAATCAATACAATTTATTTCCAAGTAAATTGATTACTTATGAATTTAATTATCCACTCCTGATTTATTTTACAAATCATTTGATATAAATTTATTTATCTAACACTTTAATTAATTAAATTATTCTTAATTAATCATATTAATTAAATCAACCTTTTAACCCAATTACATAATTAATTAACTTTAATAAATCAAAATATCCAAAATTAATTACAATAAGTGATTAATCCTTAATTTCTCTTATTAAGTAATTACATTCAAAACAATTTATAATTGATTATCTAAATTAATTTATCTAATTAATTATCAAAATTAATCACATTAATTTAGTTACTTAATAATCTTTAGTTAATTTATCTATATTAACTAATAACATTTCCTTAATTACTTTCTTAAGAAATTATCTTAGATTAATTATTACTAAACATCCCTAATTATAAATTAATCTAAATTAAAATTTTAAAATCAAATAAATCATTCTTTCTTTACCATATTAATTAAATTATTTTAATTACCTTAATTATTTCTAAGATAATAAATTTCTTTATTAATGATTTCATTAATCATTTAAGTGTAATTTAAACATTACACTTTTAAATTTAAATTTAAATTCCATTTTGAATTTAGGATTCAAAATGAACATATATTCAAACATTAACCAATTTAAATATCAATTTATAAACCTTAAATAAAGGTAAAGAATATTTCTTATTTACATAGGACTTATGTAAGGAAAACCTTTGAATTTATTTACTTAAATTTTTAGTTTTTAAATCACATTACATTTTAACTTGCAATTTCAAGTTTAAAACAAAACATTTAACCTCCATTTAAAATTCTTTTATAACAGAACTTTATCAAAAATCAAACTTAAATATTTGTTTGGAAACAAATTTACTTTTTTTTAAAAAGCTATTCTAATTTAAACTTGTTTAAAACACAATCAGGTTTAAAACAAGTTTAAACTCCAAATTTCATTTTAAAACTTTAAATTCAAATGCTGTTTAAAACTGGTTTAAAATTTTGAACTTAAATTTCAAAACATTGTTTACATCCTGCCTTAAAAATTTGAACTAAGCTTATAAAACCTGAAACAATCAGGCTTAGCAAACCTGAGTGCTTCACTGTCTCGAACCAACCCATACTTGCTTCGGAAAAAAAAAAAACTCCCCTTAGAAAAGCCAACCCACCAACATTTGACAGGTTTTCATCAAAACCTGTAGAAATGCAAAAGCAACCCCATGCCCACCATTTACTTCGAGTTTCCCCTTCCCTTGCTCCGAGCCAAACACCCCAAACCCCCGAGTGAAACCCGAGAAAAGAAAGAAAAAAAAACTGCACATCCAAAAAAAAAAAACCCAGTCCTTCAAACATGCACGGTGCACGTGCACCGTGCCGCCTTCGCCTCCGGTCCCTTGCCGGTCATCGTGGCAAGTCGACATCCACCTTGACAACCCCACGCAGCACCCAAACGACATGATTCGTTCGAGAATTGGATTTGACCCAAAAAAACCCAACCTGTAAACACTTGCAAGCCTCCACTCCACGAACCTATCACCGGTTCTCACTCGACGCTCCGACCACCTGAGAGCCATCACCTCCGGCCGTAGCTTCGCCTACCACTCCTCTACCAATTCCCAAAATCACGTAACGCTCGATCGTCCCTAGGCAACGAACGAGACCAAAACGAAACTGCGTCAAAACTAGGTTTAAAAATTTTAAACCTACGCCGCCGCCACCACGATCATCAGACCACTATCACCCCATTTTTCTTGCAACCACCGTTCATCCCTCCATCGCTAGCCAAAACCCCGATCCCTACTAATTAGTGAATCACCATAGATTACTAAAACATTGAAATTCCTACAAACCTAAACTACTCCTTTATCTTTGATCTAAAAATCATGATTTAAGCTTTAAAAATCGAGTTACAGCATACGATTTCTTTCTGCATACCTGAATTCGAATATTAAAAGGTTCGAATTTTAACTTATTTCAAGCCTTGCTCAAGTATTTTGTTTTCCAGGGGTATGTACGAGTTACTTTCACTTGAATAAAATTTAAATCTTGAGTTTATGCTATAACAAACAATTTTTGTTTCAATACTAAATCCAAACATCGAATAGATTGTGAAGGAATGATTTTTTTCTTTTTGAAAAGTTTGAAACCTGGAAAATGAAACAAGAACAGAGTAAACTTCTTGTTCCAGACATGTACTCATATGTCATGTATATACACAGAGGGTTAATAAATATATGCATGCATACTTATTCACTGGTATGTGCAAAAGATTTCATACTCTTAAATTTTGGAGAAGATGATGTTACTCACCTTTTTAAAATTTTGAAGCAGAGAGTTGCTTTTGGGTTTTGATGAACGGCAGTTTCTTCTTTTTCTTGAATCTGCTTTGTTGAGTTGATTTGTATTGTTATGTTTTGTTTTAGTTTTGTTTACTTCATTCATTTTTTTCTTTCATTTATGATGGACGAACTAAAACGAGAGTTTGATGTATATATATAAAAATATAAACAGTGTGCAGGTTGATAATATGTTCTAGTACAATAGTGTGAACATTGATTTGTTTTGTACTAAGGCATGGCTGAAGTATTTTTAGTTATGGCTAGAGAAACTTGCATTAATTGCCAAGTACTGCCTAGCACATTAAACTCTACAGGCTGCCTATTTATCTCTTTTATTTTCTTTGTGTTCATACTTGATTGTTTACAGCCTACATACTTCCTTTATTTGCTTATGCTTTGCTTTGTTACTTGTGTAAAAATATATACTTTGTTTTGCTTACTTTCTTCTTTACAGGCTACATGAAATGTTTATTTGCCTGGATATGTTTTTAGGTCTACAAATTTACCTGTTTGTATATGCTTTGTACTTATATTTGTATTTGTTTGTATGCATACTTTTGTTTTAGTTATATTTGCTTCTTATTTATTTTTCCTCTTGTCTTGCCTTGCCTGCATACTTGTCTACAGGCTGTATTATATTGAGTTTGTTTTGTTTATGCTTATATAAATTATCATTCTCTTCTTTTTGCTTTTTATTTATTTATTATTTATTCTATAACTTTGTTTGTACATAGATGTTTAATATGTTTGTTTGGTTCCATACTTAACTTTTATTTATCTCTATTTATAACTCAAATATTTATTTTACTTTTATTTTTAGTTTAAATATTTATCCTGAATTTTACTTTAAAAATTATTGTTTTATATTTATCTATATATACATACATATATAGTATTTAAATTCTAATCAAATATATATATCTATATATATATATAATTTTAAATTTACTCATATATGCTCAAATACATATATATATATATATATATCTCATATATATACATATATGCAAATTTTCAAATAAATTTGACTTAATATATTTTCTATTTGAATCGGGGAAACTCGCATCTCTTAAATCGATAAACTTACAATTTTAATTCAAAAATTCATTTAAATTATCAATTTAAATTCATAAAATTTTGGGTTCATTACACTATCAAGAGTCGATATTCGCTGCCAAACTGCTGCAAATTTGCTGAAAATAAGATAAATGAAGCTAGAGCAATCCAAATTCGGTGGAATAAAATATGATGTCTCACTCAAAAGATGATAAACATTTTTATTATATAAAAATATTTAGGTTTGAGAAATATTTTATTACCATGAAGTATTAACTGATCTAAATTTTATGAAAAATTACACAAAATAAACTTCGATATTTTCTGATGAAAATTTACCATTTTCTATATTTATATAGACGTATTCCAAATATCAAATTTCATTTCAAAATTTAACTACTATGCGTTACCACCAATTCGGATTCACAATTGGTATATCTACTCTAGCATTGCCTCGAGTGTCGTGTTCACATGCCCTAGAGCGTCATCTACGAGTTTGTTTTGTACCATACCTATGGGGTGCCCTCTTATAGTCTCCAGTTTACGGAGGAGTTACGATATTGTATAGACTATGAGAATACATAAAATGTGTTAAGTGAGATATGGGTAACGCCTTAACGCTATTTTAGTGCTTTTATTTTATCGTAGACATATTATAATAGAGTATTGTACTACATAGTAGATAGTTTAACGGATCCTTAGGAGATGTGAATCTCGAATATCTTTTAAGTTACTTTACTTACATTAGACACTGGATTGGAGATGTCAAACCTCGTAAACATCTCTAACGCTGTCACACGCATATTTACCGTTGATTTAACTTACATAAGATCTTTTATTTCTGACTCTATTGTTTTATCTTTTCAATTCGCTTGGGTCAGCCTGAGCATTTCAGGGTTGTAGACCTTATTTCTGGACAAAGATTTATACAAGTATTATTTATTATATTTCGCTGGATCATGTTGTTCTGCTGCATTTATTTATTTATTCCTGTTATATAACTTTGATTTTGTGTTGTAAAGAATATTCAAATGCATTTGTAAAACAGCATCATGAACTGTTATTTGATTATTATATTTCGTCATTCCGCTGCGATATTCTATATTTTTTATTTCTTTTTCTTTTTACCCATAATAATCTGCCCTTTTGAATGGTTTGAGTTTGACATGTGTGTCTACTTAAAACATCCAAAAAGGCAAGTCGTTACATGGAGAGACCATGCGTAAAGGAGCCGGGTCGGGACCTGCCATCCTACCGCCAATATTGCTATCCAACGCGGCACTTTCCATCTCGGCACTGATCTTCGCCATTACTACTTCATCTTAAGCTGCTTGATTGTCCGACGAAATACTGGCAGTTAGGGCCGAAGAGCTGGCTGTGAACGTGCCTTCGCCCATAACAAAAGGCAAGTCTGTAAGTGGATCACTCTGATGGCTGAGGAGTTCTTCCATCATCTGTTTGTTGAAGATAAAAGCACTCCCATGAACTTCCTCAGTCGATGTAGTACTGTAGTCGTCGTCGCCCCCATCACGACGGCCTCCTAATCTTGATGGTGCACTTGGGTTGCAACGGACACGGCCGGTGCACCTCTTATCACGGAATAAAGATAAAAGAAAATATTATCGACTTCTTCTGATAATACTGTTGACTTTGAATGAATACGAAAAGTGTTCAGAATACCTTCCTCGGGTTGGCTCGTGGGTGGAGCCGGGACTCCTTCGGGGATGTGCTCGCGAGCCGAAGACAATTGCGTTTGATCGGGATTGTAAGCAGACACGGGTGGAGGATCGACTGCAGGGGTAGATTCAGGCTAGGTTGGCATAGGGATTTCAGAATTATGACATGATGCCCAACACTAGAACCCTCTCCCGACCTCTGGATGTTGAGAGGTGAGTTTTTCTCTCTCGAATGCAACAGTTACCTCATGGAGAACTCTCCTCTCATCTTTAGTTAGCATCCGATTCACCAAGTCAAACTCATCGATAGATTCAGCATGATGTTCCGCCATTTCATCCGCAACCAAACGGCGCCAGGCATTGTGAAAATGGATTGGATAATCGTCGAGCCATCTCAAACCGTGGTATTTTAGGACATTGGCGTTATAAGTGATTAAAAGATCTTCCATATCACCTTCTAGTCTAGCTTTGACTGCCTCGACTTCGGCTTCAATCCTAGCCTCGGCCTCTTGAACCTTTAGCGATTCGCATCTCGCTCGCCCTTGAGCTCCACCATTCGATCACAAGCATCCTGATCAATTCTGTTAGCTTCATCCTTTTCTTGAATGAATTATTCATACTTCGCCTTAAGCTCATTAAGTTTTTTAAGCGCATTGTCTCTTTCAGCTGTGATGATGGCATTTCTGTGGCTCATATCGTCGACCAGCTTTAGATGGTCCTGCCTCATCCGCTCCATTTCCTTGTTTGCCGCATCAACTTTCTTCATAGCCTTTATTTTAGAATTCTTCAAACTGTCATTTTCACTCATGAGCACTGTGACTATTTGATCTTTCTTGGCGATAGTTCCTTGTAGCTCTTCAATTGTCTTTGCCCACTCAAATTCCATAGCTGAGGCCTTCTCTGCATTTCTCTTCCACTCGCGATATTGGCCAAAAGCATGACAAACATGGTCATGCACAATTTTGTCTGTCGTATCTGGAAGCACCATCAAATTCGAAGGGAAGTGGAAGTCATCGAAACAGATCTAAGAAAACTCTCTTTTCAATTGGGCAATTCGAGTGGCTCCGTCCCATCTAATCTCTACAATCGTTGAAGTAGTAACGATAGAAGTGTCTGCCCTAGTTGTCTAGTGATGTTTGTCAGGCCTTAGAATTTGTGGAAGCACTAGCTGGTGCGAAGATCCAACAGTTTGTATTCTAGAGATGGAGGGTGGCAATGAAACCCTGGGTGGAGGAGAGCGTGATCAGGGGAGGCGCCTATCTCGCCTCTCTCTTTCCCTCTCTCTTTCTCTCTCTCTTTCTCTAGCTCTTTCTCTATCATATTAATCCTTATCCTGCCTGGAATGACAGCAATCACGGTTAGAATTATGCCCGTGGGGCTCCCTGCATGAACTAGAAGATTGGCATGCGGCGTGGAGGCTGCCAAGCATAGATGGTTACTTCGACATTGAATCTGTAGAGTAAAAAGAGAAACGAAATTGGTCATCGTCAAAAATTGAACATCTTATAGATTTCGGTTCTGTGATGCCATGAAGTGTATGAATGCATGTATTAACCCCCCAACCGACCGGTTGTTGTAGCTGTGCTCGGAGGAGTTGACCCTTCTAAATCTAAGGCACTTTGAAGCTCTTCCAACCCGGTGTCTTGTTGAAGAGATACATCATCCGAAATTGGGAGATCTGCAAGTCCTTTGAAAGGGCACGCCTTATGCAAGGAGGGAGCCTCTGAAATTATCACACCCGCTATTGGTAAAGACATGACACAGACTTGAGTCTTGGGGCCTTGTTGGCAGTGGCCTTGCCTTCCTTATCCCCTCTGAGTTTCGAGGACTTTGTGAAGACCCGAGTATGGGTTCATCTCCAACGGGCATGTCCTCATCATCACCTTGCTCAGTGATTACTATCCCAGGAACTCTCCTCCTAACTTACCTTGCCAAGACCGCCCTAAGAGACCCTTCAAGCCCGATGCTTTGATTTCCCCAAATTAGCACAATGGCTCTCAAATTTTCATCTGTTAGTGCATCGCCAATTTCTCTGTCTTCAATGAGCACTCTTTGAAAAACCTTTATTATCTCTTTAAACTGGATGCCTTCGGATCGTGGAATCAAAGCTGTGAATGAAATAAAGTATTAGATTCGAAATCAAGTAAGATTATCCAGTCGATCGACATAAAAGTTGAAGTACTTACGCCTAACTAGCCACCATCTAATGATACCCGGTGGGCATCGGATGTAGAACCATTCAGTCTCGAAGTAACTTAGTTTGGTCCATGCTTTGATCACGACATGACAGTTCCTAACTGCCTTTAAGAAGGTAAAATGTGTATTATCCCCTTGGCTCTTTATATTGAACAGATACCAAACTTCCTCTAGAGTCGGGGGTTGAAAACGATGCTCTATGAAGACGATAAATAAGATGTTCAGCGAAGCATACCCATTCGGGTGCATCTATAACAGAGCAATCCTTAAGTAGGATAAACTTCTTGGTTGTATTGATTGAATGGAAGGAGTGTCCCAGCTGTGCACGAGAATCTACTGAAAGCGGTATACCCTTTTGGGGGAGAGGGTCTGTCTTCCACCCCTGGTAGTAGGACGTCAACCCTCGACAATCTATGCCTTGTGCCAATCCTACCTAACATTTCCTCAAAGATATTAGATGGAACCGAATCTTGTGGATTCCTGACGAAGGTTGCACCTAGTAGCTCATCTGGAGCAAGATATATAACTTCGGCTATGATAGCTGGCATCTCTGTTATGGTAAAAGGCGAACTCTGTGCCTCCTGTTGTTGCGAACTATCGGGTTCCATAGTTAATCAAGTCAGCAAAAATCATTGTTAGATAATAATAATCCTGTGTTTTCCCTAGTGTGAAGTGCATGAATGTGTTGTGCAGTGCAGTGCTGTATATTATCTTTGAAATGCCACAAGATTTAAAAAATGTTTGAACGATGAGACTTTAGAATTCAACTAGAGTAACCATCATCGCTTACCATCACAAGCATGCCATCCAGACTTTGGAAACTGGTCCAAGTTAAAGTTTATTAAATTTCTTCAAGTTACAGTTCCATCGCCGAGCTTCGAAAGGCAATCAAATATGCAGTGAAATGAGTAAGTCCAATTATGCAAGGCAAAAGCTCATCGAATTCAAGTATTCAAGTATGCAAGGAGTCTCGTATTCGTTAAAATTCAACGGATCGATCACCAAAACCTTCACTTCGTATCGATCCGAAGACCTTCAATCTCATATTGATCATCAAAGACCATATTGTATCGATGCCATATCCCTTGCTTCATGTTGATCGGCATTAACACCTTCGTATCGATCATCATTTTATATTGGTCAATCAATAAGTAGTTCCACCAGCAATCGATACGAAGCATAAGTTTCCCTCGATACGAGAGTACTGCAACCTGGATCGATACAAGCTTCTTCCTTTAACCCATCATTTCCGGATCGATACGAACTCCACTCCCCAGATCGATACGAGCATCCTCTTCGTGTCCTCACACTCCTTCTCCAAATCCACTCAGGCATCATCTCCCTCTTCTCCAAACCCATTATGACCATCCACGACTATCACCTTACTAGAATCGGTCATGGGAACGGCTAGAATGACAAAAGATTTCAGTCTCATCGATTTTAGTGCAGATTTGTTTATTATTTACATAGAATTAGTGATTGGTTTATGGATTTGAAGGCTTGATTCGATTGAGAAACGAAGACAGTTCTGTATTTTACTTTGTTCAGAGCGATATGAAAGCAAGGCAAAAGAGTAAGTAAATAGGAAAAATGCTAGGTACAGAGCCTTATATACTAAGGAAGTGTCCATACGTTTCCTAGTCACTATGACCAGTTGAAACAGTTCCTCCTCTAATCGATACGAAGACGATATTTTTTCGTATCCATTCTACATCGATTTGAAGCAACTACTGTTCGTACCCATCGGGCGACGAAGAAAAGCACGAAGCAAATGCCAATCGAGTTGTTCGTACCCAATAAGAATGCATCGACACGAACTGCTCTGTTCATATTCACCAACATAAAGCCCGTGAAGATCCGTATCTATCGATACGAAATGTTTTGAAAAACCAACCAATTTGTGTCGATTATCATCGATACGAATATTATTTTTCAATTCTTCACATCGATCAAGGCAAGATCGATACGAAGGGATACTCTAAGACAACCATCTTATGTTGTTATGACTCGAATTTTACATCGATCTAGGAGAGGATCGATACGAAACTCGCTTTAAAAAAACCGACAACGACTCGTGAACGTGCAAAAACGCTAACGGAAGTCAGGTTAACATACATTTATGCATAATGAATTAAGATTCAATTTTCAAAATTCACATGAATTGAGTGCTCACTTAGTGATAATTACGGCAATGAATAACATATTTCTAACTCTCAACACTCAGTTACAACAATGCACTATACAATCATTGGCAATCAGCAATTCAGTATTTATATTACCAAGAATAATCAAGGGTTACATCTTTTGGCTAAAAGACGATGACTACTCATAAAATCAGATAGAACCTTTCGGACAGAAGGTTGCGACTTTCCAAAGCACATCATGTTCACACAAGATGTACTTTAGGGGGCAAATGTTATCCCGCCTTTTGGCAAGGCCGTAACACCAAGAACTTGACTAGAAACCAAGAGCGGTCTGTCCTGAAGATCGGTTATACTTAGGTCCACTATGGATACTGGTAAATTTTTTCCAAGTCTGGATCAAGCTACAATCAGTATAGTATGAAAAGCAAAGCTATAAAAGCCAGCGTCCCAAATTTCAAATCGATCGGAGTTTGTATGCTCAAGATATTGATCGATCAAGGTTGAGGAAAATAACTCCATTCGTATCCATGCAAATCTGCATCCATCAAAATCAAGAAGGTTAATCGCATTCGTATTCATGAGGTCTTTGTAACCATCAACTCGTGAACCATTATTTCATATCCATCTCTCAACCAGTTTGAGCATGTATTTATCGAACAAACACAATTTTGTTTGTATCGGTCGCCAGTGCTATCCTTCAAGTCAATCAATCTGGATCCATTTCGTATCCAACATGATTAGTACGTTTCATATCGGTCCTTTATTTACTTGATTCGTATCATTCGTCACTTATTGATACGAAATCAACCATCATATAACTGATATGAAAGGATTACCTGTTAAACGATACGAAGTGACTACACACAATCGATACGAAATGAAATGTAATGAAGGGATATGAATAAAGTCATGCCAGTGGATACGAACAAAGCCTAAAAGGGAGGAAAACTCGGTCACTCGGCATGAAAAGTGGATTGATCCTAAAAGATAGCACCACGTCATCTAGCAATCACGTGCATCCCATTGATACGAAGAGGAGCGATACGAACGTATCGATATGAAGCTCGGCTGCATGTTGAAAACACAAACTTGCGTTTATCGTAACTCAAAATCTACAGGTCCAAATGCCTCTAAATTTTCACAGGAGCTTGCATACAGCCTCAAGAATGTCCATGTCGATCTTAATCCAAAAGAATCGATTTTGGATCGATACGAATTTGGTGTGTATCGATCATGGATCGAGTCCAAACATTCGGGGATCGATCATGTGGGCCCACCAATGTGAGAGGGGTCTTTCGAATTTAGGGCAAGATATTTGTAGCCTACGCCTATAAATAGCAGCCCGAGGGACTAGAACACCGAAACTCTACCGAAATCATTGTTGTATCTCAATTATACTATTGTGAACATCTGTAACCAGCGAGTAATATCAATAAACAGCAACTTTTCATAGTGAATGTATGCTACAACGTCGAACCACTCTAAATCCTTATGTTTCTATACTCCTTTTTGTCTATTTTTTGTGTGATTGTTAGGTTGGCCTCATTTTTCATTTACAATCTTTAGTTTAAGCTCTTCAAACATGCCCGAAGAGTGTTGTGTTCAACTTTGGTACAAATGGACTCCTCCTTTAAAAAACCAAACATCTTTGCACAATACATAAATAGAGTTATAAAGATCAGAGATCCCGAGGCTCATATGGATTTGCATAGAGAACTAACGGAACATTATTATCATTTTGTAGGAAATAGTTGAGTGCTAAGGAAATTATTTTATGCATTTATTTCCACTGTTGGACGTTGTACTAGTTGTGGTTGTTATATTTCTTGATTTAAAGTTATTGTATGAATTTTCTAAGATTATGAATTGTTGTTGCCTATAGGTTCAGAAGAATGTAAAGAAGGGATAAATTAAAACACATAATAACCACTGATTTTTTTTCAAAAAATATACATCATGCTAATCATCAAACGCATAATAATGATTACCGAAGATACATGACAGACAAGGATGATAGTTATGCACAAAGCATACTAGAAAACACAAACATTTGGACGCTATTGAGATATTTTTATTCCTTCGATAGTTAAATAGAAGTTTTAATCTTCTTACTCTCGATTGCATTTCAAATGCATACTCCATTCCTTATCGACAAAGTTATGGATCAGTCCATTGGAAGTGGCCACATCCATTTCAATTATCCACGCATGGAAGTATATTCGAACTGCATTTTCACATGATTCGAACATTATTTGAGTTTTTGTTCGACGTTGTTATATTGATGTTCTTGACTAAAACCAAGTTGAATGCTAATATTGTGGCAAATTGCATTTACAAACAATTATAATTAAACATTTATCTGAATTTTTTATTATTGATTTGATTAGTCACTCTAAAGATTCCAGTTCGATTCAGTAGCGCATGGCACCAATTGATGCGATTTTTCACAGAAAAGATTCCAACTCTACATCGTACCGTGTGACAGGGAGAAGCTTAGTTCAAAGAGTGATGTGATCGATCACTAAAGAGATTCCATCTTTACACTATAGTACATGACACGAAGCTGCTTGGTTCAGAAAGTGATATGGTCAATCAATGAAGAGATTCCATCTTTACACTGTAATGCATGACAAGGAGCGGTTTGGTTTGGAGAGTGATGTGATCGATCACTGAAAATATTCCATCTTTACACTGTAGCACATGACATGGAGCAGCTTGATTCAAAGAGTGATGTGATCGATCAGTGTTAAGATTCCAACGTTACACTATAGTGCATGAATGGAGCAGCTTGGTTCAGAGAGTGATGTGATCGATCACTGAAGAGATTCCATCTTTATACTATAGCACATGACAAGGAGTAGCTTGGTTCAAAAAGTGGTGTGATTGATCACTGAAGAGATTCCATCTTTACATTGTAGCTTACGACATGAAGTAGCTCGGTCCAGAAAGAGATGTTATCGATCATTGAAAAAGATTCCAACTTTACACTGTAGAGCATGGCAGGGAGCAGCTTGGTTCAGATAGTGATGTGATCGATCCCTAAAGAGATTCGATCTTTACACTATAGCGCATGACATGGAGCAGCTTGGTTCAAAGAGTGATTTGATCGATCACTGAATAAATTCCATCTTTACACTACTGCGCATGACATGGAGCAGCTTGGCTTAGAGAGTGATATAATCGATCAGTGAAAAGATTCCAACTTTACACTATAGCGCCTTGCTGGATTGTCGTACTGATTTGAATTGTTAGTGACAAAAAATTTGATTTACACTATAGGCGCATGGGATAGAAATTAGACTAGGACGGTGTAAAAGTTTATTTTCATTATAAATGCCTCTTAAATAAAATGTTTGTAGTTTATTTTGCAACTTAGTAACCTCTAATTCTTACCTATTTCCTATCTAGAATCATACAATTATACCGATAGTTTGTATGGGTCGTCAAATCCTAATCAATCTCCACCTTGATCCTAAACTACACGGTACATTGAAATGGAAGAAAGACAATACGAGGATAAAAGTCCAAGAGAGCTTGAATTGGAGTGCAATAATTGCGAGTAGACCATCAAAAACAATAACTACCTCTTCGCCCAGCGCAAGAATTACATCAGGTAATATCACAAGTACAAAATGCAGTTGAAGTTAATGGGTACAATCCGTAAATGTTATGTGCTTTTGTGATTTTGAATCACTTATTGTAGTCATACAACATGGAGATAATGTTGGTTGTCGATACTTTCATTGTCCACTTTACCTCAATGGATGCAAATTTGGACAGTGGATAGACGACCGATTCCCTTTTCGAGTTATAACTTACATTTTGGAACTGGAAGAAGAGATCTGGAGGCTTCGAAACCAATTCATTGAATTTATGCACCAGAACTATCTTCTTTGTAGTCGTTCAGCCTAGATGTTTGTCCACTTCGAGACTAACTACTTTTATTCATGTATCTTTCATTTTCATTTTTCATTTGTTGAATTTTGATATTTGAAATCATGTGTCTTCTTATTATATTAACATCTTCAGTTGAAGTCATATGTCGAACAAATTATAAAGGTTAAAGGTAATCTTAGAACCAAAGAGAAATTCATTTAATATTTAAATAGGAAATGCATCAAACAATCAAATAACACAAGACAGATGGATAAAGAAATACCACATCGAAGTACAATGATACTAGTTAACCTAAATGCGTAAGCCACCTATATCGCAGTTCGAATGCCTCATGGCCAAGGAATTCTGATTGGTACTCCAATATGTAACGCGAATAAAAATTAGATCGACTTATATGAAATACATTTTCGCTTTCCACCACTTGAATTATATTGCAATACCTATTGTAAGCTGCCATAAATTCACCGTAAGCATATTTGGTTTCTAAAGTCGAGTGCCTCCTTGTACAATCTGGATGATAGCCCTAGACCTTATTCAGTAGCTCCCGATGACCATCGTGATTTACATACACACCTCCACACAAACTCAATTCATATCTATGGTCAGCCTTAATGTAGAATTTCATAAGTACCAGTAACTCTAAAGAAGGCCAGGCAACGCTGGATATTATAGTAATACTTAAGTTTATCTACTAACTTTGTACGGAACATTTGGTTCACAATAAACTTATAGGTAAAGTGTAACAACCCAAATTTAAGCTCTCATAATTAATTAATGAATTAATTAAATAATAAAATAAGTTAGTGTAATTTTCAGAATCGAGCTACGGGAGTTGCACCATTGTGTCTGTGATGATTTTATGATCAATTTCCATATATAACTTGTCCAAATCCGAGTCAGTATGGAGAAGATATGAGAGAAACAAGAATTCAGAATTTAATAAACAAAACGAATATATATATATATATATATATATATATATTACAACACCTAAGTCGACCCATATATGGGCCAGGTTGACCCATACATGGGTTAGGTCGACCTTAGGGCCGACCCCCATTATATTTAGGTCAACCCGCCTTTTATTTTGGACGTAGAATCATCTAGGTGTGTACCGATAAATGTATCGATGGTTCCTAGTGAGCCTATGATGTGGTTGCATAAGATTTATTCTTCAAATTCAACAGCCTAAGATTCCTAAGCTACACTATAAATAAGATCATAGACCTAGCTATTTTTTTTCATTCAGATTTACCCTCAATTGGTTTCATTGCCTGAGGCTGGACCATAAAAAGAAAAATATTTAGAAGGATATATTTTTAATAAAAATATTATATGCCCTAGAAGTGGATCCAGGAAAGCCAAGGAGTAGAACAAAGGACTGCATGTGAGTGTTTTGTAATTATTTTAGATTTTTAAGTAATTTAAAATAATAGGGTTCTCAATAGTTATAATTTTTCTGCAATTTTGAGACAGTTTTTATATAAATTATTTATAGTCAGTTTTGAAGTTCTTTTCATTCTATTTTATTCAGCTATTTTTATTCAACTATTTTATTCTGTTATTTACAGTTATTTATGGTAATTTGTATTTATTTACATCTGTTTTACGTTAGAATTTATCCTATAAATGTTAGTTTCTTTTATTCCTTTTACGCGAATAAAATATAAGAATATTAAAAAGAGGAGAATCCACTAATATGGATTAAATAGAAATAAACAATAAATTTACAGAAACTAGTGTAAATAAGAAAAATTGTAATAAAAAGAAGATAGACTGAAATAGGAAAATTTGAGACATTTGCAAGCATGTTTATAACTAGTGGTTATAACTAAAAGATAAAATAGAAGAGTAACAATTATAACATAGGTTATAATTAAGTAGAAAGAACAGAAAGGACTTATTTAAAAACATAGATTAAGTTAATAAGCAAATATAGCATAAATAATCGATGAGGCTTATTTTAAAACATACATTAAGTTAATAAGCAAACATAGAAGAAGGGTTCGTACCAATAGCATTCCCTTTCGGTCAGAAACTGATGGTCTCACGATCGTTAGGTGAGGCTAGGACATGCTTATGCTAATTAGGGTACATAAGTGGCTAATAGATAGAAGCTCATATCTAGGGATTTGGGAAATAGGTGCAAACTAGAATTTATTTGTTAGGACCAGTATCTGCAGCATTCCCTTTTAGACTAGGACTGATGGTCTCACAACACTTAGGTGGGGCTAGGCAACGTTCCCTTTCAGACTAGGACTGGTGGTCTCACAACAATTAAGTGGGGCTGGGCTCGCTTATGCTGATTAAGGTAAATAAGATGTCAAAATAGGAGGCAACGGCTAGTGCGTGCCAGTGATGATCGAGCGAGCGACATCGATTATGGTAAATAATTCGCTACCACGTTCCAAGCGCTAAGAGGTGCTTTTTGCTGTGGCCAACATGATTGGTTCACAGTGGCACAATAGAGATAGAAGGCCGATCAACAGGTAGAATTAGGATTTCAGCCCGTTCAAATTAGCAACTGAAATAGGATTAGGGTTTTAGCCTAATCACAGAAGTTAAAGACAAGTGCAAACAATCAAAACAAACAGTCTAACATAATCATAAACAGTATTTTACCCCAGTTTTATCTTTTCTGTATTTTTCTTTCGAGCTAGAACTATTGTTTAGTCTATTATCTTTATCTTTCTTAGAAATGCTAGTAATTACTTTCACTCATCAGACTTATTGTCTGACCCACTCCTTTATTTTCCTTTTTTTCCAAATAGGTCAGCAGAATTGAGTTGATTCGGGTTGCTTGGAGAATCATTCCCAGAGTTTTCTCATTTCAAATGTATTCTTCTGCTTTTCATCTTTTTCATTTGGCTTATGATGGACTTGCACTTGTGAGTGGGATTGCTATTATTATTGTTACATTTGTACTCTGAATATATGAGACTGAAATGTATTTTCACGAGACATGAGAGATTTTAAGTCTTTGAGACGTATTATGTTTTTATGACATATTTTGAGATGAAGTTTAATTTTGATTGATAAATTATTATTTAAATATTTTCGCTGTTTTTTACTCATTTGTCTTGTAAATCTTAGTCTCTGTGATGTTTTAGTTATACCTATAATGCACTACATTCCTTAGTGTGTCCTTTTCGGGTATAATAAGGGGTGTGGGATGTTCCATAAAGTTAACGATTTATGATCTTTCAATGCACTTTCACAATTAGATAAATATGGAGTCAAGGTCGATCGAAAAAGGACGGTACTGTTCTGCAACATAATCATTTTAACTATTACGCTTGTGTGACGATAAGAGTATATTGCAAAATGTATGTAATACACACTGTAGAAAAGATAAACAAGACCTATATTAATAACACAAATAAACTAAATTCCAAATCTGCCAGTTAAGTAGAGTACGATCAAATGAAAACAACAGTGTAATCTTAATTATTAACTGGAACCCAAATTAATCTTCATTATAGCATACAGTAGTTTCAGCCTAAATTAGATCCAAAATAAACTAGTACAACATTACGCTTACCCACAAACACATAACATATGACTAACAATTGGATAAACGCCCTAGATTGGCATGGTATTCTCTAATGTTTCTCTGCATTACCTTACGGTGTTCAGGTTCGAGCTTAGAGAGGTCACAAGTCATCATAGCCAAAATGGAGTCTCCTTTTCGTTGCCTCGTTTTCTCTCTTTTCAGTTCCAAATACTCTTCTTACAAGCGAAGATCTACCCTTTTTGTTTTTCTTTCTCGGCCATGCGCTCATAATATTTCTACGCTCTCCTCTGTTCCTTTTCTTCATACAACATTCTTGTGTGGTTATATACCAAAGACAAAGTCTCAACAATTTTATCGTAATGGACGTTGTAACCAATTTTATTCTTCAGTCTCTTTTTTCCTGCTTCCCACCCTACATTGTTACTGCGAAATGGTGGAGGTTCTTGTTCTTTAGCCGCCTCTGAGACATCTGAATCTCCCGTACTGGAATCAGCATTCATTCTTCTTGGTTTGAACCGAAATGTAGTGTGTTTCCTTTTTTGTTGTGCTCCATTTATCTTCTTCTTTAAAGAGATTGTAAACGTGCAAAAGACTGAAAGTGGCTCCTCTGTTTTTGTTATACATTGGTCACATGAGCCTGTTCGAACTGAATATTAACATAAAACATTGGTGAAGTGTAATAATAAATAATTTACTCGAAGGATGGTTGATAGACAATACCCATCAAGTTAACATCTGTAGCTCCACTTTGTTTTTTTCGTCTCCATACTTGTCATGATCTTATTCCATTTTACAAAAGCCTCATTTATACGTCTCCATTGAGTTTTTAAAGATTCAACTGATCTATGAATACTATTCAGTAGACGAGCATGGAAAAGGTTTGAATAGACACCCAAAAAGATAACTCGGTTTGCAACGTACCTTTCTTTTCATCAACAAAACACTGTAGCACACAAATAGCAAGTTCATCTTATTCATCTTTTGACCATTTTTGTTGAGTAGAGGCAACACTTTTAAATGGAATTTAATTTAATTCTGTAATTGGGGACTCGTTTATATTGATTCTTCTTGGATTTTACCTTCTTTGAGTCCTTTGAGAGTGTTGACTTAAATCGTTTTCTCTATTCCATAAGATATCATATTCCACAAATTCTCCATTATCATTTTGATTTGATTGATACCGTCGTAAATTTCTGCTAGAGTTGTTGTTTTGTACAAAATTATCATGCATGCCGTCTTTAAAATTTGATGATCGATATTGTTGACTACTATTCGAGTAGTTGTTGCTAGACTGATCGTTGTAGCCTTGACTCATATGCTGCGAATGTTGTTGCGAATGATATTGTGATGCATATTGAGAGTTTTGTTGATAATTTTGATTGCTTTGTCGATTTGACGAAGAATTGTTGAAAATATCAGAATTTTGATTATATTCTTGAAATCGTTGGAGTGAGGAGAACGTCATTTTTCTCTTTGACCGTTTGACCTTTTTGGCGTTTAATGACGAGTGCGGCTTAATAGAGAAAGGAAGAAGATAAAAAGTTCGTAAGTTGAAAAAATTAACTTATCATATTTATAAACATAAGACAACGGTCAATTATAACATTATCTTGCCTTATACATGGCAACGGTAATAAGACATTGAGAGTTGGTGGTAAGTTCAATTTTGGACTCATCGATCGGTTGTTTGGGTCTGACCTCCTGTTGGGATGCTCGAATAAACATGCACGAGACATTATGCATTGATTGTAGGTGTAATAAATGCAACAGTAGACCCCAAAAAAAACTGTTAGACGGATATCCACGTCGCGACTCACGCGTTGTTTTTATCAAAATATTAGTGGGACAAGACTATAAAACTCGTGAGGTTGGGATTGGCTAAAGATATGGAAGACACCATAGAATGAATGTGGCCGAGGAAATGGGAAAAGGGGAGAATGGACAAAGTAAAACTGACAACGAGCAACTATATATCATCATATTTAATTAGGTGAATCGAAAGCAGGTCAAATAAATAATACGTTTGAAGATAACCCACCATCACCCATTTATTAACTCACTATTTTTGGTTGACAAAGTTATGCATGAATTTGTTTTTGCCTTTGTTTGTTAGTGTTTAATTCAAGCGTATTATTGTTCGCACGTGAACTGTAATAGTACGTAAATGTCAACGTGCATGGACCAAGACATTTGTAAATGAAAGCCATTTTTAAGGCAAATGGTTCAAGTGCTGCATCCCGTCGCATTTTATTTATTTTTAATTGCAAACATAATATTATCAAAAATTCTAAATATCATATACAAAACAAACAGAAAAAGATTACAGATCGTTTTCGGTATTTTACAAGATAATTTCATGTAGCATTTCATATGCAAACTTGAACGTATGAATCCGTTTCCTATTTCCAAAAATTAAAATTATTCATGTAATTCGTGCATTTTTTCTAAAGTTATTTAAAAAAAATTCAAACTTTGTCATGTTAAAAGAATGATATTATTTGAAACATACTTAAATAACAATTGAATAATTTACCAGTATTTGAGTATGACTTTCTACTGCAAAAAAGTGCAAAAAAAACACAACTGAACTTATATTGTTACATAAATCTTCTTATACATATGGTAACTTGGGGTCAACACCAATAATACATCAATAATTTCAAATTAAACCACCTCGTTTTAAAATAAATAGAAATCTTGTTAATAAAAAGTGGAAATTTGATTCCGTCTCTATTTTCAGATTTGATACTTTAAACCATTCTTTTTAAACATGTTTTAAATTACAATTTTATTTATAGTTTCAAAAAACAATGTTTTTTTTGGAAAATAAATCCGAACATTAATCGTATTTTTTTTACAATAAAACATTTTTCTTAATATTGAAATCTTATAGATTTTTCTATAAGTATTTACAGTTCATTAACTTTAAATGTTGTATGATTTGCTGAAAATTAGAAATAGAAATTTTGCAAAAGTCCGGTTTTTATAAATGGGACAACCGTGTATTAAAAACCAATCAATGTACCAGAGGTTCTGGATAAGAAGCAAGTGTATATTTTAAGGGCATAGAAATGGAGACATATTAATTAAGACCGCTACGGTTGAACCATTAACCGTGTCAACCGTTCATGCGATTACATTTATAACGGTAACGGGTACTATAACGATTGAAGAATTCGATAATCGCGGTTAACCATACCAACCATACATAACTGTTTTATATAATATTTAACATTAAAGTATACAAATTGGTACGTAATTTTTTTAATTCCAGAAAAAAAAAGTATACAAATTCGTAATTTAAGTTAAAAAAATAACTTGTACATTATTATATTTGTGCTCTCATGAAATAATAACATGTGCATGCATGTTGGTCATTTTATAAACAAATAAATAAATATTGCAAAAACTACCTAAAGCTATGTGAATTTATCATCAATAATGCATATGATTGAAAATATATGTACAAAACGCTTCAAAATTGAAAATACGATATTATAGTCAGTTGTGTTAGCGGTTATAAGCCATAAACAACGGTTGCGGTTACGGTTCGTTGTTACAAACCTCTAATGACAATTCTCATTCCAATTTGCCTCTCTGTCTTACGCAAAAATTCAATCCTTTCATATCTAATCCAATCAACATCAACGAATATGTTACTACTGTACTGTAAATGCTGTTGTACATATTAAACTATAAAGTATAGAAGATCACTTATTTTATACCAATACGATATGATACCAAGTCTACGTGTTGTATTCAGTCCATCTGCCTAACATAAAATAAGTAATGATATGACAATCAGCGATTACTAGAAGCATTTACGTTTTCCATATCTGGAAATCTAAAATATTAATTGCTTTTATTTTGCACATGACTCGCTGTGATTAGGCTGTGGCTCTTCAAATAGAAGAAGGGTCATATGCTATAGTGTTTAGAAAGAGGGTCCTTTCAATTAAGGTCATTTTAAACGTCAAGGGCTACATGTCCTACTTATATTGTTTAAATAAATCACTTCATGTTTAGTACTAATTACACGTGCTTTGTTTCGGACAGTTGGCAATTATGTTAGCTGCTTTCCTTAGTTTTTTTTGTTTTGTTATATATATATACACTAGTGTGTTACCCGTGCGTTGCACACGGTATGTTGTAGAAAAATAATATTTTAACTATTTTTGAAGAATATAATTTATTATGCAACATCTCATGAATTTGTTAAGATAAATGAATTATAAAATGAAATTACAATGTCATAAATGTGTGTTTTTTATGAGATTCATATATTTTCATATTTGAATAAAAATTAAATTATCATGTTTGTTGATAAAAATGAGTTATATACTAATATTTTTTAGGATTCATTATTTATTAATCAAATAAATGAAAATAAGTATTCTTTATAAATTTTAAAATTAATATTTTTATAAAATTTCATAAATAAATATTCATATACATATATTATGAATTTGACACTTAGCTTTTGATACACTTGGCTAAAAGATAAATGATGTATACATTAAATATCAAACATTATTTGAGAGAATGTCGACTATTACCTAAAAATAGAAGTGTAATACCAAAGATTTAATATATTTGCATGCATTTAAAGTTCCTACAGCACATGTTAATTATAAAAATATTTATTTAACTATTAAAAGAAACATTAAGTGAAAATAAGATCTAAAACGTTACAAATCACATTGTTTCAAGTCTTACTATTTTTATTTTATAGTAAAACTTTTCAAAAAATATTTTTGACATTTACGTAAAAATTATAATAAAATATGAAAGAAAGATATTTCTAATCAAAATATGGTATAATTTTGGCCCATTGACCAACTCATATTACGACATAAATAATCAATCTGTAACTTTTTGTACAAAAACATACTAATTGGAAATATTTATTCATTTTTCAATAATACAAAATATAAACATTCATCAATTATCATTAATTGTAATGTTATTCTTCATAAAATATAATTTAATGATGATAAAGAGTCCGTTTGATTTACTAATTTTAGGAAGAAAAAACATTATATATGTTTGTAATGATGTACCAATTTGGAAAGAATTTTTTTGTATATATTTGTTTGTAATGATGTACCAATTTGGAAAGAATTTTTTTGTATATATTTGTTTGTAATGAAATAACAACGTTAGAAAGAAAAAATTATGTATATATTCCTTTGTATTAAATAACTAATTTTAGAAAGAAAAAACTATGCATATATTTCTTTGTATTAAACAACTAATTTTAGAAAGAAAGAAATTTATGAACTTAAATGTAGAAAAATATAAAAGTATCAAAGATAATTTTGTATATAATTATGAAAATATTAGATTATACGGACTTGAGTGAGAAAATGTTTTACCATTTATATTAGTACAAATGCGGTATACACGTTGAATTATCATTTTTTATGATTTATTAAATCAATTAAGAAATGTTAATTGGATTCAGTTAAAAAGTTTAAATTCAAGATCAATTAATAAATTCAAAATGTGGAGTTGGATGTAAAATAATATAAGAAAATTTAGGAGAGATTCGTAAATAATTGTAAAAATTATTGAATGTTGGCATTTAAATGCAAAATGATAGGAGGGAATATTAGTAGAACATTGTATAATTTGTATATAGTCGTGGAAAATTAAAACTATATGGACTTCAATAAAAAAATTAGTTTTATTATTTTTGTCAATATGAATGCAGTACGCATATTGAATTGTTATTTTTCAAAATTTATTAGATCAACCAATGAATATTCGTTAATTGTTTATTTAAAAAGCTTAAATTTAAGACCATTTAACTAAATTTAATATATATATATATATATATATATATGGGCTTAAATGTAAAAATAACAAAAAAACTTGAAAGAAATATGTAAATAATTGTAACACTTAGTATTAAATTTTAATAGTAGAAAAGAGAACCAATAAAAACATTGTAATTATGATAATAACAATAAATTGTGAGATGGAAAAAATAAAATATCTGGAGGGAGTTAAGGAGGGAGGGGGAAATAGCTAGAATTAATAAGAGAGCTTTAAATTCTTCTGCTTTACTATTATTTAATATATATATATATATATATATATATATATATATATATATATTGCAATTTCCGTTACGTACTGAAGGGAAAAGGGATCCTAAATTTGCATTCGTTCGTTGTAGACAAACTGCAAAAAAAACCTTCTCAACGGCTCTAATGGCCAAATCTAATTAGCGTCTGCGAATTTTCTTGTTTCTGCAGCTTCCTCTCGTCTTTAACTCTCTCTTATTCCTGTGATCTTTCTCTGCGACTCTAGCGCTCTATTGTTGTCTGGTTGTTGGTTTTGATGTCGAAATCGGGCGATGGAGAGTTCGTACTCTCTGGTTCTTTCGTGCGTAATTGCCCATCATTCACCGCTATTGGCACCGCCATCTTGGCGGAGGCTACTGGTCCCTTATCGGTGGTGTTTACTGGTGATTGCACGGTTGAAATTAGGGTTTATTCTTTAGAAACTTTTGGGATCTTTCCCGCTCTCGTTTTTTGATGGTCGAAAACTGTTTTATGGAGATTTTGCCGGTCTCTGGTGATGGATTAATGTGCCGACCTCCCCCCAGCAGGCGCCTATCTCAGGTTGATGCAGTTCGGGTGGCGCCGACCTCTCCATGTGAGTTTGATGTTGCTTTGAAGAGGGAGTTCATCACCCAATTCGAACCGATGTTAACATTGTCTGCATCTTGTGAGATATTGCCCCGTGGGGAGGAGTCTCTGTTGGTGGGATCGGTGATTTGTGATTCTGGTTTTGGTCTTGATGTATTGGCTGAAGGGGAATTCACCGCCCCTCCCAGTCATGTTGCAGTGTTTTACTCCCCTGATCCAACTTCAGTGATATGTGATTCTCGGGTTGGATTGATCGATTTGGCAATGGGAAGCAATGCTAGTGCTTGGGTCTTTCCATTGCGTCGTTCTGTTCGACCTGAGCCATCAGGTGGGTCTATGTCCCCCTGTCTGTTGGATGATTTGGTGAGCGAGCAGTATCTGGAAGATTTGCAAGATGATTCCCTTGCATCGGAGCGGCAGGTAAGTGGTGGCCTGTCCTGTCAGGTGAGTTTCTCGCCTTTTCCTTCTTTTTTGATCGATGTTATTGGGTTTGCGGTGGGTTGTTGGTTTGAGGCTGATGGATTGTTCAATGTGTTTTTGAGCCATGACACGCCATGGTGTGTGCTCCCTGACAATGCTATCCAGTTGTTGTTTGGTGGCGTGTCAGGTACTATAGGCAGTGCGTGCTCCGTTTGGAGCGGACAGTGTGGGTCCTTCTATTGGTTTTTAGTTCTGAGTCATTGCGAGGCCTGGTCTATGTCGTTTATGGCTTTTATTCGTCTTACTCTTCTGGCTGGCCTCCTATGGTCTCTACGGAGATTCTATCCTGCCTGGATCGATTGGCTCGGGCGATATTCCAGCCCTGGTCGCATAGTGACCACTGATTCGATCCACTATGCGGGCAGCCGGGAACATTGCCAGTCATTTGCGATCCGATCCGGTGATCTCTCTTCTAGGGCCACCTTGCGAACTTCACCTGTCTCGCGGGGCTGTTTCACTAGTGACAGTCCGGCATGGGTTAGGTTCCTACAGCATCGTGGGATGCGTATTATCAGCACCCCTACATACCTTCGCTCTCCTCTGATTGATCCGGATTCTCCTGTTCCTTCGTCTGATTGTTGCTCTTCCCTTTGCTCCCTTCCTTCTTCTTCTTGTGCCTTATCGATCACCATTCCAATGCTTAGTGTAGAGGAGATTGCGATAATTAATGATCGCCTATCTCGTCTAACTAAGAACTCAGCCCCCTCCAGGTCCTCTTCTAGGCAGTCAGGTACGCTGGAGCGGTTAGGAGCATATGCGGAGTCCGAGCCTCGGATCGCGGTTGAGCATCTGCATCGGTCCTCTCGACGCAGATCGTAAGGCTTACCCGCCATTCCTCGCACTATCCGCACTCGCTCTATAGCGGCGACTGAGCTGATCGATAGGTCTGCTCTTTGTTCATTGTATCGTATCTGAGTTGCCTTTGTTCTGATTTTCTTGGCTTGTTCTCTTCCTCTCCGTTGAATCTGCATTCATGTCGAACTTTCTCTTCTGAAACATTCGTGGTATTGGCAATGATGCTTCTTCAGCTAGGCTAAAGCGAATTGTCCGTAAGCATTCCATTAGCTTGGTTGTTCTATTAGAACAATTTTTGGATCCTGGAGAGGTTACCAAGGCGGTGCTGTCGCTAGGTTTTGGCGGTGCCTTGACAAATGTTTCGGGTAAGATCTGGATTCTTTGGTCCAAAGACTGCGTTGTTCGCCCTGTTTTCGACTCGCCCCAGCTTATCTCTGTTATGTGTACTTCTCCCATCTTCCCTCAACCGTTCCTTTTCTCGGCGGTGTACGCCAAGTGTGATCGGTTAGAGAGATTATCTCTTTGGGATGACATTCTGTCACTTGCTGACATGGGGTTCTCGTACTCTGTGGTGGGTGGTGATTTCAATGTTGTCGCTAGTCAGACTGAAAAATCAGGGGGGGTGGCCGTCAATCGGCACTCGGTTTCTGACTTCAATTCTTTCACTGTGAGCTCCGGGTTATCAGAAATCCCTTTCGTGGGCTCTGCTTATACTTGGTCTAACAATCAGGAGGGTCCGAATCGGATCCTATCCCGGTTAGATAGGATTTTTGGGTCTGCTGAATGGTTTAACCTCCCATTTTCCTTCTCTACTTCTCATCTTCATCGTTTTTGTTCTGACCATGCGCCTCTGGTTTGGCGGTGCGCTTTGCGTTCTTTGACGCGTCCTTCTTCTTTCCGCTTCCTAAGTATGTGGAGTTCTCACCATACTTTTCTCCAGGTGGTGGAGGAATCGTGGACCTCTCCTATCGCTGCTGCTCCTATGGGGCTTTCTCTCAAAAACTGAAACGTCTGAAGGCCTGCCTTAAGACGTGGAATTCCCTTGTTTTCAGGAACATTTTCAACCGTGTTCGAGCGGCAGAAGAGTCCCTGATCCTTGCCGAATCTTTGTTCGACGAGAATCCCTCTGCCGAAAACAAGGAGAAATGGGCGTCTGCTCAATTGGCTCCGTACCTTGATCGAATTATCTCCTCCTCTCAGGCGGGTTTTGTAAAAGGTCGTTTAATCACTGATAACGTCCTTTTAGCCCAGGAACTGGTTTCCCAGATTGACAGGAAGGTCAGGGGTTCTAATATTGTTTTCAAACTTGATATGGAAAAGGCATACGATCGTATGTCGTGGTTTTTCATCATCAAGGTTCTTCGTGCCTTCGGGTTTCCTGAAACCCTTATCGATTTGGTGTGGAGGCTCATATCCAACTGTTGGTTCTCTGTTCTCATTAATGGATCGGCCAATGGTTTTTTCAAGGCGAGTAGAGGTCTTCGTCTAAGTGATCCTCTATCTCCTTCTCTTTTCGTGATTGCGGCCGAGGCTTTCATTCGAGTCATTCACACCTTAACGATGTTTGGCCAAATCCACCGTTTTGGACTCCCGAGAAGGTGTCCGCTCGTCTCATCTCTATCCTTCGCGGACGACATTGTCATTTTCTCCAACGGAAATCGAACTTCTGTTCGCCGGCTTATTCGGTTCATTCATCTGTACGAGAGGTGTTCGGGCCAACTGGTCAACTCTTCGAAGAGTTGTTTCGTCCACGCGAAGGACATGGACCCTTCGAGGGTTTTTTGGGTCGAATCTTTTACCGGTTTCAGGGAAGCTTCCCTTCCTCTCCCTTATTTGGGTATTGTTCTCTACAGAAGAAGGAAACTTAACGCCCTTTTCGATCCTCTGACGGACAAAGTTAGGGGAAAGATTATCCATTGGAATGCGTCTCTTCTATCTCAAGAAGGAAGATTGGTTCTCATCAAATCGGTATTAGGTTCTATGGGCACTCATATCTTCGCCGCTATGACCCCTACTTCTTCCTTCTTTCGGTCGTTCCAATCTTTGGCTTCTGCTTTCTTCTGGGGATCAAAGGTTGACAACCACCGCCATCACTGGGTGTCTTGGGACGTAATCTGCCGTCCAAAGATCGAGGGTGGGCTTGGTTTGCGAAACCCTAAGGACAATTGTTCGGCTTTCGCTTGCAAGTTGTGGTACAGGTTTGGGACAAACGACTCCTTATGGGCGACGTTCCTTCATGCCAAATACTAGAGACTGGCGTCTGTTGGCTATTCCGGATCTCCATCATTCGCCAGTGAGACTTGGAAGCATATGCAATCGGTCAAATTGTTCTCTGATTCTCATGGAGGTCAATCCGGATGGGATGGCGGTCCGTTTTCTATTCTTAAGGCCTGGAACTCTGCTCGTAATCCCGCTCCAGCTCTTCCCATTTTCTCCTTCATTTGGGACGTTAGAATCCCCCCTAAAGTGACTCTTTTCATGTGGCGAACCCTTCATAAAGGGTTGCCGGTTGATGAGAACCTTCAGCAGATTGGCATTACTTTTGTATCCCGTTGTAGATGCTGCGGCAATGGGGAAACAGAATCGGTGGATCATTTGCTTTTTTCTGGTTCCTCTGCCAGATCCTGCTGGAATTACTTCGGTAATTTATTGGGTGTCCGTGGTACCACCACCTCGCCAAATGATTTACTGAGAACTTGGTGGATTGGTTGCTCTGGTAAATCTCTTCGATCTATCATCTCTCGCTTGATTCCCTGTCTGATTTGCTGGCACATCTAGTGTGCGTGGAATAAGGCAATTTTTGAGGAGACTTCTATGGATCCCTTTTCCATTATTCGGCGGGTTAGAAATGATGTTTTCTTGGCGTTTCGTGGCAGACCTTTCAAAGGAGCGGTCAATGCTCGTTCTGGTCACCTTGTGGACCTGTTATCTATTACCTGTTCTCAGTCTTCCTATAGAGCGGGAATATGATGAATCCCGATCCCGAGACTGGTGGCTCTGGCTATCTCGTCTCCTGTTCATCCGTCACCCCTCCTTTTTATCCATAATTTTGTGGCTATTGGTTTCAGGATCTGATTTTTCTGGTTTGGAAATGGCTAATCATTCCTCCTTTAGTTTGGAGCTTGGCTGGAGGAATTTCGGTTCTCTTTATCGGCTTTCGCATTTACTGTTCTTTGGATGTCGGCCGTATTGATTGGCACTTTCAATCTATGGTGGTTCATCTACTCTGTTTGCTCTTGTTTTGCACGGTTGTCATTCGACATCGTCATCGGGCGGTGGCCTTGGCGGAGCTCGATGACGATGTTTGATGGACGGTGGTTTTTTCGGAGCTCATCCAGATTGATCTGTGCCTGTTTCCAGCGGTCGTATACCTCTACTGCTCGCCAGCTTCTGTTGTTTATTTTGGTCTTTTGTTATTGCGTTGTCTTATTTATTTGCTTCATCGGTTTGGTATTTCTCTTTTTGGTTTTCTAGTTACCTGTCAGGCTTGTTGACAGCTTTTGGTGTTGGTTAATATATTCATTCTTTTCAAAAAAAAAAAACTGCTGTGTATTAACTTAATCCACGGCAGTACGTTTTGCTAAGTTAACAGACTACCACCGATGAGAGTCTCGAGAGTTCGAATATCGACCTTTAAATTATACACATGAAGGTAAGCGGAGTATGGACTAGGTGTACACAAGGGAAATCTTGGAACCGATCCAGGTGGACAACCATGCGTAAAATTTATCATAAGTAAATAAGTAAATAAGTAAAAAGTAAATAAAGTTAATAAATTACATTAATTATGGTACTCGTAAGAATATAATTTGCGTAAAAATTGGAATTTGACAAGGAAAGTTTTATCAATGCGTTCGTAGCGAGATTCTGACCAATATTCATATATAATATGCTGAAAACGGAATTCGAACGAAGAATTTATAAACGTTTGAAGTTTTCAAGTTCAAAAATAATTTAAATTGAATTCAAATAAATAATTAATTAAAATTATGAAATTTAAAAATGAACCGTTATTAGACTCGAAGGTTAAATAAACGTTAACTTTAACGTGAAAGTTAAGTAAAATTAAGGAATAAAATTAATTAAGCAACAGAAATAAATAAGAGTTATGGAATAAAGGGGGAGCGGTCGACCTATAGAACCAACTGGCCGACCAACACCGATCTGCCTATAGAACCAACAGGTCGACCGGTATATATAAGGCGATTGACCGCTATTTTTGGTGGTGAGTAGGGTTTTTGAGGAAATAAATGTTATAGACTTATTCATTTTTAACCTATTTTCATTCTACGGTTCTAATATGCTTCAACCATTAACCTAGACTCATTATATTTATTCACAAATATTTTGGGAACATCTGGAAAGTTCTGATTCAGAAAACTCAATTAGAGTTTCACGCAATAAATCCCATAAACTTATCTTTGTTTATTATTTAGTTTCTAAATTTCTTTTCCTCCAACTTTTCTGAATCTAATGTGTCTAAATCTTTTGTTGTATATGTAAAAAAAAAGATTTAGAGGGGATTACAACGGGAGTTTCAAATCCAAAAAAGAAAAGCAAAGTTAAGGACGAACCGTGAGTTCTATTTTAGTGATTTATTAGTATATGATGGATTTGGATATGCCTTGGAGGTTTTGGGATTGCGAAAACAGAACGTTATAAAACCCCCCAAAACCTCTTTAATTCGAAATGCTAATTTTAGATGGAGATTATTAACAATTTATGTTGAATTGATTTAATTATACAGTTTTTACAGTTTTTGATAATTTCAAAGTCCATTTTACTCCTTTTTCTTTGATTTGAGCATGAAATTTTAATAATAAAATAAGGGTGTAAAGCATGAATCCTATTTGTATTTTGCACCATTTATTTCATAAAAATTAGTTAGAAGTTCCCTTGTTTATTTTTTTGTAAAATAGGAGGTGAATAGAAGATGAAATTAAAATTGCAATTTCTATTGTTAACATTGTTCCATTGGCTTGATGTAATAGGTTGGGTTTAGAATTTTTTTTTATACACATGTTTATGTATTGCAGTTTTGGAAATGAATTATGCATCCTTTGGATATTAAAATCCTTTATTATGGATACTAGAATTTTGGCATCATTGATAATGCGGAAAAATGATTTGTATTATTGTGGTTAAAAAGGAATTGATGGTTAACGTCAATTAGGACTAATCTTCGTGCATACAGAAAATAACAAAAGCAAATGATTATTAAGGCAAAATAAGAAGGAATTCTTAAACAACCTAAATAATAAATAATGTGGGTTGTGCAATAACACACACACACACACATAGTATGGTAAATATGACTAAAACATAGGGACTTTTTTTATGATAAGTAAGTACGGATGGTGTGACGCCCCACCTCTATGCTCACAGTAACAAAGAGTATTAAAGGAAATACTGTCTGATATCATGAAGAATAAGGCTGGATAGGAGCGGCCATCCGAAGTTAGGCCTTACACTAGTATTAGTTATCTCGATAGGAGTAGTATATTTTTGGTTTTTCATCTCTTATTTATTTACTCCTATCGACATACCCAATTCCAGTATAAAACGAACTACGATGGTTCATAATAGTTTAGGACAATAAATATAATAATAACACAGATCATATAAATGCGGAACATAGATAAAACAAAAAGTCTCATATATATAATAACTGATGTCAGTTACAATACATGTGATATAGTACATATGATACAACTACAACAGTCGACTCTGGAAGTTACATATACAAGTACATTATCGTATATAATATACATGAATACATATCTTCCTATACAAAAAAACCGACTACTCCAAAAAGTATGAAAAGACTTCATAGCTCTAGTAGCAACCCAAAGTAAGATATCAACAACCTGTAAATACTCGGTCTGACCCGAGTATTAAATTCAAAAGAAAATAATACACGGGTCAGTCAAATTCAAAATCAGTTATTAGTGCACATAAGCAATAATAATTAAGTAAAAAATAGACTACAGTCACAATAAGTCTCATCTATCCGATCCTTAAATAAAGAAATTAGATAATGATAAATATAACACGTAGCAGTGTTAAACAACAAATCAGCAAATCCGAATTATCAACAAAGATAAGTGAAAAGAATATCAATGAAGATAATTTGGAAAACATCAGAACTGCCTGAACGACAATTAACAACAAAATCATCAAATTAAACCAAATCAAAATACGATTCAAAATATTGAATTGGCAACACGAAACAAATCCAGCAATTGAAAACATCAATTGAACATCAATCTGGTAGGGCTGCAGTACACGCACGCGTATACTGCCTCGCCACTACACATGCATTACACAAAAGATCAACGCATCAAGAGTAAAAGAAATACCAATAAAATCGATACCGTGTGGCTGCAGTTCACGCTTGCGTGCACTGCCTTGCCACTACAGTGATGATGTACACAAAATATCAACGAACCAAAATCAATGAAGGTTCAAATATCAATTCAAAATATCGATACTGTGTGGCTGCAGTGCACGCACGCGTACACTTCTTTGCCACAACAGCTGATACAGAAATAGCAACAAGGCACAAAGGCCAATGCTTTAGAATTCACAGTGCAAACAAATGCAATAAGCAAGTGAATGTAATAACACTGCAGACTTCAAGAAGGTAACAACTACCACAAAATGCAAGAAGGTCAAGTCACTGACTCAACAAATCCGCATCACAAAAACAATAGCAGGTATACAATTTCGAACACAGCAAGACAATGCCAAAATGGTCAAGAGAAGATGACAACAGTGGTATAGTGGACCACACTGAAACCAGAAGTATATAAGTCAATACAATGCAAAGCACAACAGACTCAAAGAGGAATGAAACTGGGTCAAGCAAGTGCAACAACAAGTGTCACAGCCTCAACAATGAAATGGTTCTAAAATAACCATATAAGAACACAGTCTCGACCAAAACAGCACCAGCCTCATCGTGAAGCTAATGCAAACACAAAAGTGCAGTGCAACTCAATGATGCAGCATTTTTAATATGTGCCAATATGTTATGCAGTGAAACCAAAAGTGTACAAGTCCAACTAAAATGACCAAGGTGCTATCAAATGAACACGGTAACACTGAAGACAAATGCACAGTTGATTACATGAAAAACTTGTATACAGTGGCCTGTGAATAACTAAATGAAATTGGACCAAATTCAACTCAAATGTAAATTATATCACACCTGATGCAGTGACCATATGGATGCAAGCAAATACATCTACTTCATGTAAATGAAAAGTGTAAAGTCAAGAATGATGCCAACAGTTAGTGGCCAATGTTATGGAATTTCATAAACAAGTTCAAGTGTGCTACTGGGAAAATGCAACAATCTATGCAGGCTTGATAAAACAGTGTTCAAGATTGAAGCTAACAGTACAGAAATCTACGAATTTAAATGACTCAAGTGAAAGTGCCAAATATGTCAGGAATGAACTATCAAAACATATTTCCAGTATTGACCCAAATATGGCCAGAGACGAGACATCAACTACAATGCTCAAAACTAACCCCAAATTCCAATATGCATTGACCAAACAGTGAAACAAAACCACAAACAAGTGTTCAACTGCAAAATAGCAATATACTGCAAGTGCGACAGGTAAGAGATGAACACGGAGATGGTCAGAGCCGAAGCTCACAAGGGCCGAGAAATCAAAGCCAGTGACAAAAATGAAAAGAAATCAAAGTAAATTTTCATTTACTAAAGACAACAAAAAAAATGCTCGAAGCTGAAACCATGTCGAAGGAAGTGTCGAACAAGTCAAGCCATAATCAAAAAATCAACAGCCCCAAAATCAACTCAAGGCAGAAAAGTATCAACAACGAACAAAAATCAAATCGAAACTGAAGACCACGAAAACAGTAAAAGCAAACAAGGTCGAACAAATTCGAATTAGATGTGAGCAATATAAATTACTCACCTTATTTGAAGAACCCTAAATCGCAACGAAGACAAACTCGAACCCCGTGTCAAAACATCTCAGAGACGAGCAACCGATAGAGCAATGAATCGAGTTAACTCGAGCAGTTGAAGTCGACCCTTTTCGATTTTTATAAAACCCTAATTTCATTCGAACGAGAACGAACGAATGAATTTGAGGCCGCCATTTTTTTTCGCTTCTGTGTTTATTGCTTAGGGTTTGAAAATGAAAAATGATGGAGAGAGAGAGAGAGTGGAACGGTATTGAATACTATCGCCCACCCACAACAACCATGGGTCAAGATATTTCTTAAGGACCAAAACAACACTTAACCAATCTTTTCAAAGAATTTTCAACTCGATTGAAAGCTTCGATTAGCAATTAGCTAGGAAAATAATCGTTTAATGACGATTACAAATTGGGCAAAACATCGGGTTGTTACAGACTCCCCTCCTTATAAAAATTGCGTCCCCGCAATTTTCATAATTAAGGTCGTCAATAACAATCATTTTTCTAACATAAACTGGTTAAGCTTGAAAAATAAAGGTCAAGAACACAAAAGCTAAAGAACTCTTTTAATTTCATAAAAGAAATTCACAAATTCCCAATAAAATCTAACCATCAATAGACAATCAGAAAACAACAAAACTGAATAAATGCAATTATCAGCACTATTCAATTATCAATTAGATAATTAGAATACAGAATCACAAAACAACAATATCTAATTATCAAAAACTATAATCAACTCTCAAATCAACAAATATTCGATTATCAAAAACGATAATCAAATCTCAAATCAACAAATATTCAATTATCAAAAACGATAATCAAATCCCAAATCAACAAATATTCGATTATCAAAAACGATAATCAAATCAACAAATATTCGACTATAAAAAACGATAATCAAATCCCAAATCAACAAATATTCGATTATCAAAAACGATAATCAAATCTCAAATCAACAAATATTCGATTATCAAAAACGATAATCAAATCAACAAATATTCGATTATCAAAAACGATAATCAAATATCAAATCAACAAATATTCGATTATCAAAAACGATAATCAAATATCAAATCAACAAATATTCGATTATCAAAAACGATAATCAAATCAACAAATATTTGATTATCAAAAACGATAATCAAATCTCAAATCAACAAATATTCGATTATCAAAAAAGATAATCAAATCTCAAATCAATAAATATTCGATTATCAAAAACGATAATCAAATCAACAAATATTCTATTATCAAAAACGATAACCATATCTCAAATAAACAAATATTCGATTATCAAAAACGATAATCAAATCTCAAATCAACAAATATTCGATTATCAAAAACGATAATCAAATCAACAAATATTCGACTATCAAAAGCGATAATCAAATCTCAAATCAACAAATATTCGATTATCAAAAACGATAATCAAATGTCAAATCAACAAATATTTGATTATCAAAAACGATAATCAAATCAACAAATATTCGATTATCGAAACGATAATCAAATCTCAAATCAACAAATATTCGATTATCAAAAACGATAATCAAATCTCAAATCAACAAATATTCGATTATCAAAACGATAATCAAATCAACAAATATTCGATTATCAAAAACGATAATCAAATCCCAAATCAACAAATATTCGATTATCAAAAATGATAATCAAATCTCAAATCAAAAAATATTCGATTATCAAAAACGATAATCAAATCAACAAATATTCGATTATCAAAAACGATAATCAAATCCCAAATCAACAAATATTCGATTATCAAAAACGATAATCAAATCCCAAATCAACAAATATTCGATTATCAAAAACGATAATCAAATCTCAAATCAACAAATATTCGATTATCAAAAACGATAATCAAATCAACAAATATTCGATTATCAAAAACGATAATCAAATCACAAATCAAGAAATATTAGATTATCAAAAACGATAATCAAATCAACAAATATTCGATTATCGAAAACGATAATCAAACCAACAAATATTCGATTATCAAAAACGATAATCAAATCAACAAATATTCGATTATCAAAAACGATAATCAAATCACCAAATATCCAATTACCTGCAGATAATTGGAAACAACAAATATCTTGAATCAATTAAGATAACTAGAAAATTAACATAAAAGGTGGATTGATCCCAACAAAAGGCGAGTTTTAGCTACGCCGCACGTGCATCAACAAATGGCCGAAGCCTACCAAGTACCCAACATAATTTTGGCGCCCAACAAATGACCCGAAGGTCTGGTACTGGTATTGACCCGAAGGTCCAACAAATGACCCGGAGGTGCAACAAAGTGGCTCGAAAGCACACTAAAATCATCAAAACAGCAAATATTTCAATTAACGAGTCCGGAATTAACCAAAATAGCAAACGCACATGTCCTATAACCACGAGTTTTACTAAATCGTTTAATTCTCTTTATCGTTTCCTTGAAAGTGCAAAATTGTGTATTTCAAAAATAGCATTTCACATTCTCAAACGGACAAGTCCGGAATTAAGCGAAACAATAAAAGAAAGGGGTCATAGTCCTCGATTTTACTGAAACGTTTAAATCGCTTTCTCATTCTTTTGAAAACGCAAACTGCAAAACTTCTGAAAACAATTTCATTTATTTTAATAAAGTAATAATTTACATTCTCAAACGAACAAGTCTGGAATTAAGCGAATCAATAAAAGAAAGGGTTCATAGTCCTTGATTTTGCTGAATCGTTTAAATCGCTTCCTCATTCCTTTGAAAGCGTAAATTATAAAAATTTGGAAAACAATTTTATTTTTTAAAACAATTTGTAAATCCGTGATAAAACAGCAACAATAGTGACAATTTCGACAAGAAAATTGCACTTCTCAAAATACCGTAAAAACAGACAACAAAATCAGCATTGCGAGATAACCGCTTGAAAATCCACTTTAAAATTTGACGGTTACTGAAGTCAATGCGACAGTAATTTTTAAAGGTCAAAATCTCATCAAAACAATTTGCATCAGAATATAATATCAGTGAATTTCCATTCATTAAAATGTCAACAAAACACCATGCTCCAAAAATTTAGCATTGGTGTAAAAATCCTGTCATAAAAATAACGGCAACAAAATACGTTCAGAACCAAACATCGGTTCAACGTACAATAATGCAGTAAGGTGCAACATAAATTTGCACGTATACCGCCAAAATGAACAAAGAAATCATTCAAATATATCTTCAATGAAGATAATTTAAAACAGCAAAAATCTCAACAAAATCACATAACTGCAATCGCTTCGAATCCTCAAATAGGATTCGAAATTTTCAAGAAAACAAATTAAACACAGCTATGAAACCACAAATGAAATTTACTTCAATTTCATATTTTGATTTTTTCAAATCAAAAAGGTTATCACCTGTACTCAGAGAAGACAGTCACTATTTCCGCTGCGCACTCTGATAAACAGAATACACTCAATCAAATCATCAAACATAATTTCACTTTTCTTTTAAATACAGACATTTAAGACTTTCAACATATTTTCAAAACTTTAGTTTTGACTCAAAGCACAAATAAAACATTGACAAATAGTTGTAACACATGTTTCATCTAAGTTATGTTTTATATTATGTCCATAAACCTCAAGCTCTGATACCAACTGTGACGCCTCACCTCTATGCTCGCAATAACAAAGAGTATTAAAGGAAATACTGTCTGATATCATGAAGAACAAGGCTGGACATGAGCGGCCATCCGTAGTTTGGCCTTACACTAGTATTGGTTATCTCGATAGGAGTAGTATGTTTTTGGTTTTTCATCTCTTATTTATTTACTCCCATCAACATACCTAATTCCAGTATAAAACGAACAACGATGGTTCATAATAGTTTAGGACAATAAATATAATAATAACACAGATCATATAAATGCGGAACACAGATAAAACAAAAAGTCTCATATATATAATAACCGGTATCAGTTACAATACATGTGATACAGTACATATGATACAACTACAACATCGACTCTGGAAGTTACATATACAAGTACATTATCGTGTATAATATACATGAATACATATTTTCCTATACAAATAAACCGACTACTCCAAAAAGTATGAAAAGACTTCATAGCTCTAGTAGCAACCCAAAGTAAGATATCAACAACCTGTAAATACTCGGTCTGACCCGAGTATTAAATTCAAAAGAAAATAATACATGGGTCAGTCTAATTCAAACTCAGTTATTAGTGCACATAAGCAATAATAATTAAGTAACAAATAGCCTACAGTCACAATAAGTCTCATCTATCCGATCCTTAAATAAAGAAATCGGATAATGATAAATATAACACGTAGCAGTGTTAAACAACAAATCAGCAAATCCAAATTATCAACAAAGATAAGTGAAAAGAATATCAATGAAGATAATTTGGAAAACATCAGAACTGCCTGAACGGAAATTAACAACAAAATCATCAAATTAAACCAAATCAAAATACGATTCAAAATATTGAATTGGCAACACGAAACAAATCCAGCAATTGAAAATATCAATTGAACATCAATCTGGTAGGGCTGCAGTACACCCACGCGTGTACTGCCTCGCCACTACACATGCATTACACAAAAGATCAATGCATCAAGAGTAAAAGAAATACCAATAAAATCGATACCGTGTGGCTGCAGTTCACGCTTGCGTGCACTGCCTTGCCACTACAGTGATGATGTACACAAAATATCAACGAACCAAAATCAACGAAGGTTCAAATATAAATTCAAAATGTCGATACTGTGTGGCTACAGTGCACGCACGCGTACACTGCTTCACCACAACAGTAGATACAGAAATAGCAACAAGGCACAAAGGCCAATGCTTAAGAATTCATAGTGCAAACAAATGCAATAAGCAAGTGAATGTAATAACACTGCAGACTTCAAGAAGGTAACAACTACCACAAAATGCAAGAAGGTCAAGTCACTGACTCAACACATCTGCATCACAAAAACAATAGCAGGTATACAATTTCGAACACAGCAAGACAATGCCAAAATGGTCAAGAGAAGATGACAACAGTGGTATAGTGGACCACACTGAAACCAGAAGTATATAAGTCAATACAATGTAAAGCACAACAGACTCAAAGAGGAATGAAACTGGGTCAAGCAAGTGCAACAACAAGTGTCACAGCCTCAATAATGAAATGGTTCTAAATTAACCATATATGAACACAGCCTCGACTAAAATAGCACCAGCCTCATCGTGAAGCTAATGCAAACACAAAAGTGCAGTGCAACTCAATGATGCAGCATTTTTAATATGTGCCAATATGCTATGCAGTGAAACCAAAAGTGTACAAGTCCAACTAAAATGACCAAGTTGCTATCAAATGAACACGGTAACACTGAAGACAAATGCACAGTTGATTACATGAAAAACTTGTATACAGTGGCTTGTGAATAACTAAATGAAATTGGACCAAATTCAACTCAAATGTAAACTATATCACACCTGATGCAGTGAACATATGGATGCAAGCAAATACATCTACTTCATGTAAATGAAAAGAGTAAAGTCAAGACTGATGCCAACAGTTAGTGGCCAATGTTATGGAATTTCATAAACAAGTTCAAGTGTGCTACTGGGAAAATGCAACAATTTATGCAGGCTTGAGAAAACAGTGTTCAAAATTTAAGCTAACAGTACAGAAATCTACGAATTTAAATGACTCAAGTGAAAGTGCCAAATATGTCAGGAATGAACTATCAAAACATATTTCCAGTATTGACCCAAATATGGCCAGAGACGAGACATCAACTACAATGCTCAAAACTAACCCCAAATTCTAATAAGCATTGACCAAACAGTGAAACAAAACCACAAACAAGTGTTCAACTGCAAAATAGCAATATATTGCAAGTGTGACAGGTAAGAGATGAACACGGAGATGGCCAGAGCCGAAGCTCACAAGGGCCGAGAAATCAAAGCCAGTGACAAAAATGAAAAGAAATCAAAGTAAATTTTCATTTACTAAAGACAACGAAAAAAATGCTCGAAGCTGAAACCATGTCGAACGAAGGGTCGAACAAGTCAAGCCATAATAAAAAAATCAACAGCCCCAAAATCAACTCAAAGCAGAAAAGTATCAACAACGAACAAAAATCAAATCGAAGCCGAAGACCACAAAAACAGTAAAAGCAAACAAGGTCGAACAAATTCGAATTAGATGTGAGCAATATAAATTACTCACCTTATTTGAAGAACCCCAAATCGCAACGAAGACGAACTCGAACCCAGTGTCAAAACATCTCAGAGACGAGAAACCGATAGAGCAATGAATCGAGTTAACTCGAGCAGTTGAAGTCGACCCTTTTCGATTTTTATAAAACCCTAATTTTGATTCGAACAAGAACGAACGAACGAATTTGAGGCCGCCATTTTTTTTCGCTTCTGTGTTTATTGCTTAGGGTTTGAAAAAGAAAAATGATGGAGAGAGAGAGTGGAACGGTATTGAATATTATCACCCTCCCACAACAACCATGGGTCAAGATATTTCTTAAGGACCAAAACAACACTTAACCAATCTTTTCAAAGAATTTTCAACTCGATTGAAAGCTTCGATTAGCAATTAGCTAGGACAATAATCATTTAATGACGATTACAAATTGGGTAAAACATCGGGTTGTTACAGATGGCGCAAGGTTACTTCCAGTTTTATAGGATATATCTGCACAGCTAATTTGGCTACTAGCACATGCGATGGGTCAGAACTATATGAGATGTCTCCGTCGGTACTGGTCATATGACGAGGGACTTGCTTCCGGGATTAAGTAGTTGCTTGAGGGTCTGCCCCTCTCCACTAGACGAAGTATTAAATAGTCAACGGTTGTGTTCGGCACGGTAGGTGGTATATAAAAAAAGTCCGCTTGGGCAAGGTATTAAGTGGTTGTTGTAGGGTCCGACTTTTCATAAAAGAAGTATTAAGTGTCTCAAAGAGATTCCGTATAATGACCGCTAGACAGACACCTATGAGGAGTCTGCTTTAGAAATATGTATGAAATGATAGGGCTACCTCAGCTAAAGTCTTAAATGGTCAGAGCCGGCCTATTTCCAGTAAGGATATTAAGTGACTTAAGTACCGTCTCTCGTATTGTTAAACATTTATGACGTTGGTTATGAGTTATGGGATTGGGAAACCTGCTTCGAAAATGGAAAGTATTAAGAAGGGGTGGGCATAAACCGCACTGTTATACGAAATAGCCCGCATTGGAGCATAAAAGCAGTGCGAAAACCCACACAAAATCCTCTAACCAAGACAAATACCCCAAACCGGACCGAACCGAATCGATACGGTTCAGTTACGGCTAGCACAATTGAATCAAGCATATTAAAGCGGACCGAACTGAAAATTTACACCAGTAACTTTATGGTAAAAATTTAAGCAATTCATATCTCATTTTAGATTCTAACAATGTATATTCTATTTTCAGCGTATGTTATTGTTATATTAATAATAGTCGTTGTCATAAAGAAAGAAGTTATAACCTTAGTATAATATTTTTTATCTTATTTTTTGGGTAAGTAATAATTGTAATCTTATTCTGGTCATTTTATTTAATGATTATGCATTGATTAACGTTGATGTTTGGCTAATCCACTGAAGAAAAATATCATTTGTAGCTAAATGTCAAATTGAAATATTCATTCAATTAAGAAGTTATTAATTTTAGTATAGCATTGTATGTTTTAATCTTGAAGTATAAAAGCTTTATACAGTTACCTTTTTAAATTGATTGTTGATGGAAGTAATTCTCCTATTTAATTTAACACGAGTTCAAACCGAAACGGACCAAAACATATTACATTAAACCGAATCAAAATCAAACCGTTTAAAAGAGTAGCATAACAGTTTGTATTTTTGATTAACCGTTTGATGCGGTGAGAAAGCGGTTCGACCTTCAAACCACAACCAATCAACCCGCGTCCACCTCTAATATTAAGGCTACGCTTGGGTGTTTTGTGGTACCAGCTATGAGAGCTTTTACAATATTAGTTTTGATCGTCATTCATTGCAGCGGTTTTGATTGGTTACATGAAGTATTATTATAACCGATCGATGCTTGCTTGAGCGTTTAACATACATCGGTTTTTAGAGTTCTCCCCTAAAGTAAAATTAAATATATATATCATTATATTTTATGAAGATTAATTCTACAATATAAATAGTGAGGGCATAACAGGAAAAAAGTTATAACCCCTCAAAACATCCAAATTTGATAGGTTGAGAATTGCTATAAAAATTACACTATACCGGTTTTCACCGGTTTTATAATCAGTAACAACCGATGTGGAAAAATCTTGCAAGTAAGGGTTATGATAAGGCATGAAATACCAAACGATCAAAACCAATAGAAAATAAACCCCCAAGCGGAGCCTAAGTGGTTGTTTGAAAGTACGCATCCTTTTCTTATATGAAGTATTAAGTGGTTTAAAAAAACGTAAGACATATTCTTATTTTGAAATATGCTGTCCAAGTACGAATAGTGCGACTTGAGGTTTTTACTCAACAAAAATGTGTTGTTCTGACTCCTTCTTCAATACAGGTAAAAGAAGGAGTTGGTGATGCTTGAAAATGGTGAGAGTGAAGCTTGTGGCAATAATCATCTATTTTTCATGTTATTTTCTATTGTACGCGTAAAATGTACTTTTAAACAAATCGATATCACATGAATAACATCAACAATCCTATACATCAAGTCTCCACTATGCCCGTAAAACACAAGCTAGTGTTTTCATCTCTTTGCATGAAATATCTTGAATTGACCCAAGTATTACGTAAATAACATACATGTCATACTGTGTCCAAATCAAAGGAGAATTTGCATAGGAATTCAATATGTGCAGGGTATATAATATGATAGCATCATTAGGATTACTATATATATATATATATATATATATATATTGTACGCATGGTATATAATTATAAATCCGTAGACAATCACCAAAGCATCACATAACACCAAATATCACAAAACCATGTATAAAGATATCCTCACCTGTATAGAAGCACGTCAAATCAGAAATTGCGAAATCAACATAAAATTGATGAGTCATCCATAACCAGAAATTATCATCAAGATCAAGAAATCATTTATAAATGAGATATCACCAGGAGTAGTCAAGTTAGCACATAGCGTTGTCCAAATATATTGTTTAATCTCAATAATAAAAGCATCATCATCCACATATAGAATAAGATAGGTTGTCTATCAATATAATAAATGATATGAGAATCCACTATTCTTTTGACTTCTATCAATATATAGTCGACCGTTACATTATACACATGAAGATAAATGAAGTATGGAGTGGGGGTACACATGGGCAGCCTTAGAACCAATCCAGTTGGATAAAAATGCATCATTGACTTTTTGTAACACCCAATAAGATCTACCACAAGTAAATAAGTAAAAAGTCAATAAAGTGAATAAATTAGATTAATTATGATAGGAGTAAAAATTGAAGTTTTGTAATGATTGAAATTTGACCACGAAAGTTTTACACTTGTCTTTGTAGCGAAATTCTACTCAATTTTCATATATAATATGCTAAAAGCGGAGCTCGACGAAGAAATTATGAGCCTTCGAAGTTTTCGACCTTAAAATTAATTTAATTCTAATTCGAATTCAAATAAATTAATTAAAATTTTGGAATTTAAAAATTAACCGAGATTAGACCTAGAGGTTAAGTAAACATTAACTTTAACGTGAACATTACGTATAATTAAGGATTAAAATTAATTAAGCAGCAAAAATAAATAAACGTCCCTAAATATAGGGTGAGCAATCAACCTATAGGACTAACCGGTTGATCCATACCGATTGATCCATACCAGTCGATCCATACCGGTCGACCGGTGTATATAAGGCAGTCGATTGCTACTTTTGATGGTGGCTAGTGTTTTTGAGGAAATACATGTTACAAATTTATCCCTGTTTAACATATTTTCATCCTACAGTTCTGGTAAGTTTCAACCCTAGTAAACTATACCCAAGACCCCTCATATTTATTCACAATTATTTTGGGAACATCAGCGAACCTATGTTTCAGAAAATTCAATTAGGGTTTTAGGCAATCAATCATATAAACCTATATTTATTTATTATTTAACTTCTAAATTTCTTCTCCTCCAGCATTTCCAAATCTAATCTATATACAAATCTCTTGTCGTATGTATCAAAAAGAATAGATCTAAAGATTATAACAGACGTTTTAAATTCAAAGAGAAGCAAAGCTAAGAACCAACTGTGAGTGGAAATCTTAGTTTTTCTATTTTAGCAATTGATCAGCACATAATGGATTTGGATATGCCTTAAAGGTTTTAGGATTGAAAAAAAAACATTATAAAACCCCCCATGACACTTTTAGTTCGAAATGTTAATTCTAGATGGAGATTCTCAATTGTTTATGTTGAATTGATGGAATATCTAGTTTTTACAGTTTTTTATTATTTCAAAGTCTATTCCACTCTCTTCTTTTTCTTTGATTTGAGTATGAAATTTTAATGATAAAATATGGGTGTAAATTATGAATCTTATTTGTACTTTGCACCACTTATTCCACAAAAATTAATTAGAAGTTCCCTTGTTTATTTCTTTGTAATAGAGGAGTTGAATAGAAGTTGAAATTAGAATTGCAATTTCTATTAGCAAGATTACTCCATTGGTTTGATGTAATAGGTCGAATTTAGATTTTTATATACAAGTCTATTTATTGTAGTTTTGTATATGAATATTGAGTCCTTTAGATATTAAAATCCTTTGTTATGGATATTGAAATTTTGGCATCATTTAAAATATGGAAAAATGACTTATATTATTATGGTTAAAAAGGAATGGACATTCAACGTTAATTAGGATGTAATCTCTACACACATAGAAAATATAAATGCATATTTTTTTTATATATTAGTTAGCATAATAATGTATAATTATGATGTATAATCACGTAGTTAATTAGGTAATTATTGTCAATTAATCCCCCTTGAGAAAGTAAATGATTTTTAAGGCAAAATTAGGAATTCTTATACAGCCTAAATAATAAACACAATGGAATGTGCAATAACAAATATGTATATATATATAGTGTTGTAAATATGAACAAGTCATAGAGACTTTTCCTATGATAAGTAACTAGGATGATGCGAGGTTACTTCCAATTCTATGGGGTAAATTTTCCCCGCTAATCTGAACTCCAGCACTTACGAAGAGTTAGACTAATGTGAGATATGTCTGTGGGCACGAACCATATGACGAGGGACCTGCTTCGGGGGTATTAAGTGGTTGTTTGAGGATCCACCGCTTTCCTTAGATGAAGTTTAAAATTGTCAAGGTTAGTAGTTAGGCGCGGTAGGTGGTATCTCGAAAAATGTCCACTTCAAAATAAGGTATTAAGTGGTTGTTGTAGGGTCTACATTTCCATAAAAGAAGTAATAAATGGAGATTCGTGCAATGTCAATTAGACTAGTGTAGATACCCCATCGCTATGCACATATTATTAAAGAACATTACAAGTATTGTCGTCTAATAACATGGAGAATACAGCCAGTTAAGGTCAATCAAATATGAATATATCCTTGTGCTAATACTGCCACGTCTTTAATACATTTTGAGAATTCGAACCGGAAATTTTGATGTGTACAGTATTAATACAAAGTAATAGATACGCCAGTTAAAATATTCAGAACAGTATATAATGTAGATAAATTAGAATTCACAGATCACATCGGAATAACATACATCGTATACATAACAAAATGAGAGAATACAAAATATCAGTACTAGGCCACAAAATATATAAATCACATCCAAACTACCATATCAGGAATACGGTAACTACTAAATAATATACATGACATATCCTCCTAAATGTCAATATATAACGAATGATGTAATTGTAAACAGTCAAAATAGTCTACTCCAATGCTACACAAAATCCAAAGATCAATGAGTCCCCGTACCTATAGTGTTTAGGCCCGACTAGAGTATTTTTTAAATAAATGGGTCGGACTACATCTAATAAAGAGATGATACTGATATTGTAATTATATGATTTAACAATAATAATAAGCTATAAATAAAAATATGCCAAAACCAAAATCATAATAATAAGGCATATTAATCAAAATCACCATTTCATAAACCTATATCAAGTCTCTAACGGACTGTCATCAAAAATATAGTGATGACAATTCAAAATTCTTCAGAACTAAAAGATACTAAATATCTACCAAAAATTTCTAAGAAATAATCATCACAAATAAATAATCATAATCTCAGATCCAAAAGGAAAGATTATGACAGCTTTTAGCAGTTTGACTAAGTTGCTAACACCTCACTCGTAGTTTGACTAGGTACCTAATGCCCTACTAACAGTTTCGTCCAATGACATTGTCGCTAACACCTCTTAAGTGGTTCTTCCAGGTTGTTAACACCTTACTCGTAGTTTTGTTAGATCGCTTACGCCTTACTCATAGTTTTGCTAGGTCGCTAACACCTTACTCGTAGTTTCTCAAATGACAAGGTTGCTAACACCTTACTTGCAGTTTCGCCAAATGAAAAGGTCGCTAATACCCCTTAAACCGATGAAAAAAGGAGTCGTCATCACTTGGGGATCTATCGGCCTAAAATCCGAGAACTTAAGATAATACTACTCTAAGTGTAGTTTATTTTCACTTAAGTAATCACTTGAGTCTAACTAATTGTCCCATACCAGAAAGTGAAATTCTAGTATTTACTAAAAATTATAAAATTTCACTCAAACTTTATTTAATAAATTATAATAATAATAAGCGAAAGAATTGTATGAAATGTCTCATATCAATCCAACAATTCAATATTTTATTAAAATTCTTTGTTTCATAAAATATCACAAACAGAAATTGAAATCAAGCTTATTCACTTATATTTAAAAAGAATTTATTATTAAATGTTTTTAATTTAAAATTATAATTTCTTTATTAAAATTGGAAATCAAACTAGTGTTTTTTTCATTAATAATTACTTACATTATTTACAATATATATATATATATATATATATATATATATATTTTCCTAAATATTATCAACTTTAAAACCTTCTAATTATTTCTGGAAACGAATAATTTATTTCAAATTATAAGTATGAAATTTCCAAAGGCTTTTAAGCTCTTTCTAAAATTATGTAAACAACTTTTACAACTACAATCACTTGAAATTAAATTTATTACTTTTATAACCACTTTTCTAAGATAATACCATATCTTCTTTCTTGCCTTTAAAACATTTCAAAAACTATTTACTTATAAAAGGTAAATTTAAATAGGTTTTATAATAAATATTACTCATCCTCAAAAACTTCAAATATAAATTTTTAGATAAGAATTAATTGATAATATAATATAACTATATTCTATTAACTAAATTCCAATAAGGATCAACATAGAAAAAAATATGATCTTGAAAATCATTTTTTCTAAAACATTTAAACATCTCAAACAATAAATTCATCAAAAATTCAACTTCTAAAGCCATCATTGCTCTATAAAATATCATTCCATAACATGGAATTATTTAGCGATCTGAGTTACTTTCCAACAACTCTGGTTGCTCAAACAATGCACAACTACTATATACTCCTAGCTGTAAAAAGTCAATACATTTTGAGGGTTTTCAAAATACATACAATTTCATAATCAATCATCGATTCAAATCAAATATTCCAGATATACACATTAACCAATTTGGACACCAAACTAACTATATTATAGCATGCAATTGTATTTTAATCATGTCATTCAATCACTACCGCATATAAACGCAATTTAGAACTAAAGCGAGGCATATAAAAAGGGATATAACTAATTTAGATATAAGTGTGTGATATAAATAAATTAACTCATCAAATTCATTGCATGTCGAAATTTCCCTTTTTTTCCCCTGAGCCTGCACCAAAAATAGATGTGTCTGCTCCTTCCTTAACTAATGTGCCACAGCCACCATTGCCTGTCTTCGTCGTTCAAACAACTCTAGCTTCAGTCATCATCTTTGTGATAAACCCATCAATGGCTACTTTCAAGTATGCTATCTCCCAGCCTCATTGCCATCAAAGCCGTGCTCAACATGACCACACCATCACCCTTGCAGCCCTCGCGACTTCACCTCCATCATACCTGGCTCTAAGCACAGTCATACTTCCTCCTCTTTCCTATAACCTCAATGTTCGCCCTCACTCGCTGTGCTAGGTCGCCACTTATAATGTCGGTGATGTTTACACTCGTGAAGCCGTGTGTTGCTTTTTTTTTCCCATGATCATTGATTTGGGATATTAGGGCATGGGGAATTGGCTTCATTTTTTTTGCACAAGTGATAACTGGGTTTGGGTTTGATTAGGAGAAAGTTAATTTAGCAATTTATAAGTGGATTTAGGCTTTGGGTTCACTTAATTGGGCCAGAGTAAAATTCAATTTGGCTTTAAATATTTTTCTTTACAGTTAATGGTTATTTTCCTTTGCATTTGAATTTAACTATTAACCCTTGCCATATATTTACGATTATCCTGATCAAATTTGAATTTGTTCACATTTCATTCTGCGAAATATAATTTGATAACAACATAACATAATTCAACTTAATATTTTTTCGTTGTATTTCATTATCTATTGAACTTATATAAACAAATTTATTCATATTCGTGGACTTATTGATTTTATTGAATATTAAAGAAATCTACTTTTCATCCATTTGAAGTACATAAAATTCATTGCACTTTAAAATACCTCATACTTATTATTACATTTTGTTTGAATTTTAATATGCTATCAAAAAAGGAATTCCTTAATGTAACGACCCGTCTTTTCGACTCTTGAAGATCGACACTAACACATCCTTGGTATTAACGTGCTGCAAATTCAAGTGCCGGAGAGGCAGATAATTAGGTTTTTTTTTTAATAGAAGAAATAAAGATAGAAGATTGAATAATAATAAAATCTCACATTCGCATTTATTATACATATGGAAAGCACATATAATCACTCCAAGTGATTCATCAGAGTTACGAGACTAACTCAGCCAAGGTTAGTTGCAACTGTCTATCGTTATAGAGACTAGTAGATACTAAATAAAATTTCATGATACAACATAAATTCGAAATAGATTACTATTGATAAAAGGACCCTCCAGTTTTCATGCTCCATGCTCCTTGTAAAATGCTCTAAGTTACCTGACTACTTGGCTACCCGAGAAAATAAGGCACCCAGAGTTTAAGAAAAAAGGAAAATAAAATCCAAGTCAATCATGTGATTGGTGTGAGAAACTCAACTAAGCAAAACTACTCTGGTCAGAATTCTACACTGAGAATATAATTTGGTTTTGACCATCAGGGTGTCTTAGTGATATCTCCCCATCTTGGCAAAATATCCTGGCCTCGTACCTTTTCAACCAGTCCATACTCAAAATGATTCTGAAATCTATGAAATCGAAAACGTATAGACTACATACAGACATATGACCTAATAAGTCAAACTCTTATTAGTCACATCTCTTCCCTAGAGTTGCATACCCTCCTTACAACAATCCAGGATTTGACCGCTTTAAAATATACTATTTAGAGTGATTTTGATTATAAAATATAAAAGGTTTTATGGTTTAAATAATATTAGATAGGATTTGGAAGTAGAAATATAAATAAGAACAGTAATATTTGCTTATATCGACAAAAGTGACAAAATGCTAATTTCAGAAAAGTCGGTTTCAATGGTTAGATAAATTCTTTTAATTGATTTTTGGGTGTTTATATTTTTAAATATATACAAATTTATTCTTAACTTTGGTTTACATAAATAAATAGTTTAACTAAAACGTCAAAATGTGACCGTAAAACGTTTTGTCGAAAATAAACGTTTTATTCAAAATAAGTTGCCGCAACGTCGTCGCACCTTTGTTAACATGTTTTAATAATATTTCACATTTTAATAACTAAATATGTTTATGTTTACTAAATATAATTAAAAAACTTCTAGAAGTCACTACACCATATTAGCACATTTGCAACCCCCCAATGCGGAAGATTAGCAACGGCTCTAAGCCGTTGCTAAATAACAACGGTTCAGAGCCATTGCGAAATTATTAACAACGGCTACCAGCCGTTTTAATTTTGCAGTGGCTCAAAATCGCTGCCAAGTTTCCCTTTTTTTTTAATGGTTCCGTACCCACTTGCATAAACCCCTCGTTCCCAAATTAATACGCTCCTATCACAATTAACTTTTGCAAAAAAATACCGCTTGCCCTAATCTGATTTCTTATTCCCAACCCAGATCAATGTAAATAATCGATCCAGATCCTTGAGCAAATTCTGGCGTCTGGTTTCATAATCGATCCAGTTCTAGAAGAATCGGCTTATCCTTGTGTTTGTAATCTTATATTATCAAAGCAGTTCCAAAATCGGCTCTATCTCGTAATCTCGAAATTTGTAATCGATCCAGTTGAGGTATACAATAGAATTCAATTTTCATTTTATTCGTTAGGGATGGTTTATTATGAATGATTTCCTGATTTCAATTTTTTTCAACATTCTTTTTCATTTTGTTGCAAAAAGAGCAACAAGAGCTATAGTGAAAGGAAGAAGAGTCGAACTAGTTGAACTCAGAGAGAGGAAGCGATTAGGAGGACTATTCATGTCTCGGACATTGAACATCATGTATATATTTTATTTTACATATTTTCTGTTGCAGCACTTTTTCTATTCGGTAGTTATTTTATTATGTATCTGATAATGTTGAAAGACATTGTGTGATTTTTGTATTCTGTGGTTATATTACTGAAAGATTTATAAAAAACTATACAAATAAACAAACATATGACGAGCACGGATCTTAGTATGAAATTTTGATTCAGTTTTGGTCCTGATTGCTGGCTATGATGTGTTATCATTTGCACATTACTTGCTCGTAGAGAGTTTATTTTGTAGGAGCTCTGTATTGAGCCTAACCTATAATTTTTCATAAATACAGAGTAAAGTATGATATATGCAAACTGTAGTTTCTCCACTATTGGGAAGCCTATGCGTTTTACAATCGAAGGACAAATAGCAAAAGGGTTTTTAAAACATATTTCGATTTTAAAAAAATATGAAAAATATTTAAGAAAACATTGTGATTATCTATGTGGTTTATTTTTAAAAATATTCTTGTAGGAAGACACAGGTGGATAGAGTATGCAGATAAAGGCTGCTACAATGCTTCCCAAGTTCCTCCTGAGTGGCATGGTTGGCTGCATTGTGTCACAGATCACACCGGTAATGAGGTAAAATACTGAAATTTATTCATTTATTACTTTAACTAGGATCGAGTTTATATTAGCTTGATCTTGTCTGCTTCACTTACGTGTTGAGTTGACCTATGATGTTTCCATCAAAGTCATCATCAATATAGTGTTTGTTTAATATTGTTTGGCCAAGCATCGTCATTGTCATTATTTATCATACTTCGTTTCCCTCCTATGTAAACCCTACTTGTAGGCGTAACCAAATGGTGATGCATATATTCATATGAAAGAGGTGAATTTCTGATGATCAGATGCTTTCTATTCTGGCTTATTTTTTAAAAGAATAGCTGAGAAAGTTTTTGTAAGTATTGAATTATAGAAACCGACCAAAGGAATGGATGAACTGCTTTTGTAAACTGCTTATGTAAATTTCATCGCAGCTTCTAATGTTGAAACTGAAGGGATATGGACTGGAGATCAAGAAAAATATCTTAGGGGAAGGGGATCAGTACATCTACCATTCTAAAGGTCATAGACTCATAGTCTCCATCCTGGACAAAGAGACTGAACTAGCTACTGGGCTTGGGAACCACAGCCAAAATCTGAGTAAATTTTATCTCTTGTTTTGATCATAATGGCCAAATGGACACATGCCATGCTATTTTAGAGCAACATTTTCTTCCCTATAAAATTTGACTTGATAATTTATAAATGCCCTAATAAGTGTAATCTGTGAGCTATTCCAATGGAAACAACGTTGTTTTTGACTTTCTTTTGATTGATAATCCATCAGTATGCAGATGTTTGCGTGTTTTATCTAATATGAGTGTATTTCTAGTAACTTCAAAACCAAAATTAATACATAGATTCTTGGAAAGACGTTTTAAATAGTAATTTCTAAGCAAAAGTATTTGAATAAAACTTGAGTTTCAAGTTAATTTTGGTATTTGATTGTTATGATATTAGAATAAATAATTGTATAATAGCATGTTAAGTACCTTAGGCTAAACTTCAACTTTCCAAAGTTTGATAATTCTTGACCTCCGAATGTTTGTGCATGCTGTGGAGTTTTTGGACACCTATATTGAAAAATGAAAACGCCATAGAGCTCAGGTTCCTTCCGGTTCCCTGGTGCACTTTCAACCACCACCAGGGATTCAACCTGCACATACGAAAGATGCAAACAGGGCATGGAGTAACCCCAACCTACTGTAGGCAAACTGGATAATACATCGAAAGAAGTACGACTAAAAAATGAATGTAAAAAACCCTAGAATGGTACTACTAATCAATATGTTTAGTTCCATAAAGTTGAAGAAATGAAATGATAACGACAAAAAAATTACAGCAGCTAAATCTTTATCCCATGGTCCACCTAAGGTAACTTATTTAACTTGTTTATTGTATAAATATCCTTTTGCTTAGTATAAGGGTTGGAAAAATTATATTCTTTCAGTATTTTCTATCCTTTATGATTAGTATAAGGGTTGGAAAAATTATACCTGGATTTCCTGTGTATTGTTAGTAGTGTGCCTTTTCAAGGTCTCTGCTACCTGTAATGAAACAATAAATCAAATTATGAAGGAATAAAATTAGCATGCTTCTAGAGGAAACATGGTTCTCATATTTACATCTCTATTTTTTAATGTAACGCTACTAATATACCGTTTGGTTACTATAAAGCGAGTGGTAATGTAAAGATTAATTCATGGTTTTCGGCTACCGCTGCCAAATAACCATCTGACCAACACTGTCGTTACTTGCCAGTATAAATAGAATATTTTGTTGATTGGGTGGATGTTTTATCATAAGCATCCAATGTAACTCTTGTACCACAAATATCTTACTTTTGTGCAAATTGGTAGGCATTTTATGATAAGCATCCAAAGCAAGTTGTATCAAAAGAAACATGACTAACATCAACAAAAAAGCATTTACAATTGCGGTATTTGGCATTGAATCTCAAAGACCACGATAATAAAGTATAAAGCAAGACTAATTAATAATTTGAAGTTAGTTCTGTTCTTTATATGCTTAATTAGTGTCACGCCCCACCTCTATACCCACGCTAGCCAAGGACACTATGGGGTAATGCCGTCAACTAGCACGGAGAATAAGGCTGTTGAGGAGCGACCATCCATGTAATTGCTTAGTGCGAGCACCGATATGTCCGATAGTATAACATGCATTTTCTTTTCAAGAGGGAATTCGACATACCGTTACAAACTCAAAACTACTACACAGTGGCTATATATATTCTTCGGAAACAAACATAGAAATAAACATAACATAAATCAGTCACAGATATCCATATCACAAAGGCGGAAAAAGATATGAATATTACACATAGAAGTGTACATCAGAGTAGTGGTCAAACAAGATCCATAATATCATAAAAGAATAGTTACAAGTGCTAGACAAAATAATAAGTATACATCCTGGAGTCTATATCTCAAATGTATACTACAAAATAAACTACTAATCTAAGTAGTTAGCCAAAAGTCAGAATAATAACTCCAGAAGAGGAGTCAAGTAGAAGCACCTGCAACATCTCGGTCTGACCTGAGTATTATTTAATAAGAAAATAATAAACGGATCAGTCTAACTATAAATATCAGATGTAATGATATAGAATAAGAGATATGGCATAAACATATAAAACCATAATACGATACTATGATAAGTATGTAATTGAAAACCAACCAGAGATTAATCAATATCACAAGAATCTTCTCAAAGATCAAAAGGAATGTCATACTCCTTATTTCATTCACCAAGCCACAAATATTGACAACATATAAATGCCAATCATAAAATTGGTGAAATTCAAATTCTAGAAATCATCAATAGAAATACAGGAATCACAAAACAAGGGAGGCCTATCACAAAACGGGAGCCTGAAAACTCACCAACACATGTATCACAAACGGGACGCTATCCCATGGTCGCTAACCATAGAGCCGGTGCAACGACGTAGTACAACGGTACGTCCGAGGAACCAGAAACTCGAATAGTTCGGAACAACAACGTAGTATAATGGTACGCCCGAAGATCCAAATTCCATAAAAACGTGGGTCGCTAGCCCACAAAAATTGGGTCGAAACCCTTAGAAATAAATAGGTCGTTAGCCTATAGTAAAAATGAGACGAAACTCAATAAAACGAGGCACCGACCCCTTCGTGGACAAAGAAACATAGCATGGCGCTAGTCTAAAACACAAAAATGATCCTCAATGATCATCAAGAAAGTGTCAATTACTCTAAACTAGTAAATATATGAGCTTAGCTTCATGTCCCATAACCACTAGCTTAACTTAAATATTTACGAGCAAATTGTAGATCTCCACTAAAAAATTATTACAAGAGATTCAATCGAACAAGTCCAAGAATTAACCAACGAAGTAAACGCAAGCGTTTCATGCCACTTGTTTTACTAAGTCGTTTAATTAGATTTCTCATCCGAGTGAGGTAAACGTTTGTACATACTACAAGATTGGAAAATGGTTTAAGAAACGAGCTTTGTAATAAAATAGTGTTGAAATCGTTTTGATAAAAGAGTTTTAATATTTACTACTAGTATTGAAACCTTTATATTTTTAAAATGACAAATCACAGAAATGATTGTAGAAACAATCAATCACTAAAATTCACATAAGAAGACATGAATTAATTCCAAAGAAATTGATATCAAATCCATCAAAATGGATATTTCCAAAATTTCTAAAATAAAAGTCATCAAAGTCGAATAACAATTGATACAACAAGTGGGAATAAATCCAAATCGATTAAATTTGGAAACACATGAGAAATAGACAAAAATAGGCATAATAGGCATTTAAGAGCAGGTCAATCGACTGGCTCAATGAGTTCAGTCGACTGACTGCAGGAAACAGAGACCTCATGTCTCTGTTATCTGCCTTTGGTACGCCAATTGGCTACAGCCAGTCGACTGGATTCAAAGTCCAGTCGACTGACTGGAACCTAGGCAGTTTTTCTGCCTATACAAAATAACGTGCAAACCCAACAAATTCGCGACCGATCGAGCAATGGCGCTAGGTGTTTTATGCCAATCGGCAATCCGGCCCTATAGGCTCTTCGATGCATCCCCAAGAACACGTTCAAACATCCATAAAAGGATTTTCATAGGTTTTGCTTCCGAAGCACCAAAAGTTGGAATGTATACCCAATCAATCCAAACCATAAGCAAATGCACATGAATAAGTGTTAGGAACTCATGTCCAACATCAAAGATAGATATAGACGTAGATGTGAGATAAAAATATCATCTTTAAACCCAAAACAAATGAATGAGAAGCTTGAAGACAAGGGAAGATCAACCACACTTCAATCTCAACACAAAAAGCTTGAATCTAAGCTTAAAAGAGAAACAGTTCCCAAATTAGGTTTTGGAATTTTCTGAAATCAAAGAGAGAATGAGTTGGAGAAGAAGGAGATGACACTTACCAATGCTTCTCTTTGAATTTGGAGCTAGAACTTGATTTGCAAATAGAAACTAGGGCTTAAGATTTTAATTCGTTTTCTTTTCCCCCATTATTCTCTTTAGAACTGAAAAGATAAGGAAAAGGGAATGAATGAAGAGAAGTGGTTCAGTTTGGGGTATTAAGTTGGCTAGTGGGTTGAACCCAAACCCAAACCCAAAGTGAAAAAGGTCAAACTTTTAGCTAGCTCCAAACATATCAATGTTTATACTCAAAAAGGTTGCAAACGACATTTTGAACTCAACGGAAGTGGTCTCGAGTCCCAATTCGACTATTTGCAAAAAGTAGGTTTTCGGACTAAAATCCGATGAACGATGAAATATTTAAATAAAATATTTAAATATACAATCGATAAATATGCGGGTTGTTACAGACTCCCCTTCTTAATGAAATTGCGTCCTCGCAATCTTAAGAAATAAATGAATAGAAGTAACAACCATAAAAGCATATCAACACAAAAGAAATTTGAAATAGAAAGTTCACCTCAAAGAGCATGAGAAAGTAAGTCCGGATGTGTTCGCTCGATGAATTCACTAGATTCCCAAGAGCAATCCTTAGGATTTGAGGACCATTGAACTTGCACAAGTGGGACATCTTTATTTCGAAGGCGTTTGACCTCCGAAGCAGTAATACAAATATGATGTTGCTCTTAAGTTAAATTCGGCGAAACTTCAATTTCTTCCACAACACCGGGCTCAAGAATAGAATCGGAATCTCGAAGGCGTTTCCGTAATTGAGAAACGTGACACACGTCATGAATAGCAGAAAACTGAGCCGGTAATAAGAGGCGATAAGCCACAGAACCAATACGTTCGGTGATAGGAAATGGACCAATATATCGTGGTGCTAACTTTCCCGACTGACAAAAACGTACAACACCCTTCATAGGTGAAACACGAATAAACACAAAATCTCCCACAGAAAATTCTAATTTCCTTCTTCGGTTATCGGCATATGATTTTTGTCTAATTTGGGCTTCTTTCATCCTATGACGAATAAGGTCAATCTTTTCTGTGGAATCACGAATAAAATCTGGACCTAAAACCAGCTTCTCACCGGCCTAAAGCCAACAAGAAGGTGATCGGCATGGCCTTCCATAGAGAGCCTCAAAAGGTGCTATACCAATAGTAAATTGGAAGCTATTATTATAGGAAAACTCAACAAGAGAAATATGATCTTCCTAACTTCCACCAAAATCAAGAACACGTGAACGAAGAAGATCTTCAAGAGTTTGATTCACATGCTCGGTTTGTCCATCGGACTGAGGATGATAAGTGGTGATAAAATTAAGCTTCGTTCCCAAAGCTTTTTGAAGACTCTTCCAAAATCCACTAGTATACAATGGATCACTATCACTAATAATAGAAGAAGGAACTCCATGCAATTTTACAATTTTTTTAATAAAGAGTTTGGCCAAGAGAGGAACGGTTCGATTGGACTGAACGGGAATAAAATGGGCGGATTTAGTAAGTCTATCAACTATCACCCATAAGCTATCATGAGCCGAACGAGAACGGGGAATGCCGTCAATAAAATCCATGGAAATTTGATCCCACTTCCAAATTGGAATTTCTAAAGGTTGCCATAACCCACCGGGCCTTTGATGCTCGGCCTTGACAAGTTGGCAAGTCATGCAACACTTAACAAAGTTAGCAATATTAGATTTCATTACCTCCCAATAATAAAGTTGCTTCATATCCGCTACATTTTACTACTACCGGGATGAATGGTAAATTTAGAACGATGAGAATCTTCTAAAATGTCTTTAGGAAGATCACTAATATTTTGCACGATAAGTCTACCAAATTTTCGAATACCACCGCGAGAATCAATGTCAAAGTCTTTCAAACCTTCAATATCAATTTTATCCCTAAAATTTTGGCCAAGAAGAGCCAATTCGGGATCTAGCTTTTGAGCTTCAAGAATACGGTCAAAAAGAGAAGGATAAGCCTCAAGGCTACATAAAACAAAAGATGAACATAAATCGGAAACACGATCTTGAATCTCACAAGTGGATAAAACCCCGAGATCATTCCATTCGGATATCATCATAGAAACAACCGCTTTTTGCTTGCGAATAAGTGCATCGGAAATGCGATTTCCCTTTTCGGGAGTATAAAGAATGTCAAGATAATAAGATGCAAGGAACTCGAGCCAACGTTGTTGACACAAATTAAGTTCCTTTTGAGAAAATAGATACTTCAAAGATTTATGACCGGTGTAAAGAATAAAATTTTGCTCCCAAAACATAATGACGCCAAATTCGAAGGGCGAAAACAATAGCCGCGAGCTCTAAATCATGAGTGGCATATCTAGTCTCGGCTGGCTTCAATTGCGTAGAAGCATAAGCAATAACACGTTCTCTTTGCATAAGAACGGTACCCAAACCAACGCGACTAGCATCGGTAAAACAATAAAATCTAGATTCCCTTCGGGAATAACAAGAATAGGAGCATGGAAGAGGAGTTCTTTTAATTTCTGAAAAGAAGCTTCACATTTGTCCGACCAAATGTATTTAACTCCCTTCTTTGTCAAACTAGTAAGAGGCACGGAAATTTTGGAAAAGTCTTTTATGAAACGACGGTAATAACCTGCCAATCCAAGAAAACTTCAGATCTCCGTCACACTCTCTGGTCTCTTCCAATTTTGAATCGCTTCAATCTTTAAAGGATCCATAGAAATTCCGGATTTGGAAATAATATGACCAAAAAACTTCACACGAGGTTACAAAAAGTGGCATTTAGAAAATTTTGCTTTCAATTGATTGCTCCTAAGAGTTTCCAACACAATCTGAAGATGCTTTTTATGCTCCTCTTCGGTTTTAGAATACACAAGAATATCATCAATAAAGATGCGAACAAATCGATCGAGGAAGTCTTTGAAAACTCTATTCATAAGGTCAATGAAATAAGCCGGAGCATTCGTTAAACCAAATGGCATAACAAGCCATTCATAGGATCATAACGAGTATGGAACGATGTCAAAGGAATGTTATCCTCTGCAATACGAAGCTGATGAAAACCGGTTGCCAAGCCCAATTATGAAAAGACTCTAGCACCACTAAGTTGATCGAATAGATCATCAATCCGAGGTAGAGGATATTTACTTTTGATAGTAAGATCATTAAGCCTGCGGTAGTCAACGCAAACCTAAGTGTACCATCAGACTTCTTCATGAAAATAGCCGAAGCTCCCCAAGGCGAGGAACTAGAGCGTATAAATTGCTTCGTCTCTAATTCGGATAATTGTTTGCGCATTTCCTAATTTTTCCTATTGGACATGCGATAAGGAGGACAAGTGATAGGTTGAGCTCCAGGGATGAGATTAATTTTGAACTCAATTGCTCGCTTAGGTGGTAGTCCTAAAACGGGTTCAAATATGTCGGAGAATTCACGAACAATGTGAATAAGAGAAATGACATCTTCCTCATCATCCTTATCGTCATCATGAGGATTTAAAGAATATAAAGATGCAACTAAGTTGGAATCCGAATCTTTAAGAATAATAGAAATCTGCTTGACAGATTGAGGATGCCGAAGATGGATAGTCCGCTCAGGACATAGGATATAAACTTCATAACGGTTAAGCCAATCCATTCCCAAAATCATTCCAAAGCCTAAGTAACGCATAACATGCAAATCGGCTAGGAAAGAAAAATCACACAAAACAATCTCCACATCTTTACAAAGCAAACTAAGTGTTGCGAATACGCCAACCGGATTCGCAATTCTCAAAGAAGTCATTAAAGCAATAACACCTAAAGAAAAAGTATCAACAAGTTCTTTCGATATAAAAGAATGGGATGCACCTATCTAAAAGAACTCGAATAGGTTGATCATGAAACATAATAATGCCATCAAGAATAGAACGAGAAATACCTTGACCACGAGAAGTGTTGCTAGGGGCTTGTGCAACATTTAATTTTCCCTCCTTCTTACCTTGAAGTTTGGGACATGTAGATATAAAATGATCCGAACTTTTGCAATAGCGACAAAAGAGAGGTTTTGGGCATTTATTGGCATAATGGTCTTTAGAACCACAATTGAAGCATTGCCCACTATTAGAAGAAGTCTTTGCTTCAGGGGTTGCTTGCTTTCCTTTCTTATTAAGATACGGGCCTTTGGGCTTAATAGGCCTTTTCTTGTTGTTGTTAAAGTTTGGTTTGGCACCCACAACTTCAACATCACTCTCCTTATCCGCTTCTTCAAGTTGAAGAGCGATATCAATAGTTGATCAAAAGAAACTTCTAACTTTAGAAGTAATGGCTTCTTGAGATTTTTGTTCAAGCCATAGACAAATCTTTGGTCCTTCTTCAATGGGGTGTTTATGTATTCGACCCCGTATTTAGAAAGTGACTCGAAGGATGCGACATAATCTGCCACAGAGGATTCACCTTGAACAAGGTCAATGAAACGATTAGCCAATGTCACTTTCTCAGGTTCTGGCACAAACTTTAATTCGAATCATTCTCGGAATTTCTCCCAAGTAAGATCCGCTTCATTTATTTCAGAAATCAGAAACTCGTACCAGTCTAATGCTCTTTCTTGGAGCATACTAGAGGCTAACTAGACTCGGTGAAGATCAATAAGACTCATGCAATAAAAGACTCGATCGCATGTTCTTAGCCAAACCTGGACTTCAATAATGGTTTCAGAACCTTTGAATGGCTTCCCACCCAAATTGGTATAATCGTTGCACAAACGTGCAAATCCAGACTTAGGGTGAGTAGGCTCCGGATTAGAACCGGCTGCTTGAGCATTCTTTACTAGATCAAGAAGCTGCTTGGCAGACATAAATACTTCATCTTGGGGAGTAACACTAGATTGACCGGCGCTGTGACGGCCAGGTCAAACCATTTCTCTTCATTAAGAAAGAAAGAAGAAGAAGAAAAAGGTTATTCAGAAAATGAATATCAAACAATAATGATTGATAAAACAAGGAATCACAAAATAAAATAGGATAGGACGGTACGAAGACACAAATTAAATCCTAAGGCATGACTCCTAAGATGGACTTAGGACGATGATCCTTATTAAATTATTCTACCTTCTTCCGAAGTTTGGCTCTGATGCCAAGTTGTCACGCCCCACATCTATACCCACGCTAGTCAAGGACACTATGGGGTAATGCCGTCTACTAGCACGGAGAAAAAGGCTGTTGAGGAGCGACCATCCATGTAATTGCTTAATGCGAGCACCGATATGTCAGATAGTATAACATGCATTTTCTTTTAAAGAGGGAATCTGACATACCGATACAAACTCAAAACTACTACACAGTGGTTATATATATTCTTCGGAAACAAACATAGAAATAAACATAACATAAATCAGTCACAGATATCCATATCACAAAGGCAGAAAAAGATATGAATATTACACATAGAAGTGTACATCAGAGTAGTGGTCAAACAAGATCCATAATATCACAAAAGAATAGTTACAAGTGCTAGACAAAAGAATAAGTATACATCCTGGAGTCTATATCTCAAATGTATACTACAAAATAAACTACTAATCTAAGTAGTTAGCCAAAAGTTAGAATAATAACTCCAGAAGAGGAGTCAAGTAGAAGCACCTGCAACATCTCGGTCTGACCCGAGTATTATTTAATAAGAAAACAATAAACGGATCAGTCTAAATATAAATATCGGATGTACTGATATAGAATAAGAGATATGGCATAAACACATAAAACCATAATACGATACTACGATAAGTATGTAATTGAAAACCAACCAGAGATTAATCAATATCACAAGAATCTTCTCAATGATCAAAAGGAATGTCATACTCCTAATTACATTCACCAAGCCACAAATATTGACAACATATAAATGCCAATCATAAAATTGGTGAAATTCAAATTCTAGAAATCATCAATAGAAATCTAGGAATCACAAAACGGGGGAGGCCTATCACAGAACGGGAGCCTGAAAACTCACCAACACGTGTATCACAAACGGGACGCTATCCCATGGTCGCTAACCATAGAGCCGGTGCAACGACGTAGTACAACGGTACGCCCGAGGAACCAGAAACTCGAATAGTTCGGAACAACAACGTAGTACAACGGTACGCCTGAAGATCCTAACTCCATAAAAACGTGGGTCGCTAGCCCACAAAAATTGGGTCGAAACCCCAAGAAATAAATAGGTCGTTAGCCTATAATAAAAATGAGATGAGACTCAATAAAACGAGGTATCGTCCCCTTCATGGACAAAGAAACATAGCATAGCGCTAGTCTAAAACACAAAAATGATCCTCAACGATCATCAAGAAAGTGTCAATTTCTCTAAGCTACTAAATATATGAGCTTGGCTTCATGTCCCATAACCACTAGCTTAACTTAAATATTTACGAGCAAATTGTAGATCTCCACTAGAAAATTGTCACAAGAGATTCAATCGAACAAGCCCAAGAATTAACCAACGAAGTAAACGCAAGCGTTTCATGCCACTTGTTTTACTATGTCGTTTAATTAGATTTCTCATACGAGTGAGGTAAAGGTTTGTATATACTGCTAGATTGGAAAACGGTTTAAGAAACGAGCTTTGTAATAAAATAGTGTTGAAATCGTTTTGATAAAAGAGTTTTGATATTTACTATTAGTGTTGAAACCTTTATATTTTTAAAGTGACAAATCACAGAAATGATTGTAGAAACAATCAATCACTAAAATTCACATACGAAGACGTGAATTAATTCCAAAGAAATCGATATCAAATCCATCAAAATGGATATTTCCAAAAATCCCAAAATAAAAGTCATCAAAGTCGAATAACAATTGATACAACAAGTGAGAATAAACCCGAATCGATTAAATTTGGAAACACAAGAGAAATAGACAAAAATAGGCATAATAGGCATTTAAGACCAGGTCAGTCGACTGGCTAAATGAGGTTAGTCGACTGACTGCAGGAAACAGAGACCTCCCATCTCCGTTATCTGCCTTTGGTACGCCAATTGGCTACAGCCAGTCGACTGGATTCAAAGTCCATTCGACTGAATGGAACCTAGGTAGTTTTTCTGCCTATACAAAATAACATGCAAACCCAACAAATTTGCGATCGATCGAGCAATGGCGCTAGGGGTTTTATGCCAATCGGCAAGCCGGCCCTATAGGCTCTTCGATGCATCACCAAGAACACGTTCAAACATCTATAAAAGGATTTTCATACGTTTTGCTTCCGAAGCACCAAAAGTTGGAATATGTACCCAATCAACCCAAAGCAAAAGCAAATGCACATGAATAAGTGTTAGGAACTCATGTCCAACATTAAAGATAGATATAGACGTAGATGTGAGATAACAATCTCATCTTTAAATCCAAAACAAATGAATGAGAAGCTTGAAGACAAGGGAAGATCAACCACACTTCAATCTCAACACAAGAAGCTTGAATTTAAGCTTAAAAGAGAAACATTTCCCAAATTATGTTTAGGAATTTTCTGAAATCAAAGAGAGAACGAGTTGGAGAAGAAGGAGATGATACTTACCAATGCTTCTCTTTGAATTTGGAGCTAGAACTTGATTTGCAAATGGAAACTGGTAGGATTTTAACCCTTTTTCTTTTCCCCCATTATTCTCTTTAGAACTGAAAAGATAAGGAAGAGGGAATGAATGAAGAGAAGTGGTTCAGTTTGGGGTATTAAGTTGGCTAGTGGGCTGAACCCAAACCCAAAGTGAAAAAGGTCAAATTTTTATCTTGCTCCAAACATATCAATGTTTATACTCAAAAAGGTTGCAAACGGCATTTTGAACTCAATGGAAGTGGTCTCGAGTCCCAATTCGAATGTTTGCAAAAAGTAGGTTTTCGGACTAAAATCCGATGAACGATGAAATATTTAAATATACAATCGATAAATATGCGGGTTGTTACAATTAGTATTTCAGTTTTTATCATAAAATTGGTATACAAAAATTAATAAATTTAAAAAAAAAATTATTAATGAAACAGAAATAGCTAATCGCTGGTTACATAATTTTGAAAACTGAGCATAATTACTCTAGTTCAGAAAGCAGAAAGAATCAAAGTGCAAACTACTATTAAAACCTAAAATATAAATATAAAAAACAGAAATAGCTCATCGATTGTTTAATATATTGTATAGATTATTATTTGCAAACAAACTTTTAGTTGGTTCTAAGATCTTATGTTTGCAAAAATAAATGTTATCAATTTATTTTGTTAACAGCTGGCTATTTTTTCTTGATCGATATCAACTCCTAATTTTATCGATATCTCGAAGATTGGCTTTCAAGTATGTACTTTGGTGCCACTGTCCTCAATTGTAATATGTTTTTTAAATGAACCATAGTGGATGTTGTATTGATTGCTTAATGTTTTATATAGACAGTTGGTAGTAAACAAAATTTTAGTCAATTTAAGAACTTGTATTTGAAACAATAATTACTGCTATTTTATTTTGTTAATAGATTGACTGCTGTCTAATGTGATTATTTTGAATTTATCTAATCCCACACATTTTCTGCAGTTTTTAAACTGAAATCGAAAGACTAAATTTGATATTTCTTGGCAGATCTAAGTTGTATAATGGATTTAGATCCAAGCATCAATATATTGATGCACCACCTACCTTCTCTGTTAATACTCCTTTTGCTTTTTCAGGTTAAGAGCGGAACATCAATCTCCTTTCAATTTCAGGAGGTAAGTTTTTGATTATTATATTAGTTACCACATCACTCATCATTTTATTGCTAATAATTTGAAACCTTAAAGTTTACATTATAAGTAGCTTTAGTTTAAAATTTGTAAGCATATAAGTTAATACTTACGAAATAACATATAGCAAATAATTTGAAATGGTGAATACTCTCTTATCATCGTTTGGTTATTTATTTTAAATGTCAATAAATGTATTTTGGTGCATCTTTATTTTAATTGGTTTCCTACGATTTAATGAATTTTTTACGCTACTATAATTGAACTGAATGTGCCAAAACCCCTTATAATATGTCAAGTCTAAGATATGCAGTTTTGTAGAATTTAAAAGGTATGAGTTACAAGCTTTAAGATATGCAGTTAAAGTACAAGAAAATGGGTAAACTGCAAATAATTTTGCATCTCCTAAAAACTATAATACTGCAGGGGAGAACTGATGGCATATATCAAATGAGATTTCAGGTAAATGTAAGGTTGATGTTTGAATGAGTAAAGTAGTCAAGTTGTGGACTTTGAACTGATTCAGAATGGAGATAAAATGTCAGTGAAACCGTATGTATGCAGAGAAGTTTGAATTGTGATGAAGTAGCAACACTTTGGCGGTGTGGCGGCAGTTTGGTGAAGCAGGGGATATTGACGGTTTGAGGAGCAGCAGCATAGAATTTTTGTGTTGAAGGTGGAATGCTGTTGTATTGGTATGGTATTTGCGTGGTAGTATTGTCTGGTGGTGATGGAGACTGTGTTGTGTTTGGGTTTGGCTAGGCAAAGTGCACTGGATGTTTGAAAAGCAGGGGTAAGGAGTGGGCGTGTAAGTAGTGATTGCAAGGGGTGAATGCAGGGGTTGTACTGCACTTTTATAGTAAGGTATGAATGTTTGGTCGTTGTCGAATTGCATTGTGGCAGTGGTTCATGGAGTGTTTGATTTTGGAAATGGCTATGGAGGGAAGTTTGCAATGTGATGAACAGTTTGTAGGTGTTGTGTTGAACAAGAGGAGACGTGGCGATTGGTGCCAAAGAAGATATTGTTTGTCTCAGAGGGTCAGACAGTTATGGTAGTATATTGGTAGAGGAGCACTGGTTGTGACAGTGTGATGCAGTCTGTTTGAATGGAGTCTATTTGTCGAAGAACTGTTTGATGTAGTATGATTGAATGCAGTCTGGTTGAATGGAGTCTTTTTGATCTAGTATGGTGATGACTGTGGGAAGGGGAATGTAAAGTTGTCAGTGTGATGCTGTGATGTAAGTGATGGATGCGTATTGAAGTGTGATGTGAAGGTTTGCATCTATATGGAGATGGTGATCATCTGTTTGTTTTTACTACTTTTTACAAGTAACAATTCGCTTCTTTATATGTATCATAGTTGAAGAGTCTCGGTTCCTAGTTTTCAAAGATATATGTGGAAGGTTTTCCAGGTTTGATTACTGCAGTAAGCTCTTCTGTCCTGAAAGATACCTTTGTTTGTATTGAGTGCTATATACTGTAATATTGAGTATGATAATGTAGTATTGTTGGCAATGATGTAGTATTGTTGTTCTAATCATTTTGTTGTTGTTGCCAAACTATGTACTGTATACTGTAATTTGCTGTTGTTGCCACTGAACTATGTAGTGTAATGTATTGTTGTTGAACATTGTAATTAAAAGATTTGTTATGTTTAGTCTTTGTACTGAATCTATGGAAAATATTTGGTTTAATGGTCTTTCTTTTGTTATATTATGTTAAATTTGTAAATGTTTGTATTGAGTATGATAATGAATTAACTCTTACTATAAGAGGTCAGGAAAAAGCAATGAATATTTTTTTAAAAAATATATTAAAATTAGCAACGGTTTTGAGCCGTTGCAAAACCAAATTAACAACCCACGTACAACAAGGTTTTGTAATGGTTTTTAGCCGTTGTGAAATTAAATTTAGCAACGGCTCTTAGCCGTAGTAAAATTAAGTTTTGCAACGGCTTTGAGCCGTTGCTAAATTTTTACCACTGCCAATTTTGCAACGGCTCTAAGCCATTGCGAAACTCATTTGCAACGGCTCTAAGCCATTGCGAAATGGCATTTCTGGTGTAGTGAGTCATTAGTAACAGTAAGTAAGAATTAACAAAAGTAAGAAAAAGTAAACATCAAACCAATATCACATCAAAAGCCAACATAATTATTATTTTGTTTAGCTTAGTACTTAAGAGATTAAGACATAAAGTAAGGATATGAAAGGTGATAGTAAGCGTTGAAAAAGTAAAGATTGCTTTAGGTTGAAGTAAGGTTAGTTTAGTAATTTGGTAAGTGGTTATTTTGGCAAATTTATCACATCTTTCTTTTTCTATAAATACCCACCTCCTTCTTCACATTCATTCACATTTTCTTCTTCTTCTTTTCTCAAACTTCTTCACCTTCTTCCCTCCTCTTTAATGGTTTCATGCCACATAAAAAAATTATAAAAAATAATGTCAAAATATTTACAAAATATTCAAAAGAAATCAATGTTCATCCTCTTCAAATCAAACTCCTTTTTCTTCATATTTTACCTTTTTCTCTCGGCCATAATTTCTTTAAACCAGAACGAAAATGCAAAATTATTTTTTTCAACTATGTGTTTTTTCAGTGGATACAACTTTCATGTTGACCACTTTATCTCATTTTAAAAATAATTATGTCAAAAATCCACTTCTTTCCAGTATATTCCCTGACCTAGTTTTTACGCCAGAGGATATGTCATTTTGTTTTGATCATAACTTGATCATAACAGATCCAAATTAAGATATATATTTTTTAAACCATATGAAATTCCAGTGGCTATAATTTTTATGTTAATCAGTTTTTTCACTTTTGAGGTTTGTTATACCTGAAATTCAATTCTTTGAAGTACATTTTCGGGCTTATATTTGTGAATCCGAGAATAGCACTTTTTCTTTTGACCATATCTTCCTAAAAAATAACCAAACTCAAGTGATTATTTTTCTCAAATTTAAGAGAAAAAAAATTTCAACAACTTTTTAGTTTACAACTTTTCTAAATTTTGAGATTTAGAAGACCTAAAACTAGATACAACATAACCTATTTTTCGGATCTAAATCTTGAGAATTCAAGTTTAAAGCTCTACCACTTCTTCTCTATACTTTCTGCCAATCTCAATTTCAAGCCATGGCTAAGCACTAGGAAGGAGGAAATCGGGCTTATTTTGATTTGGTTTCCAAGTATGGTAGGAAGTATGGGTTAGATCTTAATTTCCTTGCCTTAAAGTTTGATGGAGTGGAATCCAAAGTAAGTTATTTCTTATTTTAACTTCATTAAAACCATTGCTAAGTTGAAAGAACTTTAAGTGTTAAGTGTTGTTTGAAAACCCTTGTTGATTGCTTGTATAATTTGTTTTCCAAAACAATGGTTTGATTTCCTTGCTCAATATTATGTTTGGATGGTTAATTAAGAAATTTAAAAATTAGAAGTTAAATACTTAATGGGGTACGCAAAAACGACTAGTACACGTGTTTCGTCTGTGAGATCCAAGGAAGCTTGGGCGAGAGACGAAACACGTCGAAGGAAAAACCCGGATGCTTCAAAATAAATATCAAATCGTTTTAACAAAAGATAAAATTAAACTTTATAAATATTTGATAGAATGAAGCGTTGACTTATCACTTATTGTTATGTTTATTTTGTTGGTTAATTGCTTGATTGTTTGGATTGCGCTCTACCAGTTTATAAGCACTGATTAATATTTATTGATTGTTGACTTTGCTCGACCAGTTTATGAGCAATTAATTACCCATATGCATGGGCTGTGTAGAAAATAATTAAAGACTAATACCTTGTGATTTATTTCATAATTTGACTAAAAGGTGTTTATCGTTAATATTTGGTTCACTTCAATTTAATGAATTGTTTTGAAAATTAGTTTTCAAGTTGAAATGTTATGAAATGTTTTCCCTTTAAAGGAAATAGAAATGTTTGGTAGTGAATATTTTGAAATTATATTATATAAAAGTGATTTATACAAGAATGGTCTTATAAAAATGTTTTATGAAACAGAAAGAATTTCGAGGACTAAACCTGATGGTTTTAAGATGATTTTTGAACGGATTTGGGAAATGAAAAGTATTATTGATTTGAAAGTACTTGTGAATATTAGTGTGAAATGATTTATCGCTTCGAGATATAAAATGATTTGTTATGTTACTGATTATTCGTGTAACCCGTAACTAAAAAGTGGGCACATGTTTTTGATATAGTCCGCTCTTGGAATAGAGGGATGTACATATTTATCAATTGTATGAAGGTTGGGACCCAGTTTCCTTATTATTTGGAGAAACCTCCTGATCTAGTTGCATATGGTTGGATATGCTTTTATTACAATATTTTGGATTTTTGAATAAACTTTTCCAAAGTGATTTGATTTAAAATCCCGAAGTAAAGTATAATTTGAATATAAAAGATATATATATTTCAAAAGTTTTGAAATAAGAATTCAGAAATAAAGTTCAAAGAGATAATTTATGTAAAGTTAATTAGATTTTGAAAATCTAAATTGAAGATTAATCCTAAGTGGGTAGTTTTGGGAATTGCATATTGTTTTTTGCATCGTAGGCTCCATGAATCCTATTTATGGGAGGAGAACTACGTTGGGTTGATCATGTGTCTAATTGGGTACCCAATTAGATAGGGGTACGTAGACAGTCATAAGTGGTGGCGATGCAGTCCCTAAAATAATATAACCCTTTCATGTTTATCTGTTATTGGTCATTGTGTATCTTCTGTTATTGTATCTTTCATGCTTATTATTTTATTTCGCATTTACATTGTTTATTGAGTTCACAGGCAAGGACAGTGTTGTCTATCTCATCAGAGTTATGCAGTGGTAGATTATATCCATTGTATTTGGTATGGATTAAAGCACACTTTGTAGAATTAATAAATTAATTAATTTTTCTGATAAGTTGCATAATTGGAATTGTATCATATACATTTAATAATGTTGAATATTTATCGAATATGGTGTATTAAGGTGGTATTTTTTTTAGTAGTTTTAAAATGAAAGAATTTTTTGGCAATTTTAACTGGTCCGAAAATTCGAATCAATACACTCCAATTGGATTCACGACTCTTACGGAAGTAACAAGGTAATTATAAGCATAGCCTATAAACCAAATACTGTGATATAAATGAATGTGATGTACCGGTATCAAATATTATCTTAACTGGTATACTCTGAATCAAAAACGTACCTTCCATCATAGACTTTTCTTTATCAGTTGTAGTAGGCTTAGCTGATGATCCAACAACAAAAACCTTCCCTTTGTTCACCCCGACTGGCTCTGAACACTCGTTCTTGTAATGTCCAACTTGATCATAGTTAAAGCAGTTCACATTCTTCTTATCGGAATCCTTCTTCCCTTTTCCTGATCAGCACTTATGAGCATAATGACCCTTCTTATCACACTTAAAGCACACTAAATCAGCCTTTTCCTTCTCATTCCTCCTGATATTAGTGTCAACCATAGCATATAAATATCGAGATACCTGGTCAAACTTAGTAGCGTACTCGATTACTGACATCCCTCCCTGAACTAGATCCATGAACTTTCTTATGAATGCTGCCTTAGTAGCCTACGACAGAAACCTCTGCTTAAACCTCCTTCTGAAATTAGACCATGTTAATTCTTCCTTCGAAATTCTAGCGGTTACGTTATTCCACCAGTGAAGCGCTGCCCCTTGCAGCTACCTAGAGGCCAGCCTCCTCTTTTGCCTATCATCCAATCCTAGATCGGTAAAGATCCTCACGGTGCAATAGCCAATTCTCAACTTCAACAGCAACTTCCATTCTAACCAACGGTTTTCCACCCAAACTGGTATAGTATCCTCTCAACGTAGCATAGTTATTCCCAACTGAAATTATAGGATTAGTTCCTCCAACATTACCAGCAACCCCAACTTACAAAAGATTGGCTCACAACTAATACACTATCCCCGTATCTACGGGCAGATTTCCAGCATCCACATTGGCTTTAGCATTTAGGTTGGCATTAGTCCATCGACCTAGGTTCCTCCTGGTGTTAGGTCGAGCATTTTCGTTGGTTATGGTGCTTCTTCCACCTAGATTTACTCTTTCGTTTCCTACTTTCATATCATCTTTCTCATAAATCGGCATACGAGTCTTAGTAAGATACAAAGAATGGTCTAAGAAAGAGGGAACACGTACTTATATATATACATATATATATATACATATATACATACATACATATATATATATATATATAAAATACAAGTACGTTACTATAACATTAACCCAAACCCCGATCATATTTTTTATTTATTGGAAATATGTTTCAAAAACTCTTAAGTCATCTTTTCTTTTAATGTTTCATAAACCTATGCTCTGATACCAACTTGTAACATCCCCTACTTAGAGGCACAAAATTAAAGGCTACGGTGCTGTAGTCATCTATAGTTATTAACCTCGGCGACTAAATACGGTGGTGTTAGATTCATTGATACACAGAGACACATAGATATGGAAAATTTTTAAAATATCAACAAGTCATACTCCATTTCAAAACATTTCCAATTCATTACATAATCCCACAATCGTTAACCATGTTCAGAGAAATATAATTATTACAAAATACGTCAAGAGCGACATTTAAAGATACCCCTTGGATGATCAGAATATATACAGGCAATATAACAACTTTGTCATTATAAACAACACGGTGGAATTAAAATAGAAGAGAACTCTAGATAGCTATCATGCTTCCTACATGTCTCCGGAAGCTTATTTGTCTAATGAGGTATCTAAAAACCTCAACTCTCAAATTACTCAAAATAATTGAACACCCGAGAGTTTAAAGGGAAAACATAAACTTCAAGTCAGACATAAAGTCTGGTATGAATAATAATCTACTATCTCAAATCATTTAGATATCCAGCGAGACCACGCCACTTAGCGGAACGTGTTTCCCCTCATCAGTACCTTAAAACCTTTATGAAACCATAAAAAGTGCTCCTGCATCCACAATGGTTAAAAACATAGTCATTTCAAAGTATTATGATGATATGTATACGAGTTAAAACATACTGGATTTCCCATCCTCTGTTTAATTGACTCCCTGTCAAATTTATAGTTTCTAGGATCACTATTAAACTATTAGCTTTCATGGGCTTACTAATAACCTTTACACGACATAGGGACTCCCTGTCTTATTTTATAGTTTTTATGGGTGCACTATGAACCTATAAGCCCCTTACCAATTAACTCAACTAATTCATGGGTTTCCCTGAACCTATTGGTGACTCCAATAACTTCTCTCTTATCCTAGTTTTCATGTATTAACTAGGAACCTATTGGCCTCTGCCAATATCTTTTCTTCTTATCCTAGTTTTCATAGATTGACTAAGAACTTATTGACATCTTTCAATAACTTAGTCCGGATATAGTTTTCATGGGATGACTACAAACCAATTGGCCCCTGCCAACCACTCTTTATAATAAAGTTTTCATGGGATCACTATGAACCTATTGGTAACTCCAATAACTTTCTAATCATAGTTTTCATAGAGGCACTATGAATCTGTCTCCCTGTCAACTTCCATATTTAAGCATCCTGTATTCTGGTCCCTTGACCACTTGGATGCACTTATACTCATCTAGGAGTTTAATCAATTCATATTCACTACTGGGTCGACCTAGCTAGTTCTTCAGCCCTTTATCCCCAAAATGTAATTATGGGTTCATTATAATGTGAATATATTTATATTTGAAGAAGCAACCTAATTACATAGCAATACCTCTCCTGTGGGTTTAATGTCCCTGAAACACTTTTCATATAAAACATGGTTAATCCTTTTAACCTATAATTTTTATCTAGGAAAGCTTCTTCTTAAAAATCATTTCAAAACACCTTTAATTTTGCGATGGTTTTTTCTTTATAAATGAGTTTGGGCTTCAAAACCATTCAACATCTTCGAAACCTTGCTTTCGACTTCATTGGATGACCTTCTTCGAAAGCTTTAAAATATATCTTCAAAACATTTGGCTCCTTCCTTTTGAATACTTTAAAACTTTTCCTTTAAAACCTTTCGATTGTATTAAAGTATTAGCAATTAATTTTAGAAGCACAGCTTTGAAATCATTTAAAAGCGCCACTTTCAAAACCATTAGAAGCAACCCTTTCAAAACCATTGAAAATTCCCCTTTCGAAACCATTGGGTTTATACTTAAAACATTGTTTGGGTCAAAGTGAACATAGGTGATAGTATCTCTTTCGAAACCATCCTTTATAATATAAAAATATTGGGAAAACATGATTGCATCGGCACCATCCCTTTCGAAAGCTTCAAACCATTTAAACAAAACATTGAAGGATAGCGTCGAAACCCATTTAGGAAGAGGCTTAAAACATACTTTAAAAACAAACACTACCGTTCGAAAGCATTGATGACTTTAACACCATCGAAAGGATAAAAAATGACAATAGGGTTTCGAAGTCGAAACCCCTTCTTTCGAAAGCATTTATTTTACAAATAAAGAACCCCTTTGAAAATTTACTCTTTTAAAACATAAGTTGATGGCAACCCCTTTCAAAAGCATTTAAAAACCTCTTTCGAAACCAAATGCTTCGACTCCTCCGAAGGCCTAATAAAAAAAGACGGGCGCTTCTCCTTTTAAAACAAAGGTACCGACTCCTTCGGAAATCATACCTTCGACACTTACCCATCTTTCATTCTCCAATCCACTGCGTGCATTTTTGTGGTACCTTGTGTATTGGTTTTGACTTAATATTTTTCGACTGATTTGAAGGCAAAATTTGGGCCGAAAGGTACTTCTAAAGCAGGCGAAACCCACTTTTTCTCGAAAAACCTGGTTTAATACTGTTTAAAGCAAACCTTTTTATAACAAACCTGCCATGTGCAAACACAAAATTGGTTGCCTTAACTTTTCAAATTCTTTACTAAAATTACTTCCGCTAATTTCAGATCTAAACCATGGTCAAGTTAATCATATATGCCCTTCCATTAAGCAAAACCAATATTACAAAGAAGTCCCCCTTCTAAAATAATTTAATTTGCATAGCAAATCACTTTGGAAAAATCCCTAAAAATTCTAAAAATACACTTTAATCATTTTATCTAACGTGTCAAAATTCAGACCTAAATTCTTATTAGATTTTCCAAAATAAATTTATAAACACAAATAACCATATTTTCCTTTGAAAATTCATAACAATCTTTCCATAGCTTTGAAAATTACCGAAATTAAAATCCAACTCCAAAATCATGTTTTATACAACATAAAATATTCCTATAGCATTTAAACATCATTATAAATCGCTTTCTCCCTAAACCATGTATAATCCTATTTGAACAATCTTGTTTAAATTAAACAAATCAATATTCTAGCATATCATCATCCAATTTATCATAAAAATGAATTTACCTTTAAATTCAAAAATATATCATTCAAAACAAAATAGAGATAAAATTATTGTTCTTCCTAGATTGGATAAGGAAATTGAAGATTGATTGAGATTGATTTCTTCCAGCTTGAATCCTATGCTTTACTTGAATTTTCTCTTCTTATCTTCCTCTTAATGGCCGGCCTTATGTTCGCTTTCTTGCATTAGTTTTTCCTATGATAAAATGAATGTGAATTGGCTTTGGGGAAAATAGTATAAGGGTGGGAAACATGGGCGGTAAATTCCTAATACACCCATATGTAATTTAGTTAACCTAAAACCATTCTTAAGCCCGTTTAATTATTTTATTAGGCATGACCTTAACTAGATTTATTCAAATCTCAACCTCCTTACCACTTAAAATTTACATTATTCTATTTAATTTATCTAATTAAATCTCATGAATATTGTTATAAAAAATTAGAGGGGTTGAAATGGCGGATAACACCGAATATGATATCACACTGGCCATTACCGACCTATCCAGGATCAAAGCATACACCAAATAATTTAAACCCTATGTCATTGACTTTATGTGTCACTCCATAGAATTTACCAAAAGTAAATAAGTAAATAGTAAATAAAGTGAATAAATTAGATTAAATAAGGTATGGGTAAAAATATAAATTTTGTAAAAGTTGAAATTTGACCACAAAATTTCATCATTACATTCGTAGCGAAATTCCGATCAATTTTCATGTATAATATGATGAAAACGGAGCTCGAACGAAAAAGTTATGAACGTTTGAAATTTTCAGGTTTAAAATAATTTAATTCGAATTCAAACTCAAATAAATAAATTAATTAAAATTTTGAAATTTAAAAATTAACGGATATTAGACCTAGAGGTTAAATAACGTTAAGTATAATTAAGAAATAAAATTAATTAAACAACGGAAATAAATAAATGAAATAAATAAACATTCTCGAACAGTGCGGTCGACCTGTAGAGCCAACCGGCCGATCCATACCAGTCGATCTATAGAACCAACCGGTCGACCAGTGTATGTAGGACGGTCGACCGTTGCTTTTGGCGATGGTTAGGTTTTTGAGAAAATAAACGTTACATATTTATCCATTTTCAGCCTATTTTCATTTTACGGTTTTGATACATTTCAATCCTATAAAGAAGACTGTAGACACCTCATATTTATTCACAAATGTTTTGATAACATCAGCAAAGCTATCTTTGTTTATTATTTAATTTCTAAATTTCTTCTCCTTAAACCTTTCTGAATCTAATACATATATAAATCTCTTGTTGTATGTATCAAAAAGAAGAGATCTAAAGGAGATTATAGAAGGCGTTTTAAATCCAAAAAGAAGCAAAGCTAAGGACCAACTATGATTAAAAAGCTTTGTTTTTCTATTTTAGTAATTGATTAGCATACAATAGATTTGGATGTGCTTTCGAGGTTTTGGGATTGCAAAAACAAAACATTATAAAACCTCTCAAAATTCCTTTAATTTGAAATGTCAATTATAGATGGAGATTTTCAATTGTTTATGTTGAATTGATGGAATTATATAGTTTTTGCAGTTTTTGATAATTTCAAAAAGTTTATTCCACTCCTCCGCAATCTTTGATTTGAGTAAGAAATTTTACTGATAAAATAAGAGTGCAAAGTATGAATCTTATTTGTAGTTTGCACCGCTTATTCCATAAAAAATAATTAGAAGTTTCGCTATTTATTTCTTTGTAAAAGAGGAGTTGAATAGAAGATGAAATTAGAATTGCAATTTCTACTATTAAGATTATTCCATTGGTTTGATATACTAGGTTTAGTTTATATTTTTATGCACGAGTCTATTTATTGCAGGTTTGGATATGAATATTGAATCTTTTGGATATTAAAATCCATTGTTATGGATATTGGAATTTTGGCATCATTGATAATATGCAAAAATGATTTGTATTATTGTGGTTAAAAAGGAATTGACATTTAACATTAAATAGGACGTATTCTCCGCATACATAGAAAATAATAAGTGTGTATTTATTTATATATTAGTTAGCATAATAAATGTATAATTATAACGTATAATTGCATACTTAATTAGGTAATAATTGTAATTATATCCTCTTTATGAAGGTAAATGATTTTTAAGGCAAAATAAGAAGAAATTCTTATACGGCCTAAATAATAACATTATGGGATGTGCAATATATATATATATATATATATATATATTTGTAAATATGACTAAGTCATAAGGACATTGTCTATGATAAGTAACTACGGATGATACGAGGTTACTTCCAGTTCTATAGGGTAAATCCGCTCAGCCAATCTGAATACCGGTATCTATGAAGAGTCGGACTAATTCGAGATGTCTCCATGGGTACGGGTCATGTGACGAGGGACCTGCTTCAGAGGTATTTAGTGGTTTTTTGAGAGTATGCCTCTTTTCCTTAGATGAAATATTAAATGATCAAGGTTGGTGGTTAGCCATGGTAGGTAGTATCTTGAAAAAAGTCTTCTTTGGGATAAGGTATTAAGTGGTTGTGTAGGGTCCGTCTTTCAATAAAAGAAGTATTAAGTGACTCGAAGAAATTCCATGCAATATTAGTTAGATATCTATGAGGAGTCCGCTTTGTGGATATGTATTAAATGAAGGGGGGCCTACCTCAATTGAGGTCTTAAATGATCAGTCTATCTATTTCCAGTAATGATATTAAGTGACTTAGGTACTATCTCTCGCATTATTAGACATTTATGACGTTGGTTATGGATTATAGGATTGAGAAACCTACTTTACAAATGGGAAGTATTAAGTAGAGGTAGGCATAAGCCTCATCGTTATACGGAAATCCCCACATCAGACCGCAAAAACGGTACGGAAACCCCTACTAAATCTTCTACCCAAGGCAAATACCCCAAACCGGACCGACCCGCCTCGATATGGTTTAGTTGCAATTTGGACAATTGAATTAAGCATATTAAACCGGACCGAACCAAAAATTTAAATCAGTAATCTTGTGATAAAAATTTAAGCAACTTCTATCTCATTTCAGATTCTGTTGATGTATATTCTATTTTCAGCGTATATTGTTGTTATATTAATAATAATCGTTATCATAAAGGAAAATTTTATAGTTTTAGTATAATATTTTTCATCTCATTTTTTTGGACAAATACTAATTATAATCTTATTTTAATATTTTTAGTTAATGATCAGGCATTGATTAACATTGATGTTTGGTTAATGTACAGAAAAAAATTCATTTACCGCTAAATGTCATATTGAAATATTCATACAACTAAGAACTAATTCATTTCAGTATAACATCTATTTTAATCTTTAAGTGTAAAAGCTTTATACATCTGCCTTTGTAAATTGATTGTTGATGGAAGTAATTCTTTGATTTAATATTTAATATGAGTTCAGACTGGACTGTACCAAAACCGAACCGTATTACATTAAACTGAATCAAAACCGAACCGTTTAAAAGATTAGTATAATGCTTTGTATTTTCGATTAACCGTTCGATGCGGTGAGAAAGCGGTTTGGACGCCAAACCGCATCAAACTGACGCGCGTCCACCCCTAGTATTTAGTGATTATTTGAAAGCCAACATCCTCCCGTTATATAAAGTATTAAATGGTTTCAAAATACGTAAGACATATTCTTTTTTTGAAATATGCCGCCCAAGTACTGAAATAGTAAGGCTCGAGGTTTTTATTCACCAAACACTTGTTGTTCTGACTCCCTCCTTATTACAACACATGTTAAAGAAGTGGTTAACGATGCTTGAAAATGACGAGAGTGAAGCTTGTGGAAATTATTATCTATCTTTTTATGTAATTTTCTATTGTACACGTAAAATGTACTTTTAAACTAATTGATATAACGGTTGTTAATAATATGTCATGTGCGACAGCCCGAATTTTTTTTCACTTTGATTTGTGAATATTTAATTAATATTTGATATTCAATTTATGGTTTTAATAATTAAATTACCCATTTTCAATTTATAACTAATAGAAAATTCATATATTTTTGAATTTTGTTTTCTAAAATAAGTAGTTCGATGAAAAATAGAAAATGTGATCGAAACATGTTTTTTGGATTTACACGTGATATTCCCTTAGGCTAACATTGGTATGTATTTACCATCAAATAAATAACTCGCCTATATGTAAACATCATCGGTACAAAACAATAAACAAGTATGCTTTTAGGATAGAAAAGTTCAAATTATAACGTAAATAACTGGGAACACGGATTCAATAATGCAGCGATAAGATGGGATATGAAAAATATACACATAAGAGTCAGTGGGTACAAAACATATCAAAAGTTCACTAACTCAGATTGTATATAATGTACATCCCATATAGAACACTATGACATGGATAAAATCAATTTATATCACACTAATAACATCAACAATCCTTATATCAAGTCTCTGCTACGTCCATAAAACGCAAGCTAGTATTTTCGTCCCTATGCCTGAAATGTCTAAAACTGACCTGAGTATTATGTAAATAACACACGTGTCGGACTATGTCTAAATCAAGGGATAATATGCATATGAAACTCAATATGTGCATGGTATATAATATGATAACATCATTAGAATTACTCAAGACGAATATTATATATATTGTGTGTGTGTATGTATATGTATGCATGGTATATAATTTTAATACCATAGACAATCACTAATGCATCATATAACGTAAAATATCACAAAACCATATATAAAGATGTCCTCGCTTGTATAGAAGCACGTCAAATCAGAAATCATGAGATCAACATAAAATGAATGAATCATCCATAATCAGAAATCATCAGAAATCATCTATATTGAGACATCACCAAGAATAATTAGGCTAGCACACAACATCGTCCAAATATACTGCTTAATCTCAATAATAATAGCATCAACATCAACGTATAGGATAAGATAGGTTGTTTATCAATATAATAAAAGATGCGAGAATCCACTATTCTTTCAACTCCTATCAAGGTATAATCTCGTCTCATTGTAAGAAAGAAGCGTAACAGAATAACAAGCGTACGATAGACATGAAGTTTTAAGTAAAGTCCTAAACGTTAGCCTAATGGTAGATGCGTCCGACGTGTGGGAAACAGAAATATAGTAAAATATAGAAAATGTTTGAAATTTTCAGGTTTAAAATAATTTAATTCGAATTCAAATAAATAAATAAATAAAAATTTTGAAATTTAAAAATTAACCGATATTAGACCTAGAGGTTAAATAACGTTAAGTATAATTAAGAAATTAATTAATTAAACAACGGAAATAAATAAATGAAATAAATAAACGTTCTCGAATAAAAGGGGAGCGGTGGACCTGTAGAGCCAACAGGCCGATCCATACCAGTCGATCTATAGAACCAACTAGTCGACCAGTGTATTTAGGACGGTCCACCGTTGCTTTTGGCGACGGTTAGGTTTTTGAGGAAATAAACGTTGCATATTTATCCATTTTCAGCCTATTTTCATTTTACGGTTTTGGTACATTTCATTTTTATAAAGAAGACTGTAGACACCTCATATTTATTCACAAATGTTTTGATAACATCAGCAAAGTTATCTTTGTTTGTTATTTAATTTCTAAATTTCTTCTCCTTAAACCTTTCTGAATCTAATGCATATATAAATCTCTTATTGTATGTATCAAAAAGAAGAGATCTAAAGGAGATTATAGAAGGCGTTTTAAATCCAAAAAGAAGCAAAGCTAAGGACCAACTATGATTAAAAAGCTTTGTTTTTTCTATTTTAGTAACTGATTAGCATACAATAGATTTGGATGCGCTTTCGAGGTTTTGCGATTGCAAAAACAAAACATTATAAAACCTCTCAAAATTCCTTTAATTTGAAATGTCAATTATAGATGGAGATTTTCAATTGTTTATGTTGAATTGATGGAATTATATAGTTTTTGTAGTTTTTGATAATTTCAAAGTTTATTCCACTCCTCCGCAATCTTTGATTTGAGTAAGAAATTTTACTAATAAATAAGAGTGCAAAGTATGAATCTTATTTGTAGTTTGCACCGCTTATTCCATAAAAAATAATTAGAAGTTTCGCTGTTTATTTCTTTGTAAAAGAGGAGTTGAATAGAAGATGAAATTAGAATTGCAATTTCTACTATTAAGATTATTCCATTGGTTTGATGTACTAGGTTTAGTTTAGATTTTTATACACAAGTCTATTTATTGCAGTTTTGGATATGAATATTGAATCTTTTGGATATTAAAATCCATTGTTATGGATATTGGAATTTTGGGATCATTGATAATATGGAAAAATGATTTGTATTATCGTGGTTAAAAAGGAATTGACATTTAACGTTAAATAGGACGTAATCTCCGCACACATAGAAAATAATAAGTGCGTATTTATTTATATATTAATTAGCATAATAAATGTATAATTATAACGTATAATTGCATACTTAATTAGGTAATAATTGTAGCTATATCCTCTTTATGAAGGTAAATGATTTTTAAGGCAAAATAAGAAGAAATTCTTATACGGCCTAAATAATAAACATTATGGGATGTGCAATATATATATATATATATATATATGTATATGTATATGTATATGTATATGTATATGTATATGTATGTATGTATGTATGTATGTATATTCGTAAATAAGACTATGTCATAAGGACATTGTCTATGATAAGTAACTACGGATGATTTACTTCCAATTCTATAGGGTAAATCCGCTCAGGGAATCTGACTACCAGTATCTATGAAGAGTCGGACTAATTCGAGATGTCTCCATGGGTACAGGTCATGTGACGAGGGACCTGCTTCAGAGGTATTAAGTGGTTGTTTGAGAGCATGCCTCTTTCCCCTAGATGAAATGTTAAATGATCAAGGGTTGGTGGTTAGCCATGGTAGGTAGTATCTCGAAAAAATTCTGCTTTGGGATAAGGTATTAAGTGGTTGTGTAGGGTCTGCCTTTCCATAAAAGAAGTATTAAGTGACTCGAAGAAATTCCATGCAATATTAGTTAGATATCTATGAGGAGTCCGCTTTGTGGATATGTATTAAATGAAGGGGGTCTACCTCAATTGAGGTCTTAAATGATCAGTCTATCTATTTCCAGTAATGATATTAAGTGACGTAGGTACTATCTCTCGCATTATTAGACATTTATGACGTTGGTTATGGATTATAGATTGAGAAACCTACTTTACAAATGGGAAGTATTAAGTAGAGGTAGGCGTAAACCTCATCGTTATACGGAAATCCCCACATCAGGCCGCAAAAAGGGTACGGAAACCCCCACTAAATCTTCTACCCAAGGCAAATATCCCAAACCGGACCGACCCGTATCGATATGGTTTAGTTGCGATTTGGACAATTGAATTAAGCATATTAAACCGGACCGAACCAAAAATTTACACCAATAATCTTGTGATAAAAATTTAAGCAACTTCTATCTCATTTTAGATTCTAATGATGTATATTCTATTTTCAGCGTATATTGTTTTTATATTAATAATAATCGTTATCATAAAGGAAAATTTTATAGTTTTAGTATAATATTTTTCATCTCATTTTTTTGGAAAATACTAATTATAATCTTATTTTAGTAATTTTAGTTAATGATCATGCATTAATTAACATTGATGTTTGGTTAATGTACAGAAAAAAAATTCATTTGCCGCTAAATGTCAAATTGAAATATTCATACAACTTAGAACTGATTCATTTCAGTATAATATTTATTTTAATCTTTAAGTGTAAATGGAAGCAATTCTCTTATATAATATTTAATATGAGTTCAGACCGGACTGTACCAAAATCGAACCGTATTACATTAAACTGAATCGAAACCGAACCGTTTAAAAGATTATTATAATGCTTTGAATTTTTGATTAACCGTTCGATTCGGTGAGAAAGTGGTTTGGACGCCAAACCGCATCAAACTGACTCGCGTCCACCCCTAGTATTTGGTGATTATTTGAAAGCCAACATCCTCTCGTTATATGCAGTATTAAATGGTTTCAAAATACGTAAGACATATTCTTTTTTTGAAATATGCTGCCCATGTACAGAAATAGTAAGGCTCGAGGTTTTTATTCACCAAACACTTCTTGTTCTGACTCCCTCCTCATTACAACAGATGCTAAAGAAGTGGTTAATGATGATTGAAAATGACGAGAGTGAAACTTATGGAAATTATTATCTATCTTTTATGTAATTTTCTATTGTACACGTAAAATGTACTTTTAAACTAATTGATATAACGGTTGTTAATAATATGTCATGTGTGTCAGCCCGAATTTTTTTCACTTTGATTTGTGAATATTTAATTAATTTTTAATATTCAATTTATGGTTTTGCTAATTAAATTACCCTTTTTCAATTTATAACTATTAGAAAATTCATATATTTTTGAATTTTGTTTTCTAAAATAAGTAGTTCGATGAAAAATAGAAAATGTGATCGAAACATGTTTTTTTGGATTTACACGTGATATTCCCTTACACTAACATTGGTACGTATTTACAATCAAATAAATAACTCACCTATATGTAAACATCATCGATATAAAACAATAAACACGTATGCTTCTAGGATAGAACAGTACAAATTATAACGTAAATTCAATAATGCAGTGATAAGATGGGATATGAAAAATATACACATAAGAGTCAGTGGGTACAAAACATTTCAAAAGTTCACTAACTCAGATTGTATATAATGTACATCCCATATAGAACACTATGACATGGATAAAATCAATTTATATCACACTAATAACATCAACAGTCCTTATATCAAGTCTCTGCTACGTCCATAAAACGCAAGCTAGTATTTTCGTCCTTATGCCTGAAATTTCTAAAACTGACCCGACAAGCTACTATATTTACTATATTTCTGTTTCATACCTGGAAACAGTTCTTATAAAATTGTTTACGACATCAGTGCTTTTAATAACGAAAGTGATACATTATTCAAGCAGGGCATTTATTGTAGTATTTCAAGATCTCAACCCAATGATCTTCAAAACCTTTGTCCAAAGTATCATATTTCTAACTATTTAAGATAGAAGTTTTTGACAGTTACACTGTTTGGTAAAAAAATCTTTTTTCTTTCGAATCATAACATATAATGATTCTATGATCAAAATAAATTACTAATTAAATATTTCTCTACAAATATACGTAGAAAACAGATTTCTCTGTAATTATTTGTAGTCTAGAATTTAAAACCGTATGTCCCTTTAAAGTCAGCTTTTGAGGAGGTTGACTATTTATATTAAAACTTAGAATGGTGTTTTTTGAAAAGTTTACAAATAAAAAAAAGCATATGTCCATTCGAATGGCGTAAAAATGGAGTCTCGTGCCACTCCGTTTCGCTGTCTGACAGCCGCGTATCTAATCCAGTCACCTTAAACAAAGTGTAACACTACTATAATAACTTATTATAGTAAGGAAGATCACTTATTTTATATTCACTCCATCTCCCAAACAAAATAAATAACGATACAATAATCAGCTAAGCTATTAGTCAAAGCACTTACATTTTCCATATTTGGAAATCTAACTAAAATACTAACTGCTTGCTTTTGCACATGACTCGCTGTGATTAGGCTGTGGCTCTTCAAATAGAAGAGGGGTCGTATGACAGTGTTCAGAAGGAGGGTCCTACTAATTAGGGTCATTTCATATGTCAAGGGCTATATGTCCTATTTACGTTAAAATAAGATTTTCCATTTCTGGTACAAGTCACGTGTGCTTTGTTTGGGACGGTTGGGGATTGTATTAGCTGCTTTCATTTATTTTATATTCATTCTGTACAACTGCTTGGGATTATCATACTCGAACAGTAGCTTGGCTGAGTATTATATTTATATAAATTTTTTGTGGTGTTAAAAGCATCCAAAAATATGCTCCCTAATACCTTAATAAATAAAATTGATACTTGATACATTTTCTTTCTCTCCATATAGGTATTAATAACCGAATATTTCTAGTGCCAAGGGAAAAAAATAATAATTATACCAACGTTAAAAATTTCGACTTTCAAATTTCAATAACGTTGAAACCCTAATTTTATTATACAAATCGATCAAATTTTGCATTTTGAATCAGTAATCCATTAATAGAGAGCACCATTCTAAGAAGGACGGCTGACATAAAAAATGACAAATAATATAGTGGATAACCAATGTTTTATGGAGGGAAAGGAGGATATTTGATTGAAAATACTTTTGTTTGTTTTTTTAATTTGTCAGCTGATATTTTTTTTGTTAAGGTTGTATCAATCTTTTTTGTTGTATTGACAAATAATGTTTAGGGTTTGTTACTAATTTTGTTAGTTGATTAATAACAGACAAAGATCATGAATGATTCAAATTAGGAATGCATGTAGAGTATCCTAATGAGGCAAATGAGATAATTATGCTATAAGTTTTGGCTGAAGAAGAAAAACAATGGAGTTGGGATTTAAATAATTTTGGTGCCTCGTTTTTATGCTATTTGATACCAAGTAGCACATAAATTAGTTATGAACGGTTCTCTTTAGCAATGATATTATAATCACTACAAGAAACGATTCGTATAGCGACGGAGCCTAGCGACGGATAGCGACGGCTAAAAAAAGCGGCCGTCGCTAGCCATCGCTATCCGTCCCTATACGCAATATACAGATTCAAGCCGAGAGCGGCAAATTCACTTCACTTGCTCCATCAAAACCTTCCTTCTTCCCCCAATCCGTCGCCACCCGTCACCATAGCCGCCGTCCCAGCCTTCAACACCTCCAAATCACCCGAATTTTGTTTCGGTACGCTCCTAATTTCTTATTTGAATGTAAATTTGATGTTTTTAGGTGTTTAGTTTAAACCCTAATTCAATTATGATTTGTTGTAAAATTAAGATTTGTTTTTAAATTGGGTATTAGTAGTGTTGTTAAATTAGGTATTAGTAGTTGTTATCCCATTTTTTGGTCAAAACTGAAATATCAATGTTGTGCGCATTTCCACCACGACCGGAGCAAGAAGAAGCAAGCAAGCGTACATAAGTCAGGGATTTCACTCAAGGTTCAAATATAAAAGTTCATTCGGTGAAGCCATGCGAGAGTCCATTCGGTGGTCGAGTTTCGAGTTTCATTCGGCATTAGAGGTTAAGGCTTCATTCGGCAGCTTCATCCGGCATTCCCAATGCCAAAGCCCATTCGGCATTCCCAACCCCCCAAGCCAAGCCGAACCAACTCACCTCTCATCTACCACCGAATCACCACAACTCCATGCACTACCGGACTAACTACTACCGGACCAACTCCATGCCAAGCCAATCCACTCACCACCGAATCATGTCCCACCGAACCGAACCAAGACCGGACCACCCAACTCCGAACCAGGTGACCACCGAACTAAGGCTTCTCCATCCTTCTCTCCAAGCACGACCGAACCAAGCTCCGCCGAACCAGATGTGCCAGTCCAGATTGCATCAGCCCAGGCCCGCCAGCAGCTATAAACATCCAAGACCCCTGCCCCCAGCCTCACTCTATAAATAGAGGGGCAGGGGTACAACAATGACAGACAAGTTTGAGAGCTCAAGCCTGGAAGGAACTTTCAAACAACTTTAGATACTTGTAATCAAAGCTTTGTACTTGTAATCTGAAGAGAAAAGGAGAATAAGATATAAAGCGGACGTAGGCACGTTCTGGCCGAACCACTATAAATCTCTGTGTCTTTTACAGTTTAGTCCCTGCTTTTTATATATTTGCATAAATCACCTAAATCACTAAAAACAACATAAAATCGACTAGTTCACACGATTTTGGGTCTTTGTGGCCATTTTTTGCGCAAACATTTTGGTGCTTTCATTGAGAGTTGAACTCAAGGACCTACCGCTTGGAAGTTGAATTTGAGAGTTTAGAGATTCAGATTGGAAGAGTCATGGCAAGACAATCAAGCAGAAGGCCAAGGCCAGAGCAGAGTCAACAGGAAGGGAGTCAAGAGGCTTCCTCAGGAGCAAACCAAGCTTCATCCTTCGCCACCAGGGATGAGATGGAGGCTATGATGAGAAGACAAGAAGAGATGATCCAGAACTTGCTTCAGCAAATTGGGCAACTTGGAGCACAAAACCAAGGAGCAACTGTAGTTCAGAACGGAGCAGGACCATCTGGCGTAGCACCAGAGCTAGGGCGCACACACGCAGAGCATGTTAATCCGAACCCGGGAAGAGAGACGGGGGCATCCGAACAACCTGGTGGCAGTAGAGGAGTGAACGCTCAATCAAGGGGGCAGATCCCAGGTTTCCCTCGTGAACTCGGGGGGCAGGTTGAAAGTGATGAACGAAGATTGCATCTGGGAGACGATGACAGATTGGCGGAGATGGTTAGGAGAGCTATGAGAGGCGGTTTAGTAAACAAAGACTTGGAAGATGTAAACAGGAGTCCTTTTTCTTCTGCAATTAGGATGGCTAGGAACACACCAAAACTCAAGCTACCATCAGTAGAGATGCACGATGGGAGGACAGACCCTGCGGTCCATCTTACTAAGTATATGAGGCACATGGAAGTGCTGGGGGCATCGCAGGAGATCATGGCCCGGTGCTTTCCACTATATTTGACGGACATTGCAGCGTTATGGTTTAGGCAACTGGAGAGCGGCTCCATAGGAACGTGGGAAGATTTAACTGAGAGATTCATGAGGCAATTCAGGGTTCATATTGCGAGACCCAAGAATGTGATGAATTTGGCAACCTTGAAGCAGAAAACTGGAGAGACTTTGAGGAGCTTTCTAACGTGATTTAATGCGGCGGCAGCATCTGTGGATCGACCAGATCCATCTATGGTCATGATGGCGGCTGTATCTGGAATAGCTCATAGTACAGAGTTCAAGAATTCATTAACCAAGGACCCGCCTACGAATCTGGGAGAGTTCTATCATGAGGTTGAAAAGTTTCTGCGTTTGGAAGATGCTAGCGCAGAAAGAGAGGAAGAAGATGACGTTTGCGCAATCAAGAGCGGAAACCCACCTGGAAAGGGTGCGAAGACTAGCAAAGGAAAGAGAAAGGCTGAGGATAATGATGACAGGTCAAAGCGGCAAAGGTGGGAGCCGCGATTCATCACTCACACTGAGCTGAATGAGAGTCTGGAACGAATTTATCAGGATACCAAGGGGCATGTTCCGTATCGTAGACCAATGCGAAGGGATCCAACCTCTGACGAAAGAAAATCAGATAAGTTTTGTGTATTTCATGAATTATACGGTCATAACACTAATGACTGTAGGCATTTGAAGGACGAGGTGGAACGGCATATCAGGAACGGTATGCTCCTTCAGTACGTGAGGAGGCGAACTCCAGTAGTGGAGCCAGAGCGACCACCGTCTACATCGGCTAGAGGTGACCCTGGATCGGGGCACCATTTGATTATCCACTGATTGCTTGATTAAAATAACGATGAACAAGTTGTAAACCTCTCGCTAACACGGTTAAATCATTTACACATGCGAGCGATCGCGCACGATCCATAGGCATGCTCTGAATGACTACCAGCCGCGTTATAGTAAGAGTTTACGCTTTAACTTCTTCATTCTGTTTTTTGCTTTGATTTTGATTTGAACATTTAAATTCTTCCTGTTTGGACATTTCTTCCATAAGATTCATATGATTATTGCTTTAACATTTACAATTCTATGGAAAAATTTACTTGTATGCCCGTGGAACGCGAACGGTCCACGAGCACCTCTTGCATGGCAGCGAACTGCCAAAGTCTTCGATTCGGAAACTCCCCCAAACAATAACTCCAGCACTGATATTATTAAGTCCCCCCAGGGCACACACAACTCGCCTCGAATGGCACCCGACTTCGAACAGTCACAACTTGCCTCGAACGGCACCCGACTTCGAACAGTCACAATTCGCCTCGAACGGCACCCGATCGCGAACGGTCACAATTCGCCTCGAACGGCACCCGACTTCGAACAGTCACAATTCGCCTCGAACGGCACCCGATCGCGAACGGTCACAAATCGCCTCGAACGGCACATGATCGCGAACGATCACAACTCGCCCCGAACGGCACAACTCCTCTCACCTCAAATGGCTCGATCGCGAACAGTCGTCATTTGGGGTCCCCCACTTGACCGCGCACTGTCGCACTTTACCTCGAATGACTCGATCCCGAACGGTCGTCATTTGAAGTTGAGCGCTTGACCTTGAACGGCCACATTTCACCACAGATGACTCGATCCCGAACGATCGATACATGGATTTACGCACTTGACCGCGCACTGTCGCACTTTACCTCGAATGACTCGATCTCGAATGGTCGTCATTTGAAGTTGAGCGCTTGACCTTGAATGGTCACATTTCACCGAAGATGACTCGATCCCGAACGATCGACGCATGGATTTACACGCTTGACCGCGCACGGTCGCACTTCACCTCAAATGACTCGATCACGAACGATCGTCATTTGAAGTTAGGCGCTTGACCATGAACGGCCGCGCTTCATCCCAAATAGCTCGATTCCGAATGATCGTCATTTGAGGACATGTGAAACTACCAAGCACTTTACAGGACATCAACGGGATATGAACATCCAGCTCATGGCATTACAAAACACGCCTTCCTATCGCAAGGCATATTTTGGGGGGCAAAGTGTTATCCCATTTTTTGGTCAAAACTGGAATATCAATGTTGTGTGCATTTCCACCACGACCGGAGCAAGAAGAAGCAAGCAAGCGTACATAAGTCAGGGATTTCACTCAAGGTTCAAATATAAAAGTTCATTCGGTGAAGCCATGCGAGAGTCCATTCGGTGGTCGAGTTTCGAGTTTCATTCGGCATTAGAGGTTAAGGCTTCATTCGGCAGCTTCATCCGGCATTCCCAATGCCAAAGCCCATTCGGCATTCCCAACCCCCCAAGCCAAGCCGAACCAACTCACCTCTCATCTACCACCGAATCACCACAACTCCATGCACTACCAGACTAACTACTACCGGACCAACTCCATGCCAAGCCAATCCACTCACCACCGAATCATGTCCCACCGAACCAAACCAAGACCGGACCACCCAACTCCGAACCAGGTGGACCACCGAACTAAGGCTTCTCCATCCTTCTCTCCAAGCACGACCGAACCAAGCTCCGCCGAACCAGATGTACCAGTCCAGATTGCATCAGCCCAGGCCCGCCAGCAGCTATAAACATCCAAGACCTCTGCTCCCAGCCTCACTCTATAAATAGAGGGGCAGGGGTACAACAATGGCAGACAAGTTTGAGAGCTCAAGCCTGGAAGGAACTTTCAAACAACTTTAGATACTTGTAATCAAAGCTTTGTACTTGTAATCTGAAGAGAAAAGGAGAATAAGATATAAAGTGGACGTAGGCACGTTCTGGCCGAACCACTATAAATCTGTGTGTCTTTTACAGTTTAGTCCCTGCTTTTTATATATTTGCATAAATCACCTAAATCACTAAAAACAACATAAAATCGACTAGTTCACACGACTTTGGGTGTTTGTGGCCATTTTTTGCGCAAACAGTAGTGTTGTATGTTGATTTGGTAGATTAATTATTTTATTATCATGAACTTGAATTAACTATTACGTTAATTAGTTTATCATGATCAAGTTAAATAAATGGTTGATGTAGATAATTAGTGTTGGCGATTAACATGGTTAGCTGTTTTAGGTGAAAAAATAGTGTATATTAATGATTAACTTGGCTATTGATAAATTTACATGAAAATATTTCATAGTTTATGAAATTGATAAATTACAAATTTAAGTTGTTAAGTGAATTTAAATTGACAAATTTTTATTGAATAATTTGTTTTTTATTGTTTTCTAATTATCTATTTGATAATTAGAATTTGTTATTTTCTAATTCTATTCATTGATAATTCTTATATTTACCCTGCTAATTGAGCGACGGCTAGCGACGACCATTTTAATAATTTTAGCGATGACTGGCGACGGCTAGCGACGGCCGAAATGCAAAAGGTTGTATATATTGTAAAAAATAAAGTTTGTACAAAAAATTAAAAAATGAATATGAGAACATTAAAAATTCTGCAAATATCTAATTTATTTTAAAAAATATTAGGAAATGACTTTAAAAACAACTGATATTGTACTAAAATCGATCTTGTAAAGAAATTAAGAAATGAATATAACAACAACAAATAGTCACATAAAATCTGTCGTAAAAAAGTATAGAAATGAATATTGAACTAAAATTGTTAATTGGAGGTTGAACTAAAATTTAAATACACAAATTTTTGAAATAAAATATAAATAGTTGAAACATTGTCAAAAGTTGAAAAGAAAAACAATTGATAAAATTTAAAGAAATTTTTTTATCCCTTAGATTGGTTTTGGCCCCGTCTGACAAGCGTTGTATATGATCGTTATATGAATGTTCGTTTTGTAACGGAATGGACATTTATATTCATCTGATACAATATTTGTCGGATTTGTCCCTGTATTGGACAAGTTACAAACACAATAAAGTAATTACATATTATAAATCATTTCATTTTAGACGGTTACAAAATTTCGACAGCACTTCCTTTACGTTCCCTGTGTACACGCATTTGTGTACGATACAGGGAACATAAGGGAAGTGCTGCCGAAATTTTGTTGAACCGTTTAATCTGAAATGATTTATAAAATGTAATTACATTATTGTGTTTGTAATGGGAAGTAGGATGACTGACCACCGAAGTAAAAACCAAAATACCAAAAAATAAAAAAATAAAGTGAAGTTTATACTTCGAATTTTCTGGAACGATGAATTGTTTACAATGGAGAATGGTTGAAAATTAATGATTTAAATTGTGTAACATACATTTTCAAATCAGGAAAAATATTCAATTATTTTCTCGACCGTACTTGGATGTATGAAGTCAGAACTGGAAAGAAGGGATCAATAAAGCAACATTTCTACAACGGTGTACACGAATTTATTAGATTTGCTAAATCTAATAACCGAAACAATACAGAAATTCGTTGCCCGTGTAGTAAGTAGGGCTGTCAATGGGTCGGGTCGGGTCGGGTTTGGGTCGGGTCAAGTCGGGTTCGGGTTGATTTTTAATGGGTCGGGTCAACCCGTTTATTAAATGGGTCGAAAAAGCTCAACCTGAACCCGACCCGACCCGTGTAACCCGATTATAAACGGGTCGGGTCGGGTCGGGTCGTAAATGGGTCAGGTTAACCCGTATAAGGTGTAAACGGGTCGTAAACGGGTCGGGTCAACCCGTATAAGGTATAATTGGGTCGTAAATGGGTCGGAACGGGTCGTAAATGGGTCGGGTCAACCCGTATAACCCGTATAAGGTACAAACGGGTCATAAACGGGTCGGAGCGGGTCGTAAACAGGTCAGCTCAACCTATATACTGTATAAACGGGTTGTTAACGGGTCAGTTTCGGGTTAGCGGGTCAACCCGAAACCCACCCGTTTATAAACGGGTCAAATTCGGGTTGACCCGAAAATGACCCGCCAATTAAATGGGTCGGGTTAATCTGCTAATTTCCGTGCGGGTTTCGGGTCGTGTTTCGGGTCGTGTAGGAAATTGACAGCCCTAGTAGTAAGTGCCAACATTTGAAGCATTGGAAACTGGATATAGTTGAAGTACATTTGTATCAATATGGTTTCGTGCCTAATTATTATTTTTGGGATCGTCATGGAGAACTTGTTGAACCTAAACCTAATACTGAAGTTTTAGAGGACGGTAATATGATGACGAATCCGATAGAAAATATGGTGGATGATGCAGCACGATCAATGTTTCCTGCAACTGAAGCTGTCGATGAAGACGAAAATGTCGAAGAAGAACCGACTGCGGGAGCTAAAAATATATACGATTTGTTGGATTCTGCTAAGAGGCCGTTGTGGGACGGATGTAAAAGCGGAACCGAACTTTCAGTAACCGCAGAATACGTAACTATGAAATCAAAATTCAACCTTACGAAAGATGCATTTACAGCTGTTGTACAAGCTGCAAAACGACACTTGATACCCAATAATCTGATGTGCGATAGTCATTATAAAGTAAAAAAATTGATGTCCGCTTTCGGTCTACCGTACGAGAAGATAGATGCATGTGTGAAAGTTTGCATGTTGTATTGGAAAGACGGCGTTGATCTCAGAAAATGCAAAATATGTAACGAAGAAAAATACAAACCAAGAAAGAAGAAAGGGAAAGAAGTCCCGTACAAGAGAATGCATTATTTACCCATCACTCCCAGACTTCAAAGATTATATGCATCTTCTACTATGGCCTGTCATATGCGATGGCATAGTGTAAGAACAGCGGAAGAAGAAACTTCGATACATCCATCCGACGGTGAAGCATGGAAACATTTCGATAAGACTTATCCCGCATTTGCTGCGGAAAGCCGTAATGTCAGACTTGGTTAATGTACGGATGGATTTTCACCATTTTCACAGTTTGGTAGTAAATATTCATCCTGGCCAATTATCGTTACTCCCTATAATTTACCTCCATGGATGTGTATGAAGACACCATATATGTTTCTCACCACTGTCGTTCCCGGCCCTCATAATCCAACCCAAGGAATTGATGTTTATTTACAACCACTGATCGAAGAGTTGAAGAAACCGTGGAATGAAGGAGCCGAAACTTACGATGTATCAACGAAATTTTTTCTCTCGGTTATTTGCTTCTTTGTTATGGACGATTAATGATTTTTCTGCATACGGGATGCTTTCTGGTTGGAGTACGGCCGGTTGTCTTGCATGCCCTTATTGTATGGAAGAAATACGAGCATTTTCGATACGATATGGGAAGAAAGTTTCATGATTTGATTGTCATCGGTATTTTCTTCATCCCAATCATACTTTTAGAAGAGATAAGAAAATTTTCATAGCTAACAGAGAAGAGAATCTGAAACCACCCAAGGTTTGGTCAGGCAGGGAAATATACGAAATTGTAAGAGACTATCCAAAGATATATGAAACTGGAGTTCAGGCTGAAATCCCAGGAAAGTCAAACATTCATAATTGGTGCAAACAAAGTATGTTTTGGGAGTTACCATATTGGAAAGATCTCTTACTCCGACATAATATTGACGTGATGCACAACGAAAAGAACGTGTTTGATAATCTGTTTAATACAATTTTGAATGTAAATGGCAAAACCAAGGATGATTTGAAGTCGAGGCTTGATATAGCAAACTATTGTAAGCACCATGAACTTCATATGAAGCCTAATACAATAAAAAACTGAAAGCATGCTATGAGCTAGACAATAAGCAAGTAAAACTCGTGCTAAAGTGGGTGGAAGAATTAAGATTTCCCGATGGGATTTCTTCCAATCTTCGTAGATGTGTTGAATTCAAAAATAGTAAATTGAGTGGGATGAAAAGTCACGATTGTCATATCATGATGGAATATTTACTCCCCGTGGTTTTCAAAGAACTGTTGCCCGTAAAAGTATGGAACGTCATAACAGAGTTATGTTTGTTTTATAAACAGCTTTGTTCGACAACATTAAAGGTGGATCGTATACGTAAACTTGAAGTAGAAATACCCATATTGCTATGCAAACTGGAGAAAATACTTCCGCCTGGTTTCTTTAACGTAATGGAGCATTTAACTATTCATCTTCCATCCGAAGCACTTCTTCGAGGTCCTGTGCAACATAGATGGATGTATCCATTTGAGAGGTAAATTAACATGTGCAATGTTCATGCCAATTTCAAATTCAAATTTGTATATCTAAATATGTAATAAATATCTTAATAGGTACTTGAATCATCTGAAGAAGAAGATTCGACAAAAAGCCCGAGTTGAGGGTTCGATATGCAAATCGTATCTTGAAGAAGAAGCCTCATTTTTTTTCTCTCACTACTTTAAGGACGATGTGAACTTATCGTTTGTAACTGTTCCTCGAAATGAGAAAGTCGTTGAACAAAATTCTTCTCAAACAATGTTATCTGTTTTTAGACAACATGGTTGACCTGGTGGAAAATGTATGGAAATATGGTTGGACGATAGAGACCACCATGTAGCGCACACGTATGTTCTTTTAAATTGTGTTGAAGTCGCACCATTTGTTAGATAATAATTAATTCACTTGTAATTTACTTGTACGTACATAATAATAATAACACATATTACATATATGCAGTATCTACGAATCACAGTATCCGTCTGGCGATTTCAGTAAAGAATTTGCCAAATGGTTTTTGAACTATATTTATGAGCCGAGAAACTGTGTCGTTGATGAAGGCTTAAGACATCTTGCGATTGGACCGAAAAGAAATGTGAAGACTTATCCAATATTCTTCGTCAACGCGTTTAAGTTCAACACAAAAGATTACGATGCTGAAAAATTAACATATAACAGCAGGGTATTTGTCAAAGGCAGTGATGATCCAGATGAGCATTTAAAATATTTTTACGACGCCTTAACACAGATTCTAGAATTGACATATTATGTTGAACCTTTAGAAAAGGTTTTTTTATTTAAGTGCAATTGGTTCAGTAACATTCCTGGTTCCGGAATCAACGTGCATAAAGAGTACTAACTTATTGAAATAAGGCATACATCACACTACTATAAGTACGATCCTTTTGTATTAGCCAAGCAAGCGTTACAAGTTTATTTTGCTCCGTGCCCATCTTTGAAAAGAGATAAAGCGGATTGGTCCGCTGTTTTCAAAACGAAACCAAGGTTTACATTTGATGGAAATAATATTCCAGATGAACCAGCATATCAAGCCGATCTTGAATCAAATACAGAAATAATAATAACTGATGATATTGATGTGGGGCCTTTGAATGATGAATCGAACGTCCTATTTGATGCATTCGAAAGTACCGAAGAAAATGAGATAGAATACGAGACTGAATCTGAATCTGAAAACGATGAAGACTGATCGTTATTGATATAATTGTTATGTGATAGTGATTGAAACATGCGATGTAATAGTAAATTTTTGTAATTATTCTGTGATGATTATTTAGTTAATTTTTATCCATGTTTTGTACTAGTAAATTTTTATAATTGTTCTGTGAAAGTGATTGAAACATGCTATGTAGTCATGAATTTCTATTATGGTTATGTGATGATTATTTATATAATTTTTATCCATGTTTTGTACTAGTAAATTTTTATAATTGTTCTGTGAAAGTGATTGAAACATGCTATGTAGTAGTGAATTTCTATTATGGTTCTGTGATGATTATTTATATAATTTTTATCCATGCTTTGTACTAGTAAATTTTTATAATTGTTTCTGTGAAAGTGATTGAAACATGCTATGTAGTAGTGAATTTCTATAATTGTCTATGATGATATTGTTTTTCTATAGCAGATATATCTGGCAGGAGACGGAGTGTAGGTGGCGGTAGCACGTCATCCTCATCTCCTGATGCAGGTGGTAGTGGCACTGCAATGGACTTACGTCCGTTTGCAGAAGTTGTTCCTAGAAGTGCTGGGTAAGTATCAATTTTATTTAAAGTATAAGTTTTAAAATTCACTAAACATGTATATCATAACTTTACAGTGGCTTTGAGCTGGAACAATCAGATTATATTTTACAGGTTTCGAGAAAGGATTTCAGAGCCGGATGGATGGTTGTTGGCCTTGCTGGGACGACATCCCCTCATGTCAAGAACGCTATACAGGCGGATTTACTTGTAAGTAGTAGTTTGAATTTCAGTTGTAAATTAATATAATCTATATAACTTAAAATAATTTTAATTTACAGGCTGCAGTCCGCGTTGACCCTGATGACTTGGACATTTTTTTAAATCACTGGAACAAACGAATAAGGAAAAATTACGGGGATACATTGTCCAAAGCTAAGAATGTAGCGAAAAAGCCGAACTGGATGGATGAGGGTGTATGGAATGAATTTCTTCAGCTTTGGAACAGTCCGGCGGTAAAAGTAAGTAAAATATGTTTTCTTTGTTATTTAAGTCTAATATAAATCTCGCAAGATACATACGTGATAATTTATCTTAATTTATAGGAGTTATCTGTGCGGAACCGGGCGAATAGGAATAAAAATCCTGCATTGCACTGTGGTGGCTCCAAATCCTTTCGGGAGCACAAGAGAGAGCTGGTAATTAAATTTATAAATTGTGTTTGCATTTTATTACAATATTTTATAATCAGATTAGCAATAATATTTATATATTTTCAGCCCGCGAGATACAACCGCGAGCCCACTATGGCCGAGTTGTTCAAGGCCACGCATGCCGTGGAGAGGACTGACGAAGAGGGCAATGTTTCGTACGAGTGGAGGGATGACAAATCACAATCCATAATGGTAAATTAATTTACTGTTAATAATAATATTTTGTCTTATTTTATTTTCAAAATTTTGAAATTCGGTTTTTATCGTGTAAAACAATTGTTTGTAATCGCAGGAGAGGTATGAAGCAGAGCGGGCTCGTGTAGCCCAGTCCACTGGTCGGGAAGAGCTTACGTTAGAGGAGGAGAACCATATTTGAGATGCTATTATTGACCCGCCTTCTCAGACCAGTCGACGGTATAGCTATGAAAATGTGGAGGTAAATTTTGACATGTACTAATATATAAATTTACTTATGCATATGAATAGTTAAATAACTTTAATAATAATATTATATATATACTAATATATAAATAATTATGAATTATTTTACAGGCGATGAGAATGCAGAGTGCATACAAGAGGTCGCAGCAAGAGGCGGAGATTGCTCAGTTGAGGGCGACAGTGGAAGAAATAAATGATTGAAGGAAGAGTTTCTTCGAGCAACAGCTGGATGAGCGGATTACGGCTTATTTGCAACAGCATGAGAGAATGCCTGGAGAGGACGGCAGCGATGGCGAGGAGTAGGTATGTTTGTTTGCTTATAGTATGATATATACACATTTTGGTTGGTTTGGTGTATATATATTTCAGGATATTATGTATATATTTTGATGACTTCTAGTTGATGGATTTGGTTGGATATTATGTATACGTATGTCGGGATATTATGTAGAAATTTCGGTTTACTATGTACATATTCGGGTTAATGGATTTGGTTGGATTTGAAAATGAGATTTGGTTGGATTTGAAAATGAGATTTGGTTGGATTTTATATTGTTTGAATGTATAGTGATGTTATATGATGGATATATGATGGTTATAATTGATGAATATAGTGTATAGCGGTTGTTTGGTTCAGATTGGTTGAAGTGTATATGGGCTGTGTAGGTGCATAGAAATTTACCCAGGTTAGCGACGGCTAGTGACGGCTATCTGGTTCAGTTTAGCGACAGCTAGCGACGGCCAATTGGTTCAGGTTAGCGACGGCCAATTGGTTCAGGTTAGCGACGGCTAGCTACGGCTGGCGACGTCATTTAGAAGTTGAAAATTTTTCCACATGGCACATTTGCAGTCGCGAGCCGTCGCTATTTATGTGACTGAGCCGTCGCTAAAGCCGTCGATATACTATTGGACGACGACCAATATAGCGACGGCTTTTGGCGTCGGCTAGCGACGGCTTAAAGCCGTCGCTATCTGGTGCTGTTTTTGTAGTGAATCCTCCACTTTGAAAGTGAAGTTTCGTGGAACAATGATTTGATTCAATGGTGGATACTTTCAACCGGATCTTGTCATGTCTGTATTCATATACGAAATGGTTTCCAACTAGTGGATAATCATATTTGTGGATAGTGGTTAATATCAAATATTGTCATATCTGTTATTAAATTCTACATGGGTAACACAGTTGGTTTAGGTAGCCGACAATAATACCTGCATACGCTGTCGTACGATAAACTAAATTGATAAGGTATAACGTATAATCTAACAATATATAATATACGCGCTATTTGATGATAAAAAATAATATGCATATGTCTTCTACATTCTCTTGTTCGTGTATATGTATTGGAACCGAAAACAATATTATGGAAATTAGGATCCACCCTTTAATTTAAACTTAACACTTGAAAAACATTTCTTAGAACAAATTTCACGAGAAAACCCAGTTAATGTTCTTAGCAAAAAAATGCATTTTAAACCGTACATATCCGTAATCAGAACTACACAATTTGTAATAAGAACTGAAAATATTTGCAATTTAAAATGCAAATGTGTGCATTTTAAAATGCACATGTTTAAAAAATAAATATTTGCAATGTGGACCACAAATATTTAAATTGTTGAATGCACGTTTTTACCTTGTAGATTGCAATTATTCATTTTACAAAATTGTGCAGTTAGAACTGCAAATATTTACAACAAATACCATTGTCCAAGTGATTAAATTATTCGACTTTGGAGCGAGATGTCACAAGTTCGAAACTTGCATAGCCTGATTCGGGTGTTTATTGACATGTGATATGTTGTCCCAGTGACATGTTGTATACAAAGTACCATTTTAAAAAAAATTACTGCAAATATTAACGTTGTAGAATGCAAATACAGTTGCAAATATGTGCGTTTTAAAATACACAATTTCATTGGAAACATGGATATGGGTTTATTTATATCCTAGTTTCCTATATAAGGAAATCACCCAAGAAAAATTTAGGTCAATTCTTACTCAAATCTTGTTTGATCAGATGCATTGTGTAACAAGTTAAAATGAGCAAATTTAAGAAACATTCTCTTTTAGTTCAAATACATTACGTCTTTTATAGTGTTATCATGAGTTTTGTTGTTGATAATAAATCATATTTAATCTTCTGCTAAATTGTTTGATTTGAATTTTATGTGATATTATGTCATCATTACATTATCAATATTAATTTGACATAAAAATGTTATTATTTATTAAAAATATTTGATGAGATAATTTATTATTAAATTAAATAGAGATAGTTTGTGGTATGCCCTAGGAAAATTTACATAAATGCGTTTATATAACTTGTTAATGAGGTTTTTCATCTCAAGAAAACCGAAGTATTTTTTGAAGTAATCAAGATCTGAATGCATACATGATTAGAAATCAGCAAAATTAAGTGATATTAAGATTGTCTTTGATGGAAGTGTTCAATAATGCTAACACAATTAAGAGGGAAATATCCAAAAATTTATAACAAGTCCTTGTCTAATTTGTTAAGTAATATATTCTGACTTTAGCACTAAAAACAAAAAAGTAGAATAAAATACTGAAAGCAATAAGATGATGCACGTGGTTTGGATTTTAATGAATCTTACGTCCACGGAAAAATGTCATTTTCTTCCTCTTTTGCTCTTAGTACAATCAAACATTGGAAAAGAGTATAGATTTTTATTTCAATGTTTCTAAAAAGAGTAAAGTCTAAAAATTCCTTTTCTTTTCTGCTACAGTAGCCCTTTCATTTATAATACACAGAGATTCACATAGATTGTCAATGTCATTCTTTCGCTCTTTTGATTCCTTCCGTTGGACCATGCTACATGTCGATCTTCTAACTTATTTATTTACTGTACATGCATTGTCAACATGGTCCTCGGTGGGAAATCATAATTTGAATTGATGAATTTTATTTTTGGGCGGGAAACTTGAAATTGAAACGGCAAATCCCAATGTTGAATAGAATGTCTACCAAATTAATATACTGGAGCCTTTTTATGTTTCTATATGCAATTATTCTCTTTCCATAGTTTCATAGCCCCAAGACTTCAACAGTGTTCAGGTCCATTATCGACGAATCCAATTCACTGGGGAAGGTTTTCTGTGAAATAGCGATGCATGCTCATCTCCTTTGTTTGTACTCTGTTGAACTGTGTGTACCTTGTATAGTGAGACACCGATAAGGAGGAACGGGAGGTTTTATAGATTCCTTCTCACATTTGATAGGGAAGAGTGATTTGGTTTCAAAAATGTCTTTCATAGCTAGAGCGAGCACTTCGTAGAGCCTGGGCGGACCCTTTTCCCCGTCTGGTTGTCCAATGACGGATAGGCTGGTTGATTAAGGCGAAAACTTGAGGCTAGGGCTGGGAAGAGTTTGTGCAATTTTCTTTCTATTTGTCTGATGGCCTCTTACAATAGCAAGTCAATGGACCGCCCATATGTACAGGTGAAATTGCAATGAGAAAATGATCCAATTGCACGAAAGTTTCGTATTTCTAAACATTTTAGGACTTCACCGTAGTAGATGGTCATATAGACTCGAGCCTCTGTGATTATGTTGGGTGACAATATCATACATCATCTGAACCGCATCGACATTCTTGAAGCTATACCGCGTTGTTTACCAAAAACAGAAACAAAGCACAATGTTAGGGGTATTAGGTATATGGCTCAGTAAACAGAACTACTCCGCCATTCAGATGGGAGGTGATATCTCCCGATCCCATTTTGAGTTGTCCTTGTTAGCTGAGGACTGTATCACCGCCCATGTGTTTAAGCTACATTTTAGGATTTTGAGCACAAGACCATAGCTTCTTGGCTTGTTTTTGTGGACCGCAGTTTGGCTTATGGTTGTTGAGCAGTCTTCCTCATAATCTCATCCTTTGAGTTTTTATGTTTGTGGGCAGTATCTTCATTGGAATTGTGATGTCATTCTGTGGCTTCAATATTAATTCTAGATGGCGGCGCATCCTTATTGCTTTTAATGTTAATATAAGATTGCGGTACATCCCTACAGTATATAATTTCTTTAAGGTTTATGCCAAATTCTATGTTATTGGCGTTGCTTTTGGAGCCGCAGCCTAATCTCTACATCTTGCCGTTATTTAAAGAATACGTCAAGTTCCAACTTATTGACGTTTGTTTTTTTATCCGTAGCATAACTTTCATCTTTGGTAACTGAGGGATGTGTTGCAGTTCTATATGTCAAAATTATTGTTAGAATGGCAGATAACTTCCAGCCAGATTGTATATAACAAATAAATAAGATAGGGAAAAAGGCCGTCGAGGAAGGGACCTGTGGTTGTCATGTTTGCATGGGTCGGAGCAGGGTGGTTGGCTGCTCGGTGCTCGGTCATGTTGTCTGTCGGGGAATGGAAGAAGCGGTGCGGTGGAATTTGTTAACCTTGGAACATTTCATATTGGTTATATCAAATACTCATTTCATAATTTGTTTGCAAACTAAACATTTGCCACATTAAATTGATATTCGACTTTCATTTATCCAATTCAAGTTCCATCTCCATATTTCATTACCAATTAATTGTTAATTTGTTTATTCAAGGTTTATTCCCAATATTTTATTTTTATCTCAAAACCACTTTAACTATTTTACTGGAGGTCAGTTTATTTTATAATTTAAGTTTTGAATTTTTCATTATTTTCCCAATATTAAAATTAATTTTATTTTGGCTTATTTATTTCACTTCTAAATTTTATAAGTCACAAACTTATTTATTTTCATACTTTCATCAATGGACAACCAATCCCATTCACTTTTACTTTTAACTCGGAATTATACATTTTATTTAGCCAATATATTTTGTTTATTCCAATTACATTTAAAATAAAATTCCAGAGTTCAAACAATTTCCCAAAATCTCAAAATCACTTTTGGAATCAACTAGATCCAAAATCCTTTGGCAAATTCAATTATCCCTTTGAATTTCAAAACCAAACCCAGTTCGCAAACAATTCCAATTTAAAATATTCAAGTAGCAGTTCCTCTCTTGGAAACTCAAAAATGAACACCGATGATGTCACGATCATCAGCAGAATTATTTTCCAGCGACCGAAAGAGTTTAGTGATTTTATCTCTTTAACAACATTTCAAATATATTTTTTTCCAAATCTCACAAGATTTCAAATACAACTCAAAAATATTTCCAAAATATTACTATTATTCCTCCAACCCTTTTGAAAACCGTTTTCAAACCCAAAGGAATTAAAAAATTTTCCAAAAATTCCAAATTGCAATTCCTTTAAATCTATATTCAAACATTCTCTGGAATTTTATCTCATTTCAATTTCAAATGGTTCTCTGGAATTCTATTTCAAAATTATAATCACCTTTACTGTTTACATTTACAAGTCTCATTTGTATATGAAGTTCATTTCAATTTATAAGTTACATTTATAATCCATATTTCAAATTCCATTTTGTTATATAAATCTATTCTTCAACTTTGGTTATAAGTTTTCAATTTCTTATTCAATTTCTACACAATAGTGTTAATAATTTAATATTATTATCTCTTAACAATCACGCATCCAATTACTATAATACTTTACAACAATTATATCTTTTATATACAAAAATAATTTGGGTAAAATTATTTCATTTACCCTACTTTAAAACAATATTGTGTCGAATTGTTCTATTCTAGTGTTTAGAGATCCATATCAATAACGTTAATTACTCGTATTGACCAGAATCCATAAACTACTCAATAAACCAATGAACACAATATAAAATCATTTTATATTCACTAACAAATACACGCTCATATCTATTAATACGCTCAAACTCATCCTAGAATACTATTGACTCTATTTCAATGAGTAATTCCCACCAGAGCCAAGGTTGTCCCCAACCTGGCTCTGATACCAACCGTAACGACCCGCAAATCCGCACCCCTTGAGTCATCACTATTCTAACTAAATCAACTCAAGTTGTTCAGAAATACGAACCATTTGGGTTAAAGAAGAAGAGGTAGAAGAAGAAAATAGAAATCAACAACAGAATCTAACCATCGCAGCGGAATAAAATATAACAGATAATAAATACTCTTTACTCAAAGATCAAATATATCAGTTTATATACTACATCATCAGAGTACATCAATCACAACTCAATATCAATAACATACAACTGGATACACAGCTACTCTATACAGCGGAATATATATAAAACAAGAATGGGAGTACGTATCGTCATCCAGCTCGTCTCCTGAGCTCCGCAGCATCATATCCTGCATCCTATAATACTCGGTCTGACCCGAGCATTACAGTTAAATAACACCCGAGTCAGTCTGGCATACCAGCGTGAGAAAATCACACTCAATTGATCATTAAAGTTTCAAAATACTTTTGAAAACAAAGCATCTCGTAAGATCACGCCACAAATAAACATGTCGGGTTTTTACCTTACGATAGCTAAAACAATTTTTATAAAAATCCTCTGATATTATAATAGGGTCTATTTACAAATACTTATAAAATAGCCAAAATTGTTACATTATTAAATTCCAGCTACTAGCCACAGAGTGGGTAATATAAACAAAACTCGTACAAGGTTCGTAGGGAGAATGGATTTCCAACTAATGACTAGGCACTGGGGTACCACCTGTCACAGTACGTGGCCTATATCACAGTACCGAGGAGTACGCCCGCTCCCCTGCAACACAAGACCGGGACTACCCCTTACTGGATAATCCCAAGTGAGATAACCCCACGGTCTGGATAAGCAATTGCCCACTAAGCCGAAATAAAAGAGACATCTAGACAGGGATGACCTCACCCTGCTTGGGTGCTACCCACCTAGCCTTGCTGCATAACCCCTGATTTTCAGTCATTCCCATTTGATGAGGCTTGCGGCAAAGCTTTACCTTTATAGAACATATCCCTTAGAATGCCCACCGTCCACCTGACGATGTTTCGCAAGCATTCATCCATACAAGTCCGTCCCGGGTTCGAACGGAACCGAAGGCACTATTCCTACTACATCCATTTTGGAAATATCCTCAGGATTAGTAGCGACTAGCCCTTGCACTTCACTGCTCCTTCTTCGAATCCAAACTCGTTTTCCACGAAAACGTACAAACCGGATCGAAGTGGTTTTTGAGAAATAAATCTCGATCCCGGTCTGTTCGAAACGATCAACGCATTTGGCCAATATTGATAGTTGGTTATTTAACTATCAATTAATATTCACAAACAACCATCAAACAATAAATAATTTCCCAAATTATCTATTAACCTCAAAAATATCTTCACAAGATATATTTCTATTCTCAAAACCCTTTGAAAACAGTTTCAAAACATTTTTCTTTCCCAGAATAAGCTTTTCCAAATATTTTCTATCTCCACTGAAGTCACCAAGCACAAAACTAGATTTTTCTAAAATAATTTAAAACGCTTTACTTTTAAAATATACTTTAAAACATTTATGTTAAAACTACTTCAATAATTTGTTAAAAATACATACTATATGAATAATTGAAAATAAGGTTACTTAATAAAACATAAAACTAGATTTTCACTTTTAAAAACAAAATACTAAGTCACTTTTTAAGTAATTACTACTATAATAGATTAAAATAAATATTTATTTTAGAATTTAAATATTTTAGAAATAATAAATTTTCCAAAAAAAACATGCCTTTTTAAAACAACGTTAAAACTTTTAGCTCATATTTAAAAATTCACTTTGAAAACGTACTTGGTTATCCAGGGAGAATTTCCAACTTCAATCATTTAAATCATTTTCCAAATTGATTTCCAATTTATCCCATTTAAAATAAATTTCTTTACTTATCAGTTCATTTCCAAATTCATTAGTTATGGACTTTATTATTATTTTTTCCAATTTCTTCTTTACTCTTTTCAATAATTTAAATATTAAATTTTAAATAAATGTTTTGTTCTTTTAAAATTATAATACTGAAGTTTAAAATTCATTAATCTTCTGATTATTAAAAATTTCCCTTTCTATACTTAAGATTTATTTATTAGAATTTCAAAGTCGCTTTATTTCTTTTCCAATGCATTCTTAAATTTATTCAATTTTCTATAATTATTTGACTTACAAATTCACTTCTTTATTTCTTTCCAAGATACAATTTATATGTTTTTGGTAATTCATCATACCCAATTATGTCCAATCGAGCCATAGCATTCAATATTCCAATAAAGTTCATCATAGAATATCAAATAATCACAATAGAGGGTATTTAATAATTTTAAATAAATGTTGAGGGGTCCAGTTGGATCCCTCCAACCTGTTTTCCCTGCATCCACAAACGTTAGCATAACATAAATATCTTCACTATAAAATGAGGGAAATCAATCATTCCAGGGTGTAGTATATACTACTGTATAACACATCAATCAATTCAACCATTCAAACAATTATTTAAATTTAATCATTTAAATTTAAATTTAAAATTTTAATTTAACTAAGTGAGATTAACTCAAATTTGCTATTATTTGCAATCCACTCCAGTCTTGGCTGATTTAGACCTTGAATAAACATTTATAGTTTATTAATATTTGAATAATTCAAAAAATTCATTACCATTTATTTAGTTGATTTACTAATAATTTGATTTAAACTAATTTCTTTTAATAAAATATTCTTAGAGACTAAAATAATTAAATAAATTAATTCAGGCCAATAATTTCCCTTCAAAAATCCTTTAGTAACTATAATAAATCAAATAAGTTACTTTTAACAAATTAATCACCAAATCCATTGGTTTAAAATAAACTAGTTAATTAAAATGTATATAAACATTTTTGTTTCCCTTTTGAATTACCTATATATATTTTATATAAAAAAATTATAGATCTAAAAAATTCCTATTTACTTCAAAATCCGACCTTCACATACTTATATATAAATTGTTAACTCTTGTATAAATAAATAATCTAAACATAAATTAAACCTTTCTTACCCAGTCATTTTTAAAATTATGTTTACTTCCTCATCATTTCTTTCTAAACGTAAGAACTTGACTTTTTATTAAAAATTTCTCTATACTTTACTGGTTTACATATACATATGTGTATAAATTAAGTTTAAATTGAAAATAAGATGGAGGATATCTCACTGCCCTACGAAATGGAATCCCTAGCCTTGCCAACTACACTGCCCAACAAAGCACCGAACTTCGGCCAACAAGGACGTGTCACCCTTCCTCCAGATCGAATGCGTCGCCTGCTCCTCGATTCGAACGCGACTTGCCTGCACGAACTACGACACCCAAAGCTCCTCAAAGTCAGACCATGTCGCCCTCTACCTCCTTGACTTCGCACGAAACCCTTTTCCCCAATCTGCTCGCGACCCACAGACCTTCCGAACACTCGAATCCACCATCAATCACCGCGATACCCACGAGAGTCTCCCTTTCATTGACTGAACAACCACCAAAGCAACGAAGCCGAACCCATCCCTCACGCAGCCTCTCCAAATCTCGAACCCTAGTTCGAGCAGCTTCGAATAAGATACACAAAACAACAGCCTCGTTCCCCAATGCTTTCCCAAGTTCACGAGATCACTCGCGATATCCCTTGTAGCTGCTCAAATCATTTGACTTCGAACCCTAGGTATTTGGGTGAACGACGATTCAAAGTCGCCATTAATATTACCTTCAGAGAATCTCTTCTTTCCTCCTATTTCCAATCTGAATTAATTGCAAAGAGGGAAAATGAATTTTTCTTTTATTTGTTTTTGAATCGCCAGTCGAAATAGGAATGGAAGCAGAGGAAGATTTCATTCTATCCAATCTAAACAAGATCGATAAGGGTTGCATTATAAAAGGGATAACCAGGGAACAGGGAAAGACGTTTCGCGTTAAAAATTGTTTCTGCGTGTTGGCTACAACAGAGATAGGTTGGCTAAAGGAAATACAGGGTGACTGCTGATTTGATTTCTCTCAGATAAGGATATTTAAATTAGATCGATAATTATCGTCTAAGCATTTATACCTCGTACGATTACACGTTAATTCCGAAAGCTACGAAATTTCAAATCCGGAAATAATTCAATATTACGGACCCAATGGAACTGGTTTCGTCGAATTCTGAGACTATGCCTCGGAAGGCTATTTCTATATTCAATTAACAGTAAAATTTTAAAACCGAACAAACCACTGTTAATTTCAATTTTACAACTTCTATTATCTTCAGTGTTATCAATATAAATTTTACAAGCCTTCAAATTATTTTCAACCGGCTTAAAACTGAAGATTCAATAATTTATCCAATTTCAAATTATTAAATTCAAAATTTTAATTAACAATTAATTAGTGATATTTGAATTCAAGTTAAAATTTTACTTTTAAATATTTCAAATCAATTAAATATTCCAATTTAAATTGCTTAAAAATTCTGGGTCGTCCATTCCTCCCCCCTAAAAGAATTTCGTCCCCAAAATTACTAGTTAGGAAGAATGGTCTAATACCCGTTTACTTTTCCCAAATCCAATCAGTTCAACATCTAACCAACTATCCTTTATAAATACCCATTACTATTCTTACTAACTTTACCAACCTTTCCATAGTTTCAAACAATATTACTTACTCAATTATTCAAATTTCAATTTTAAATCAAATTTAAAATTATCATAATTTTCTCAAAAGTTTTCTAACTCTCCAAATGTCCGAAAAATTTCGCTAGCGTCTTCTTTGCGCGGCTAGCTCGGTACAACTACAAAATGGCTCTACAGCCTCCCAAATCCAAAAAGAAAACAAAAAGCCAAGTGGCTAGATCCAAAAACCCAATCAAATTTCATTCCGAAATTTAAATGCATACCTTTGTCGAGCAATTCAATTTTATCTTCTGGAATCAAAACCAATTTTTCCTTTTTCCATTATAATACCTGTATATTCAATTTAACTATATCCAACTATAACATTCAAAAACATTTTATTAACTTCTTTTGCACATTTTCAATATTTGTTTTACTTAAGCCCGTACGATGCACCCACATCATCCGCACGCAAAACCAACTCTGAACGCTCACTGGATCACACAATTTCACTTCCGAACTAGTATCGTCTCCCCGACTTCCTAGTGCGGACTCAGATCTGCTTTTTTGATTTGAAACCGTCATTCTCCTTGCCTAGCTGTAAACTATGATAGAGAATTTACAGCATCAATCAAAATTTCATATCCAGGTTCGCCATCGAAAACCGAGTGAAAATCCTAACTCGGATCGATATAACTATCTCGAAATCCTGTGCTCGAATTCTGGATCAATATAGCTATACGAATAAAATAAGATACGTACACTCTACGTATTTAGCGCAATTTATTTTATCTATAACGATTCCCTTTTATTCACATTCATTTTGATTGTTATACACCTTTCCGACAATCCTCACAGTCGCAGCTATCAGTTTCAACCTTAATTCAATTATTCACTTAGCATACTTTCAATACCAAATTTACTTAAGAATTCACTATTCATTTCTTAAGTTCAATATAAATATTTTACATCCTTCTTACATTTATTTTCACTTCAGCATTGAAGTTTATATTCATTTCTATTCACTTTGCCCTTACAATTCCACTTAAATTCAATTTGGTTTCCACTTTGAATATTGAATTAGTTTCACTTACTAATTTGTTTTTATATCTCAAATAAAATTTTGTTTGCAACTTTTTCCATCTTTAATTTCTTTGAACAATATCTTCAATTCATCTTACTTTACATATACATTTAAATTAAATTTCAACATTCAGTTATAATTCTATTTGCTTGACAAATTTAATTTATTTGTCGTTAGTGAAAATTTTCAAAAGATTCAAAAAAATTCTAACTCCCAAAATTTTTGAACTTTTTTGGCAGAGTCTCCTTTGTACGGAGGAGCTTTTGCAATTTGACAAGAGATATAAATATATATACATCGACCCACATGGTCGGAAAACATAAAACAGTTCATATTTCCTATTTGTATTGCGTAGGCGTACCTTATTTAGCATTTTTAAGCAAATGGATTATTTATTTTAGCATTTAGCGCAGACAAAACCTGTCAACGGCTTCCAAAAACCTGTACTTACTCAATTTAAACATGTAAGTGACAAATATACAAAGCTTATTAACATTCCACTTAATTTCAATAGCTAAACACATACGTACATAAGCAATATCCACTAAACACTTACCATAAGCAAATTTATTAGGCTCCACACAATTTAAATGCTTTCAATCCATATTCAAACCATCCTATTCAATTCAAATGATTACACCACTCTCTACTTAACTCAATTTCATTCTTAGTCCAAACAAATTCATTTAAAATGAATTAATCCCAAAAGCAATCCAACTCCCATTTTCCGAAGTCAAATCCTCATTAATATAACTTACGTTAATTAACTCAATTACTAATTTCATTTCATTTACCAAACAAGTTTTATTCAAAATCACTTCATAAAATTCGACACAACCATTTCACAGTTTTACTTAAATCAAGCTTTTATTCAAATATTACTTAAGTTATTTTATTTTTCGTCAAGTTATTTCAACTTTAAAACTCAAGTTATATATATTTTTATAAGCACCTTCCAATTTAAATCCTTAATTTTATTTCAATTACCAACCAATTTCATCTACTAACTAATTTAAATTAATTTATTCAGTCAACCATTTTGAATTTCATACTTCCAGTTATATTCAATTCACCAATAAGCCAGGTTGAATTCATTTACACTTCATTGCTTCATTCAATTTGTTTTTCATCCAAACAAGCTCATATTTATTACAATTGATTCCACAACCAATTTTATTGGCTTCTGTAAATCCATAGAATTTATATAAACTCATTTTCGTCAAACGACAATTATTTTTATGCAAATTCAGTGATATTTACTTAAAAGAATATCCATTTCTGTTTATAACTATTTTAAATTAATACCAATTCAATTATACTTAATTTGATTTCATTTTAACTGATTCCATTCAATTTTATTTCGCATTCCATATCCACATTCAATTTATTTAAATTCATTTATTAACCTTGGAACATTTCATATTGGTTAGATCAAATACTCATTTCATAGTTTATTTGCAAACTAAGCATTTGCCACATTAAATTGATATTCGACTTTCATTTATCCAATTCAAGTTCCATCTGCATATTTCATTACCAATTAATTATTAATTTGTTTATTCAAGGTTTATTCCCAATATTTTATTTTTATCTCAAAACCACTTTAACTATTTTACTGGAGGTCAATTTATTTTATAATTTAAGTTTTGAACTTTTCATTCATTTTCCAATATTCAAATCAATTTTATTTTGGCTTATTTATTTCACTTCTAAATTTTATAAGTCACAAACTTATTTATTTTCATACTTTCATCAATGGACAATCAATCCCATTCACGTTTTACTTTTAACTCGGAATTATACATTTTATTTAGCCAATATATTTTATTTATTCCATAAACATTTAAAATAAAATTCCAGAGTTCAAACAATTTCCCAAAATCGCAAAATCACTTTTGAAATCAACTACATCCAAAATCCTTTGGCAAATTTAATTATCTATTTGAATTTCAAAACCAAACCCAGTTCGTAAACAATTCCAATTTAAAATATTCAGGTAGTAATTCCTCTCTTGGAAACTCGGAAATGAACGCTGATGATATCGCGATCATCATCAGAATTATTTTCCAGCGACCGAAAGAGTTTAGTGCTTTTTATCTCTTTAACAACATTTCAATTTTTTTTTTCCAAATCTCACAAGATTTCAAATATAACTCAAAAATATTTCCAAAATATTACTATTATTCCTCCAACCCTTTTGAAAACCGTTTTCAAACCCAAAGGAATTTAATTTTTTCCCAAAAATTCCAAATTGCAATTCCTTTAAATATATATTCAAACATTCTCTGGAATTTTATCTCATTTCAATTTCAAATGGTTCTCTGGAATTCTATTTCAAAATAATAATCACCTTTACAGTTTACATTTACAAATCTCATTTGTATATGAAGTTTATTTCAATTTATAAATTACATTTATAATCCATATTTCAAATTCCATTTTGTTATATAGATTTATTCTTCAACTTTGGTTATAAGTTTTCAATTTCTTATTCAATTTCTACACAATAGTGTTAATAATTAATATTATTATTCCTTAACAATTACGCATCCAATTACTATAATACTTTACAAAAATTATATCTTTTATATACAAAAATAATTTGGGTAAAATTATTTCATTTACCCTACTTTAAAACAATACTGTGTCGAATTGTTCTATTCAAGTGTTTAGAGATCCCTATCAATAATGCTAATTACTCGTATTGACCAGAATCCATAAACTTCTCATTAAACCAATCAACACAATATAAAATCATTTTATATTCACTAACAAATACGCGCTCATATCTATTAATACGCTCAAACTCATCCTAGAGTACTATTGACTCTATTTCAATAAGTAATTCCCACCAGAGCCAAGGTTGTCGCCAACCTGGCTCTAGTACCAACTGTAACGACCCGCAAATCCGTACCCCTTGAGTCATCATTATTTTAACTAAATCATCTCAAGTTGTTCAAAAATACGAACCATTTGGGTTAAAGAAGAAGAGGTAGAAGAAGAAAATAGAAATCAATAATAGAATCTAACCATCGCAGTGGAATAAAATATAATAGACAATAAATAATCTTTACTCAAAGATCAAATATATCAGTTTATATATTACATCATCAGAGTACATCAATCACAAGTCAATATCAATAACATACAACTGGATACACAACTACTCTATATAGCGGAATATATACAAAACAAGTACGGGAGTACGTATCGTCATCCAGCTCGTCTCCTGAGCTCCGCAGCATCATATCCCGTATCCTATATTACTCGGTCTGACCCGAGCATTACAGTTAAATAACACCCGAGTCAGTCTGGCATACCAGCGTGAGAAAATCACACTCAATTGATTATTAAAGTTTCAAAATCCTTTTGAAAACAAAGCATCTCGTAAGACCACGCCATAAATAAACATGTCAGGTTTTTACCTTACGATAGCTAAAATAATTATTATAAAAATCCTCTGATATTATAATAGGGTCTATTTACAAATACTTATAAAATAGACGAAATTTCTACATTAGTAAATTCCAGCTACTAGCCACAGAGTGGGTAATACAAACAAAACGCGTACAAGGCTCGTAGGGAGAATGGATTTCCAACTAATGACTAGGCACTGGGGTACCACCTGTCATAGTATATGGCCTATATTACAGTATCGAGGAGTACGTCCGCTCCCCTGAAACACAAGATCGGGACTACCCCTTTTTGGATAATCCCGAATGAGATCACCCCGCGGTTGGGATCAGCAACCTCCCACTAAGCCGAAATAAAAGGGACATCTAGACAGGGATGACCTCACCCTGCTTGGGTGCTACCCACCTAGCATTGCTGCATAACCCCTGATTTTCAGTCATTCTCATTTGATGAGGCTTGAGTCTAAGCATTACCTTTATGGAACATATCCCTTGGAATGCCCATCGTCTACCTGATGATGTTTCGCAAGCGTTCATCCATACAAGTCTGTCCCGGGTTCGAACGGAACCGAAGACACTATTCCTGCTACATACATTTTGGAAATATCCTCAGGATTAGTAGCGACTAGCCCTTGCACTTCACTGCTCCATCTTCGAATCCAAACTCGTTTTCCACGAAAACGTACAAACCGGATCGAAGTGGTTTTCGAGAAATAAATCTCAATCCCGATCTCTTCGAAACGATCAACGCATTTTGCCATTATTGATAGTCGGTTATTTAACTACCAATTAGTATTCACAAACAACCATCAAACAATAAATAATTTCCCAAATTATTTATTAACCTCAAAAATATCTTCACAAGATATATTTCTATTCTCAAAACCCTTTGAAAACAGTTTCAAAACATCTTTCTTTCCCAGAATAAGCTTTCCCAAATATTTTCTATCTCCACTGAAATCACCAAGCACAAAACTAGATTTTTCTAAAATAATTTAAAACACTTTACTTTTAAAATATACTTTAAAACATTTATGTTAAAACTACTTCAATAATTTGTTAAAAATACATACTATATGAATATTTGAAAATAAGGTTACTTAATAAAATATAAAACTAGATTTTGACTTTTAAAAACAAAATACTAAGTCACTTTTTAAGTAATTACTACTATAATAGATCAAAAGAAATATTTATTTTAGAATTTAAATATTTTAGAAATAAAAAAAATTTCCAAAAAAAAACACGCCTTTTTAAACAACGTTAAAACTTTTAGCTTATATTAAAAAATTCACTTTGAAAACGTACTTGGTTATCCAGGGAGAATTTCCAACTTCAATCACTTAAATCAATTTTCCATATTGATTTCCAATTTATCCCATTTAAAATAAATTTCTTTACTTATCAGTTCATTTCCAAATTCATTAGTTATGGACTTTATTATTATTATTTTTCCCAATTTCTTCTTTACTCTTTTCAATAATTTAAATCTTAAATTTTAAATAAATGTTTTGTTCTTTTAAAATTATAATACTGAAGTTTAAAGTTCATTAATCTTCTGATTATTCAAAATTTCCCTTTCTATACTTAAGATTTATTTATTAGAATTTCAAAGTCACTTTATTTCTTTTCCAGTTCATTCTTAAATTTATTCAAATTTCTATAATTATTTTACTTACAAATTCACTTCTTTATTTTCTTTCCAAAATCCAATTTATATGTTTTTGGTAATTCATCATACCAAATTATGTCCAATCGAACCATAGCATTCAATATTCCAATAAAGTTCATTATAGAATATCAAATAATCACAACAGAGGGTATTAAATAATTTTAAATAGATGTTGAGGGGTCCAGTTGGATCCCTCCAACCTGTTTTCCTTTCATCACAGACGTTAGCAAAACATAAATATCTCACTATAAAATGAGGGAAATCAATCATTCCAGGGTGTAGTATATACTACTATATAACACATCAATCCATTCAACCATTCAAACAATTATTTGAATTTAATCATTTAAATTTAAAATTTAAATTTAACTGAGTGAGATTAACTCAACTTTGCTATTATTTGCAATCCACTCCAGTCTCGACTGATTTAGACCTTGAATAAACATTTATAGTTTATTAATATTTGAACAATTCGAAAAATTCATTACCATTTATTTAGTTGATTTACTAATAATTTGACTTAAACTAATTTCTTTTAATAAAATATTCTTAGAGACTAAAATAATTAAATAAATTAATTCAGACCAATAATTTCCCTTCAAAAAGCCTTTAGTAACTATAATAAATCAAATAAGTTACTTTTAACAAATTAATCACCAAATCCATTGGTTTAAAATAAACTAGTAAATTAAAGTGTATATAAGCATTTTTGTTTCCTCTTTAAATTACCTATATATATTTTATATAAAAAAATTATAGATCTAAAAAATTCCTATTTACTTCAAAATCCGACCTTCACATACTTATATATAAATTGTTAACTCTTGTATAAGTAAATAATCTAAACTTAAATTAAACCTTTCTTACCCAGTCATTTTTAAAATTATGTTTACTTCCTCATCATTTCTTTCTAAACGTAAGAACTTCACTTTTTATTAAAAATTTCTCTATACTTTACTGGTTTACATATACATATGTGTATAAATTAAGTTTAGATTGAAAATAAGATGGAGGATACCTCACTGCCCTAAGAAATGGAATCCCTAGCCTTGCCGACTACACTGCTCAACAAAGCATCGAACTTCGGCCAACAAGGACGTGTCACCCTTCCTCCAGATCGAATGCGTCGCCTGCTCCTCGATTCGAACGCGACTTGCCTGCACGAACTACGACACCCACGGCTCCACAAAGTCAGACCATGTCGCCCTCTACCTCCTTGACTTCGCACGAAACCCTTTTCCCCAATCTGCTCGCGACGCACAGACCTTTCGATTTAATGTGCAAGGATGTATATATATTTGGACATGAGATTTTCGTTGTAGCTCTTTCTTTCTTACATGATATTCATATTCGACGCATGTATATATATTGTTATTGTAATTTATTCCTTCTATAATGAGATATACCATGCTTAGATTTGTATAGATAGTTTTGTTATTACTAAGTTAACCTTAGGTTAAGTTAACCTTAGGTCCTTCTTTTTATGGCATTAATGTGCAAGGATGTAATCGTACATCACCTCCAAGCGTTATAAAGGGCGGCACCTTACATTTGATGTTGAAGCTTAGGTTACTTGATAAAGCAAGTGTGAGGACAAAGTCAAAGTTGATTTTCTCCAAGGGGTATTTGAGTCCACTTAAAGGGCCATAGTGTAAATGTTTCCTCAAATAGAGCCACAAAAATACTAAGTGGTGCAAAGCATGCACGAGAGCTAAAGTCACTTAGGAATGGTAGTTTACATGAGAGATATTGGTTAGTTAATGTTTATTAACGATAATTAAACACATATACACGCACGCACGCATGCATACATACATACTTTCATACATACATACAAACATACTTACATATATGTATGTATATATGTAATTTATTAATACATTTGATTAATTCTAAATTTTGAAATAATTTATATAACTACTAAAAATTCAAAATAAAATTTATAATTCGTAAGTATTATAAATTTATTTATGAGATCTAGAAGTGATTTTTTTCGTTTGATTTTTTAATAATTTTAAAGTTAATTTAAATATATTTTACTTGTTCAAATTCATAATGACTAATATACCAATGCTAGCAATATGTTAAAAATTGAATAAAAATATCACATTGTTTAAAAAATATATATTGAATTTTCAAATCATATAATATTTTTTATGTAATATATATATATATATATACACGTATGTATTTATGTAAAAATTACTAAATTGCAATGATTAGTTCAATTTATATATTATTATTATCATTAGGCATTTGGAATAAGAAATATTTCGAGGATTTGGAATATAAAATGATGAAATATGAACCAAGAAGCTTGGAAGACATCTAGATTAGCAATATGGTAAGACCCATGAAGTAAATGACAAAATTACGCGAGTTATGTGGGTCGGTACCAAATCATATAGAGTTAAAGGAGGAAGGACCCATGTAGGATCTAGATTAACCCTAGAGGGGGGTGGGTTGAATAGGGTTATAGCAAATTTTCTTGAACTAAACTGCAGAAAAGTAAATATGCTGAAAAGTAAATCACACACAAAATTTACCCAGCTTCGGCAACCCCTGCCTACTGCTGCATTCCCAGATTTCTATTAGAATTAAACAGTCTCCCGCTTACAAACACTCTAACAGACTCGCAAACCCTGCTACCGCCTATAGAGTTTTGCAAACTCGCAAACCCTGCTCACTGAACTAATTCTAACTAGACAATCCGACACAACCTATATCCTAGGTGGTGATTTACCAAGATTTGAAAGGTACAGATTTCAAAATAAAAATAAAAGCAAAATAAATAAAAACACCCTTATATTCAAAATAAGGATTCTTAAACCCTAATCCCCTTTTTCAAGGCCGGCCCTCTTGTATTCTTTCACCCGATCCTCTTCTATTTTCTTTGGGGAAAAATGGCAGCTTTGATTCTTTGATTATTCCTTTTTGCGCTCTGAAATTAGGGCTTGTGTTTTTTCGATCCAACTTTGGGATTTTCGAAGTACGCCTATGTTGATCGACTCTCTGGTTTGCGTGTTGCCTTGCTCGATCGAGTGTGTTGCTCGCTGCTTCTCTGATGATCGGCTGCTTCTCGAGATTGCGAATCAAAGTTGGTACATGTTCGTTCCTTTTGCTTTTTAGGATTTAATTGCTTGAATTATTGATTGTTCTTTTTTTTTTTTTGCTCCACTGCCTATGATGATTTTGGGTGAATATTTATATGGATTCTGAGACCCTTGTATTTGTTCGTATCAATTCGACACTTTCCTAATTCTTGCTTTCCTGATATTTGCGACTTGATGCGCACGGCTTTGATTTTGCAGCATTTGATTTTTCCTTGATCGTCTTGAGTATTTGGTTCTTTACTTTTCATTGTTGCTTGGATATTGAACTGCTTCATGCTTGAAGTCGTAGCCTGTATACCTGCCCTGTGTTGAATCCAGCTAATAGCTCGGGTTTGACCTTGTGCGTGTATTGTGATTTTATTTATATTTGCACCTGAGTTGAACCCGTCTTTTTATTTGGGTTTGACCTTGTGCTCACCCGTCCCTGTAACGTTATCAAGTGTATATCGGTGTGCACGGCCTTGTGGCATGTACAGTGATACACTATGCATGTCACATTGTTCGTATATGATGAATTCAAATGTAAATGATGAAGAACAACCCAAATAACTGAGGCAAATAATATTTTCAAAATCCATATTTTATTTTATATTGCAAAAATATTTCATTTTCAATTTTACTGCTTTAGTGAATATTTTTGCAGATTGCTCAGATGCTGGATTCTAACTAGAATGAAGTTGAAGATAAACTACGAGTGTGAGTGATATGTAGTGAGGAATTTATGTAAATTTAATTATGATGTAATTAAAATCAAAATTGTATATGTATAGTGAGAGCTTGAATTTGCACTATTCAAAATTGTAATAATATTTGTTTGAATAAAATTTCTGTTTGAATTCAAATTCCGAGTAATTTATTTTATTCAAAAAATATTTATTTAATCTATGAAAAATAAAATAGTACATTAACAAATACATTTAAATGAATATATATATATATGTTTATTATCATCAAACAAAAATCATATAAGCGCATATTCAACAATCTCTCCCTTTTGATGATAACAAACATATATTTAAGATTTTGACTGTGTTAAATGTATTTGGTCAATGATATACTCTAATTGCTCCCCCTATTTAAATGCTTCCTCCCTACACGATGCTCCCCTTACATATATGCATACAAATAGAAATATACAAATGAGCCTAGATGCAAATGGAAAATTATGTGACCTTTGCTTGATTTTGTTTGACAAAATCTTAACTTTTCTCTCCCCCTTTTGTTATCAGCAAAAGAATAATAGTGTTAGAGAAAATTGAGATAAAGTGATCGATATTAATCCAACATTAAAACTCAATTTGAATATAAATATTAAACTTCAATAAAAATCAAACAAAAATCATAACTACCCCTGTTATGGGAAGTATTTCATCAAATAAAACCATATAGCTTTGTCTAATTGTGGTATATTTATTTCAGGAAATTTTAATATCTACTAACCATGCATAACCGTTAGGACTTTTAAATGAGATTAGTAGTATTCTGTAATTATTTTATTTAAAAATGAAATCAAATATCTTCTAACCACGCATAACCGTGAGGACTTTTAAATGGGATTAGAATCAACTTGTCTATTTAATCAATCAATTTTGATGTGCCTTCCATACATGCATAACGTGAGGACTTTTAAATGAGCATGGAAGCACATAATCAAAAATCCAAGTAATTCACCCATGCATAACCGTAAGGACTTTTAAATGAGAGTGAATATTTTGGATATTTATTTTATTGCTAAAAATATAATAAACTGAAGCACAAATGATTTCCCGTTTAAAATACCACATATCGACAAACTATATTGAATTTCGATGAGCGATGGTTGATACAAATATGATAGACATAGAAATGATTATGGAATCTTTACCCAACAAAAAGTTTTATAACTCTTGTTTGAATTTCTAAAGAAATTTTTCTAAAATATACTGTCTTGAGTAATGTATGTTAAATATCAACACTTATCACCTTTTCAATCACTATTTATCTTTTTGATAATTAGTAGGGAGTCGGATTAGTCAAAATTTGTCATTTAAATCGAGTTCAAAATTAATTATGAAATCAATTTTTCACAATGACTAATCTGAAAATACTATTAAAAATGATTTTCTCGAGGGGGTTATATGAGAAAATTTTCTGCTATTTGAAAATTATTTGTAATGAAAAATATGCAGATATTTTCTTTGAAAAACGATGCAGTTACTAAATGTCTCACCATAAATCACGTTCAACTAGTAAGTTTTCTGTCAACTAGATTACCAGTATGATCTGCATCTGAATTTCTCTTTCACTCCAAAATATCACTAATTAAATTTGATAGACCAGATCACGAAGTGTGCATACAAACTCAAACCCAATTTTTAACAGCATTCTTGAATTTGAATTGAAGTCGTGTAAATAATCAGGAAGCCGTGAATTAGCCGAAAAAAATATTATCATCCAACAAAACACTATGTTTAATCCAAACGTATATGTATGAAGTAATTCAAATAATAGTGTTTTTGGCATAAATATAATTGGCCAACTATGTCAGAATCAAAAAATCATCATCTCTTTATCATCGCATTATTATTGGCTGATTTAATTCAAAATACGGTGCAGATTATCACATTTAATATATCGATCAAATAAATATACCTTCACCTGTTTTACCTTTACGATAATTTTTCGTGGTTGCCCATTGTGATTCTGTCACCTTTGTACTAGGCTAAGGGACTTTGCTTTGTTGCCCGCTGTGTTTCTGGAACAGCCAAAATCCAGAGAACACTGTTGTTGTTCCTTAGCCTGCCACCATACCTACACGATGAAAGATTTTTGTGACCTATTTGTTTTTATAGGTCCATGGTTGTTAGTGGCTGAAGCATTGTGAATAAACAATCCCTTTGGAACCCAAACTTGTTTAGTCCTTTTATTCTTGTTCCAATAGACATGAAATTTGTTTGTAGAATTCTTAGGAGCCCAAACTTGTATAAATTTTGTGTTCTTGTTTCTATAACTACAATTTTCAACACGATGTCCAATTATTTCATATCTAGCAAAGACACTCTTACCTTTTGCATTATCATTAGCATGTGTTTTCCCAAAGCCTAGTCCTTTTCTGTTGTTAGCAAAAATTTGATTTCCCAATAACATGTTGAATTATTTTTCTCCCCTTGAAAAGTTATTTAGAGATTTATCAAGATTTTGGACTTTGGTTTTTAGTGTTGTGTTTTCAGTTACAAGTGTGGTGCATCTATTTATAAAATCCTTTTTCCTAGTGTCAATGGTTTCCTTAAGACTCAAGTTTTCTTTTTCAAGATTCTCAAAGCTATTCTTAAGTCTTGATAATTCTGAATCTAAAATTTTACATTTTTTACAGTCTAGGTTTTGAATATTTTAAAGTTCAGTTTCTAACCTAAAATTTTCATGAAAAAGTTCTCTCCTATCAGATTTCAGTTTTTCAATTTTAGATTCAAGAGTATCAATTGTTTTAGTAAGATCAAAACACATCAAAGCAAGTTCTCTATAAGAATAGTCACCTACCTCACTAGATTCCTCTGAGCTTGCTTCTGAACCTGATTTTGCCACAAGACACAAGTTAGCCTCCTCTAAGCTATTATTCGAAACTTCCTCTCCTTCTTCATCATCCTAAGTCGCTGCAAAGGCCTTCTTCTTTTTCTTTCCTTTGTTGTTTTTGAGAAGTGGGCATTCTTTTTTGAAGTGGCCAGGTTTCTTGCAGTTAAAGCACGTCAGTTCATTATCGGAATTGTCAGAATCTTTTGGCCTATTACCATTTGTTTTCTTCTTGCGTGGCCTGAATCTTGACCATTTTCTAAGATTATTGACAGCCATTGCAAGCTCTTCAATTGGATCTTCTTCTTCTTCATCGCTCTCTTCTTTGCTCTTTAAGGCAATCGTCTTCTTCTCTGATTCGTAGTTGTTGCGTTCCTCCTTTGCTTTTAGCTCAAGCTCACTTGTCATCAAGTTGCCAATCAACTCCTCCATGCTTAGTTTACTCAGATCTTTCGATTCTTGTATTGCCGTGACTTTTGCCTCAAAGCTCATCGGTAAGACTCGTAGCACCTTCCTCACAAGCTCTACCTCAGTGAATACCTTCCCAAGCGCTCTAATATTGTACACCAAAGTTGAAAAGCGTCCAAACATGTCCATTATGCTCTTGCCTTTATCTATCACAAAGTTCTCGTATTCATTGCTGAATAGGGCTAGACGAGACTCTTTGACTTGAGAAGTTCCTTCATGTGTCACCTCCAAAGTATGCCAAATTTCCCGTGCAGTTTTACAATGAGAAATTGTATTAAATTCAGTCTTATCAAGAGCACAGATCAAAGCATTCATGGCTTTAACATTTGTAGTTTTTAATTTCTTATCGTTAGCATCCCACCTATCCTTAGGTTTAGGAATCTCAGTATCACCAACAGTTATAGTGGGAGATTTATAGCCAGTTTCAATAATGTCCCAAACATCATAATCAACAGAACTAAGATAAATACCCGTCCTAACTTTCCAGTAAGCATAATCATTCCCACTAAACATGGGTGGCCTAGCAATAGACTGCCCCTCAGAAAAAGCATTATTAGGTGGATTCATGATTCTAGAGTTAAAGAAAAATACCGTGCTCTGATACCACTTGTAGGATCTAGATTAACCCTTGGGGGGGTGAATAGGGTTATAGCAAATTTTCTCGAATTAAACTGCAGAGAAGTAAATATGCTGAAAAGTAAATCACACACAAAATTTATCCAGCTTCGGCAACCCCTGCCTACTGCTGCATTCTCAAATTTCTATTAGAATTAAACAGTCTCTCGCTTACAAACACTCTAACAGACTCGCAAACGCTGCTACCGCCTATAGAGTTTTGCAAACTCGCAAACCGTGTTCACTGAACTGATTCTAACTAGACAATCTGACACAACATAAATCCTAGGTGGTGATTTACCAAGATTGGAAAGGTACAGATTTCAAAATAAAAATAAAAGCAAAATAAATAAAAACACCCTTATATTCAAAATAAGGATTCTTAAACCCTAATCCCCTTTTTCAAGGCCGGCCCTCTTGTATTCTTTCACCCGATCCTCTTCTATTTTCTTTGGGAAAAAATGACAGCTTTGATTCTTTGATTATTTCTCTTTGCGCTCTGAAATTAGGGCTTGTGTTTTTCGATCCAACTTGGCGCTTTTCGAAGCACGCCTATGTTGATCGACTCTCTGGTTTGCGTGTTGCCTTGCTCGATCGAGTGTGTTGCTCGCTGCTTCTCTGATGATCGGCTGCTTCTCGAGATTGCGAATCAAAGTTTGTACGTTGTTCGTTCCTTTTGCTTTTCAGGATTTAATTGCTTGAATTATCGATTGTTCTTTTTTTTGCTCCACTGCCTATGACGATCTTGGGTGAATATTTATATGGATTCTGAGACCCTTGAATTTGTTCGTATCAATACGACACTTTCCTAATTCTTGCTTTCCTGATATTTGCGACTTGATGCGCACGGCTTTGATTTTGCAGCATTTGATTTTTCCTTGATCGTTACGGTATCAACTTTCCTATTTTACTTGGATTTGATTTTTGACTTTTTCAAAGATACGCACTTGAATTTTGACTTGGTCATCTCTGCACTGTTGAACTTCGTTCATCCCTCTAGCATTGATTTACACGGCATTGACTTCTACACCTTGGTCATCACGTTGTTGACTACGGCTTTGATTTCCTTTTTCTGTTGACTTGTTTGATTAAAAACACGGCTTTGACTTGGTCGACTCCTTGATCGCCACTGCTTCGGCTCAGATCATTTCTGATGATGTTGATTTCACTGTGACCTTGCTTTGTTCACTGTGACTTTGGTTACACCTTGCTTTGTTCACTGCATAGCATATTGGTACATATTAGAATGTTGCATCTGTTTGATACACATCCTTGACCTGTTGCACTTGTGTACTTCTGCACTTGACATTGTCGAACTCAGTGTTGTAACTGGATTTGTGTTCTAGTTAATGTACGGTCTCCATTGCATATATAATCTCGAGCTTTGTAGCATTGCTTGCATCACTGATTCATTTGAAGTTGTAACCTAGGACATTGGTTCCATGCCTGCTCTTTTGAGTTGCAGTTCATGCCTTCAAATCACTGTCTTGATTCATGTTTATTTGATATTTTGACTGCTGAAGCAATGGCATTGATATTAAAACCTGTATTTTGATGTTCTGGTTCGAGGCTACACTGGTGTAGTTCTCTGGTCTTGCATTTGCTGATGTTGTTTCTTTTTACTGTTGCATTGCCTTTGTGGTCTTTATATTCATGTGTGTCTGTATACTTCATACTTGATTTTGGTTCAGATGTACCTGATGGTTTTACCTTGGTTTGTGTTGTTGCTTGAGTCAATTTGTTGTCACTGGGTCATTGGGCTGCACATGTTTCTTTGGCACATATGTTTTCATTTGAAGCTTGTTGTGTTGGTTTGTACTTGCTGTTGACTTTGGTTTCCATACACATGTACATGCTTTACTGCAGCCTTTGCACTTGGTCCTTGACCTTTGTTGCCTCTTTGTGTATGCACTTGCATATTGCTGCTTGTTGTTTGTGTACTTGAGTCAGTGCTGTCCACATCATGTTGTCTTGAGTATTTGGTTCCTTACTTTTCATTGTTGCTTGGATATTGAACTGCTTCATGTTTGAAGTCGTAGCCTGTATACCTGCCCTGTGTTGAATCCAGCTAATAGCTCGGGTTTGACCTTGTGCGTGTGTTGTGATTTTATTTATATTTGCACCTGAGTTGAACCCGTCTTTTTATTTGGGTTTGACCTTGTGCTCACCCGTCCCCGTAACATTATCAAGTGTATATCGGTGTGCACGGCCTTGTGGCATGTACAGTGATACACTGTGCATGTCACATTGTTCGTGTATGATGAATTCAAATGTAAATGATGACGAACAACCCAAATAACTGAGGCAAATAATATTTTCAAAATCCATATTTTATTTTATATTGAAAAAATATTTCTTTTTCAATTTTACTGCTTTAGTGAATATTTTTGCAGATTGCTCAGATGCTGGATTCAAACTGGAATGAAGTTGAAGATAAACTACGAGTGTGAGTGATATGTAGTGAGGAATTTATGTAAATTTAATTGTGATGTAATTAAAATCAAAATTGTATATGTATAGTGAGCTTGAATTTGTACTATTCAAAATTGTAATAAATATTTGTTTGAATAAAATTTCTGTTTGAATTCAAATTCTGTGTAATTTATTTTATTCAACAAATATTTATTTAATCTATGAAAAATAAAATAGTACATTAACAAATACATTTAAACGAATATATATATGTTTATTATCATCAAACAAAAATCATATAAGCGTATAGTCAACAATCTCCCCTTTTTGATGATAACAAACATATATTTAAGATTTTGAATTTGTTAAATGTATTTGATCATTGATATTCTCTAATTGCTCCCCCTATTTAAATGATTTCTCTCTACACAAAGATCCCCCTACATATATGCATACAAATAAAAATATGCAAATGAACGTAGATGCAAATAGAAAATTATTTGACCTTTGCTTGATTTTATTTGACAAAATCTTAACTTTTGTCTCCCCCTTTTGTTATCAGCAAAAGAATAATAGTGTTAGAGAAGATAGAGATAAAGCGATCGATATTAATCCAATATTAAAATTCAATAGAATATAAATATTAAATTTCAATAAAAAATCAAACAAAAATTATAAATATTTTGTTAGGCGCATATTCCACTTTTAGAATGATGGGAATTATGTCATCATATAAAACCATACAGTTGTGTCTATTTGTGGTATATTTATATCAGGAATTTGAATATCTACTAACCATGCATAACCGTTAGGACTTTTAAATGAGATTGGTGGTATTCCAATTTTATTTTTAAAAAAAAATGAATTCAAGTATCTTCTAACCACGCATAACCGTGAGAACTTTTAAATGGGATTAGAATCAACTTATTTATTTTAAAAATCAACTTTTGATATGCGTTCCATACATACTTTACCACGAGGACTTTTAAATGAGCATGGAAGCACATAACAAATTCCAAGTGATTCACCCATGCATAACCGTGAGGACTTTTAAATAAGAGTGAATACTTTGGTATTTACTTAATTTTTTTTTACTATATAAATTTTTTTCTAAAAAAATGTAAAAATGAAAAACGAACGATTCCTGTTTAAAGTACCACATATCGACAAACTATACAGAGTTTTGATGAGTGATGATCGTTAGAAATATGATAGAGATAGCGATGGTCATGGAATTTTTACCAACAAAAAGTTTTATAACTCTTGTTTAAATTTCTAAAGAAATTTACTAATTATACTGTCTCGAGTCATAATATATAATAAATATCAACACTCATCACTTTTTCAATCACTATTTATCTTTTCGATAATTATTAGGGAGTCAGATTAGTCAAAATAGTCATTTAAAATCAAATTCAAAAATAATTATGAAATCAATTTTTCAAAACGGCTAATCTGAAAATATGGTCAAAAATGATTTTCTCGAGGGGGTTTTATAAGAAAATTTTCTGCTATATGAAAATTGTTTGAAATGAAAAATATGCAGATATTTTCTTGAAAAATGATGCGGTTACTAAATGTGTCAAAAATCACGTTCAACTAGTAATTTTTCTATCAACTAGATTACCAGTGTAATCTGCATCAGAATTTCTCTTTCACTCAAAATCATCATTAATTGAATTTGATCGACCAAACCATGAAGTGTGCACCAAAAATTTCAAACTCAACTTTAACAGCAATTTAAATGACATTTTCTTGAATTTGAATTGAAGCCGCGATAATAATCAGAAAATCGTGAATATTGAGTTAGTCGTATTATAACCAAATGTATTATTATCCAACAAAACACTATTTTTAATCCAAAATGATATATATGGAGTAATTCAAAGAATCTAGAGATTTTTATAGTGTTTTTGGCATAAGAATATAATTGGCCAACAACTTTGAATAAGTCAGAATCAAAATCATCATTATTTCATCATCTTCATTTTTGGCTGATTTAATTCAGAATATGGTGCAAATTATCACATTTAATATATCATTCAAATAAATATACCTTTACCTGTTTTACCTTTGCGATATTTTTGTTGTTGTCTGCTGTGATTCTGTCATCTTTATACTATGCTAAGAAACTTTGCTTTGTCGCCCGTTGTGTTTTTGGAACAGCCAAAAATCCAGATAACACTGTTGTTGTTCCTTAGCCTGCCACCATACCTACATGGGAAAATATTTGTGTGACCTATTTGTTTTTATAGGTCCATGGTTGCTAATGGCAGAAAATTTTGAAAAACAATTTTGTAATGACCCAAAACTATTTATAATTTTCCCTTGAGCACCCAAATTTGCTTAACTTTGAGAGATTTTATATTTGTGCCTTTTGGAACCCAAATTGGTATAGTTTTCACATGTTTGGGTCTATACCAACAACTATTTTGAGCGTGTCCATATTTTCTACAAATCGTGCACATAGAATTAATTTGATTAATCTTGCTTTCAACATTTTCATATTTATTATATCCGAGTCCTTGTTTAATCGTATCAACAGTTTGCTTTCCTAATAGCATATTCAACGACTTTTCACTTTTTGAGAATTTATCTAAAGTCGTTGACAATTGAGAGATTCGTTTTCGTTTAACAATTGTGTGCACTTTTTAATAGAATTCTCTCTCCTATTATTTTCGTTCTCTTTCAAAATCAGAATTTCATTTTCAAGTGATTTTATATTAATTTTTGATTTTTTAATTTCTTCTTTGGATGTTGGACACTTATCACACTTAGGGATCCTACTTTGATAGTTTTTAACTAATTGGTCAAGTTGTTCATTTAATTCTATCAAAGTGTCTCTTTGTGATTCAAGTTTAGCATATTTTTCCCTAAGTCGTTCAAAACAGCCATTTACTTCGTGGAAATATATAAGTAATTCTGAGTGCGTGAGTTTTGATACCTTGCTTAGCTCGTCATCGTCGCTATCAGTTGTATTTCCATGAAAACACATATCTGCTTTCTCACTCTTACTGCAGGAACTTTGATTATCTTCATCACTTGTATTTCACGTGGCTGTAGCATTTCTCTGTTTTGATTTCCTTTCAAAATCGCGTTGAAATTGGGGATAATTGGGCTTGATATCACCGGGTTTGTTGCAAATGATCCCGTGTTCTTCCGAGTTGTCTAGTGCTTTGATTATTCTGCTTTTTAATTTTTGATTTAGAGCTGGATTTCCATATTTGTGGTTCCACCGTTTGAATTTCTTCATTATTAACGTCAGCTCAGCTGCTCCATCATCATCATCCTTATAACAACTGCTTTTTACAAATCCTGTTAAGCTCATTTCTTCAACTGAGTTGGTTGTGGGGGATTTCTCATTGCTGTTGACTTTTGCACCATATATTGCATCGAAAGTATTCCAGATTTCCTGTGCATTTTCACAATGAGAGATGAAATTAAAATTATCTTGACTAATATAAGAATGTAATATATGCATAGCAAGAGCATTAATCGAGATAATTTTCTCGTCATTTATATCATACCTATTTTCAGTAATATTCGAACATTTAATATTAACAGATTTTAAATAAAATTCCATTTTCAGTTTCCAATTCAAAAAATCTATTCCATCGAACATAGAAGGAATAATATTGGAACGACCCTCAACAAAAGTATTATTAAAAGAAGCCATTCTAAAAATTCATCTTTTTAAAACAAAAATTGGTTTTTGTAAAATCAAATTTTTAACACAAAAACGGCTTTTTTTCCTAGCTCTGATACCACTTGTAGGATCGATTTCACCCTAGAGGGGGGTGAATAGGGTGATGGTGTTAACTATAAAAATTAATTGCGGAAGCTTATAAAATAATTTCAACACAAATCACAGAACAATAGCAGCACAGATAATAGCAGAATAATAAATGCAGAAATAGAACGACACAGAATTTACCTAGCTTCGGCAAAACCCTTCCTACGTGCTGCCCCCAAGGTTTCTACTAGAAATTAGATAGTCAGACGCTTACACACGTAAACTCGCGACACCCGCTATCGACTAAACCTAACTCTATGCTCAAAATCCTGCCAAAACTTAGCCACTGAGTTGCAAATTCTCAAACTACGCTACATAGTTTGTCCCCTAGTCACACGACTAGAAATTTCAATGGTTTATTAAACCCTAATTTAACTAGAGCCTTATTAATAACTTTAAACCCAATATTTAAAAATAAAGGCCGGCCCTATTTCCTCTTTTATTTTCTCTGGCCCACTCCTTTGTGATAATGGCGGCTCTGTTGTTTCCTTTGTTCGATCTAAATTAGGGCTTTTCAATTTCAAAGATGCGGGCTTTGGTTGCTAGATTGAATGGAAGATTTATCACTTTGTTTGCTTCGTCTATCGCATGCTTCTCTGTTTTGCTTATGGTCTCTTTGAAATTGATCGAGTTTGTGGTATGGCTTCGGTAAGTAATTTTTTGCTCTTTTACTTTCTGATTCAATGCTTGAACTCGATGCTGAAATTGCCGATGATGATTTGTTTATATAGGAGTTCGATCTCCTTGAATTGCTTTCGTCTGATTTGTTCAATATCATGCTTTCGACCATTCGATTTTTGTTGAACGTTGATGATTTATTTCTGACTTTGTCAATTCGTATATTTTTGGTTACTTGATAATCACGGTGTTGGTCTCTTTCGTGGCCACCACGGCTTCGATTTTGAACTGTTCCGTTCCTTGTCAACCACGACTTTGATTGTTTTGGAATTTGACTTCTTCGACTTGTACCTTGCTATTTCAGATTTAATTTGGCCTTGACTCTGGTACATTGTTGTATTGATTTCTGAGTGTTGCATATCATAGCCTTGGTTTCTGTTATCATGTCACTGGTCTTGGTACTTGTACTACCTGGTCTGGTTCTCGGCCTATAGTGTTCATGTAGTCTAATGCATTTGGTTCTTCACTTATGCATACTGCCTCGAGTAAATGTATATAGTGATCATTTGATCTATCCATTTGAGTCAGTGATATTGTCTTCATTCTGGCCTTGTTGTATTGAACTTTGATAGTTGCTGGCTTGCTTATGTTCATTGTGTCACTTACTTGGTGCATTTGTTGATTCATGTGTATTGGGTGTTGTTTCACTGAGTCATTCATACATGTTGAGTCCTTGGGTCTTCTGTTGCCCTTGCAGTGTATTAAATCTCTGACCTGATGTTTGTAACTCCATTTGAAATATCCCTCAATACATTTGTTGAACAATAGAGTAGTTGTTGACTGCAACACTGTGCATTCATTGTTTGCCATATTGGCTTCACTGCATCTTCATTTACCTGTTGTATATGCAGTGTATTGATTGTCTGCACTTTGTTTTGTATCACTTGTGGCACTGGTGTACTTGAGTTAGTGGTTTGCTTTATTATGTACTTTAGTATAATGCTTGTGTAAGTGCTTATATCATCACTGTAGCATATGTTACTGTCTACTTGAGTTTGCTTCTTTTCTGGTTGGTCTGACCTGAACTGATCATTGAAGTGCATGATACTTGTATGTGGTCTTGGTTTGGTGTAGTTGCTATGCCTTTGTGCATTACACTGTTCATGCACGACACTGTTGTATTATGATTTGTACATTGAGTTGAATCCATCTTAAACGCTCGGGTTTGACCTTGTGATCATGTCGAGATTTTATTTATATTGCACCTGAGTTGAACCCGTCCTTTTATTTTGGGTTTGACCTTGTGCTCACCTGTCCCTGTAACATTATCAAGTGTATATCGGTGTGCACGGCCTTGTGGCATGTACAGTGATACACTGCGCATGTCACATTGTTTGTGTATGATGAAATGAAAATTAAATGATGACGAACAGTCCAAATAACTGAGGCAAATATTATTTTTAAAATTACATTTTATTTTATACTGCAAAAATATTTCCTTTTCAATTTTACTGCGTCAATATTTGTTTTTGCAGATTGCTCAGATGTTGGATTCAATTGAATGAAATTGAAGATAAACTACGAGTCTGAGTGATATGTAGTGAGGTTAAATGTGAATATGAAATGGTGATGTATTTGTAATCAAAATTGTATATGCATAGTGAGAGCTTGAATTTGTACTATTCAAAATTGTAATAAATATTTGTTTGAATAAAATTTCTGTTTGAATTCAAATTCTGTGTTATTTAATTTTATTCAGCAAATATTTATTTAATTTATGAAAAATAAAATAGTACATTAATAAATACATTTAAATGAATATATATATATATATGTTTATTATCATCAAACAAAAATCATATAATCGCATATTCAACAAATATGATGTTGATTCGTTAGCCAAACTAGCTGGCTATGGGGATGCATAACTATTGGGAATTGTGCCAATAGAAGTTTTGATGTCTCCAGGTAGTGACGAGATGGATATTGATTGGGTTACAAAGTTAGAGGAAGAAAAGGAGTCATGGATAACTCCAATTAAAGACTACTTACTAAATGGGATTCTCCGAATTATCAGAACGAAAGGCGGAAGCTCTTGCATATAGTGCCTCGGTTCATTATGCAAGAAGGAGTCTATATATATAAGAAGATTCTCGATCCCTTTTCTGAAGTGTGTCACCAAAGATGAAGCCGAGATGATCCTTGTGTATGTACATGAAGGAATCTATGGCGATCACACTTTAAGGGATAGTTTGACAAAGAATATTTTTCGCTATGGATATTTCTGGCTATTTGTCGGTCGAGTGTAGTTGACTATTCAAAGAAGTGTGACAAACGTTAGAGATTTGCGAAGATTCCAAAATCCTTGTCCAACGAACTTACACAGATCGTCGACTTATAGTGATTTGTGTTTTGGGAAATTTACATTATTGGGGTGCTACTAACGTCCAATGGTGAAGCTAAATATGTAATAGGGGCTTTGGGCTACTTCATAAAATGGGTTAAAGCGAAATCACTTATAATGATTGATTCAATAAAAGTGATCAATATTGTTGTAAAGAAAATTTTATGCAAATTTGGAGTTCTAAAAAAAATCATTAGCAATGGTACTTAATTCGAAAGTGCTATGTTTAAAAAATTCAATGCTAAATTTCGGACTAAGAAGAGATTTGCATTTGTTTCACATCCACTGGCAAAGGGACAAATGGAGGTAAGGAATAAGATCATCAAATCCATCATCATGAAGTCATTGAAAAGTGCTAAAGGCAGCTAGTTGGATGAATTGCCCCAGCATTGTGGGCTTATAATACTACCCAAAAGTATGCAACTATCATACTTTGTTTGCCTTGGCTTATAAAACCGAGGCAATGATTCTTATTGAAGCTAAAGCCTCTTGTCATAGAAAATTGCTCTATGGTTCCAAGATGAACATGGAACTCTTGTTTGAATCCCTCAACTTTTATAAGAAGCCGATTTTGGGGTATTTGCTCACCAGTGAAGAGTAACGAAGCATTTCAATTCCAAGTTCAGTAACTTCACCTTTAAGATATGTGACCTTAGCTTTTAATGGGTCTTTCTAGTTGCAGGGGCACTTCGTCTTAATTTCAAAGATCCCTATGTGATTGCACAAAATCCTAGAGATGGAATATTCAGGCTGTTAATAGTAGATTGAATCCCTATTCCGTAGGGGTGGAATAATGACCATCTATGATGTTATTTCTATTGATTCCCTATTTTGTAAATAAGGCAACCTTTTCATTAATATTCAATGTGATAAGGCGATGATTGCCATTCTTTCTTTCATAAATCAAGTTGAATTTTTGAACTTCTAGAACCGTATTGTTAAAGGCTAACTTTGCATAGGTGCCACAGCAGGACGTTTGATGCTTTGAAAACCATATGTCTTGGTATCTTGAGGTATGACCATGATTAGGTTGCTGGAGTATAATCGAACTGGAGTCGATCGGAGTATTCTCCCTCGCACATCTCACCTTTGACCAATGCCCAAGGATAGGCGAGGTTACAGGTGAATACTCGAAGATAGGCACCCAACACACCAATTCTTGGATATAGGAACTACTGTAGTACTGTATTTTTTACAGGTGTGCTACTGGTTTATACCCATGGTCGTGTTGGCATATGTAGGTAAGCCATATAATTTCGGCTGCATTAATGAACTGTTATGTCATTTATGACCGAATGAGATAAGTTCAATCGGGCATAAATAATGTTCATCGAAGTCGTATAGTTTTATTTAGTTAAGCAAGGAATATTTAATCGATGATAAACAAAGCTAAGCAACGGAACAAAATCGAGAAATTGCAGAAATTTATTTATATTTACAGAATTGCAGTAAATATTAGCATTGCACAGATCACAGACATATACATGTACAATATATAAGTAATTGCATTATAGATGATTACATATTTATATATGTAGGCAAGTACATAGGAAAGAAAGAATAAAATGCAACAAAATTATTTGAGATAGAGTTGAACAAAAACAAGTTTCATTACTTAAACATTTTTGTATGAAAAGAACAAGGTTCATATCCAAAGTACAATGGACTATGTACATAGTGTCAAAAAGTAAAAAGACTTAAAGCACTGGTCATCTATTCCTTCCTCTTTTCCACACTTTCTTGGTGCGATGTTTGTTTTGGACCTATTCCTTCTCTAGGGTGCTTTATTCGGAATAAGAAGTTCCCTCTTCGACGGGCTAGTAGAGAGGGTCATTCGTATCGACACAAACACCTGGAGGCATTTGAGAATCATTGGCAATAAAAGTAAAGGTGGCTTCATAGGAGCTGGATGAGTAGGTAAAGCCGTCAATAATGGAGAGGGATATTCTATAAGCCCAGTTCTTTCTTTATGTTCTTCAAAGTGGAAATGTCTATGACCTTCTTCTTTTGCATAGATGGTCCTAGTCCAGGTCCTTTGATGTCTTTGATAAGCATGTCTTCATCACCCACAAAAATTTTGGGCTCTTCCATGCTTTCCTTGTTTAGAACGATTATCCTCTATACATTGTGTATCGGAGCGAACCCAGTTAAAAATGCCAAAATGAGAGGTGTTGTTGAGACAATGATGGTTGTGGTAATAGAAAGCGTAGATCACAAATTAGAGAGAAATTATAGGCGACTGACCTAAAGTGGACATAGGGTTAAGAAATGATTAGAGACATCTTCATAAGACATATGAAGTTTCTTGAAGATAAGAGAAGTCAAAGATATATCCCCTCAAGTTGTTGTTAGTATGTGAGGGGAAATGAATGGAAGAGTATGGTCAGTCAGTGGTAGGACAATGCTAAGGTCTTCAGTATTATATTCCCACAAGATGAAGTAGGGACGATAGTAGTTGGCAAAGGTGGTACTAACGCTGGAATGTTGGTCGACCTAGAGCTGTCCGTCGTAGAGGTAAAGATGTCCAACTGGGACTCTTTGGTGATGGGAGTGGCATCTTCGACCATGTCTTTTAAACTATATTTTCTAGCAGCCTCCATGGGCCCTTGTGTAAGAGATGTGGCATTAATGGCCCATAGGTACTAACCTTCAGCTAGCGCCTTTTGATCGAATTTGTCAAATAAGCGGGCTTTGGTTGCATTTTCATTTACCTCTCCTTATATCTCTTTTCTTTCTTGCTTTAGAATTTCCTTGTACACATCAACCAACATCTCTGAATAAATATCCTATGACAATCTAACGTTGCTAGACCAGACAATGATGACATAAAAGCATAGGATGATGGAGTTAGTCTTTTTCACATTCAGTTTTTTTCTCTTTCCACTCAGGTAAGGCGGGCTTCCAGCTTAACAACCTTATCCTTAATTGTCTTCTTCACTTCTAGCAGATTGTAGATTTTTTTAGAGTAGGTCAGGCAGTCTAGTCCTTGTTCTTTATGTCCTTCTCATTCTTGAGATATAAATTAAGCTTCTTAATTTCGATGCTCATTTTAATTTGTGGCAAGTCTCGTTCTTTGGTTACGTCGCTGGTCCAGATGTGGACTGCCTGGGCTTACTCATTCATAACTTTCTTATTGGCTTCCATACCTAAAAATTAGCCTTGAGCTTGTCTTCGACCTCCTAACTACTTTGCCCTTGGCAGTTAGCTCCATTTCTAGCTCCTCCAATTGTTCAAAGAGGTTCTTCTTAGGTTTCTCATCCCCCTCGCTTTACCTCTCCTTTGTCACAGTCATATAGTGAATCTTTTCTTTTATATCAACCAACCCCATGGATATCTTCCTCCATAGATTAAACTGCTCCACTAGATCTTTGTGAAGTGATAATCTCGTCTTCCAACCTTAGGTGGATGTTATTTATATTATATGTTAACCAAAGCCTGGTCTGTTGGCATATAGGCCTTGGTCCGTTGGAGGAGGAGATCATGCCTGGTGCAGTGAATTAGAACTTCTCTTGAACGTAAAGCATTCCTTAGAGCTGTTGCAATTGGAGCGATGCTTTCTTCATTCTTCCTCCTCTCTCTCCATCTTTTCCCTATCCCTTTGCTTTCTCTTATTTCATTCGCATTCTAATTCCTAATGAAGATCTTAATGAGATTGTGGATCCGTTCGATGTAGAAATGGGCAATTGTTGCTTGATTTCTCTTCAAGAGTCGCGAACCAGAATCTACCTATTATGCTTGGAAAGAGAAAATGACAGAGTTAGAACTTGAAGTTGGAAAACGATACATGGGAAATGAGCATCTTGTGACCTAGGTGTAGTGTAGAGCATCGGTGTGTCATATCGATTTTACGGACCAAGCTCATTGGGTTTAAAGGTCAGAGTAACTTTCCCTAAAGAAATAAAGTACGTGTTAACATGAGATAGGACGTTGGGGGTCATGTAAGATGAATTCTGGCCTAGTAGGATAAGGGACATTATCAACATTGGATAGATCATCAAAGGTCTCCTCGGCAGCTATGTTGGAGAATAGTCCTCTGATCGGACTCTATCGGTATCTAGGCGTTAATCTTTTTTTTTTCTTGTTTAGAGACCTAGGAGTAGGCGGAGTTGATACTTCCCTTAGTGTGGCCTCATACCCAAGAGTTGTCACTTTAGTTGATGCTGCCTTATTTTCTTCTTCATCGTCATCTTCCTCCTCTTACCGATCACTATTGTCTTCTACTTTATCTCCTCTAATTTCTTCTCTTTTACATTTCTCTTACCCCTCCAGGCTAGACCTTTGGTCGTCCTCCTATGCGTTTGGATCATCTAGATGTATGACAATTAGAGGGTTGACTTTGGCCTCCTAAGAAGCCTTGGATGAAACAGGCAGAAGACTGAATCCCTCGCCGTTAATTAATAGTTTGAAGTGGCGAGTGAACAAGTTCTTTCACTTTCTAGCTTCCTTTGGAATCCCTTTTGAGAAATACCTATAAAAGGAGAAACAAGGGAAGATTAATAACATGAGTGCAGTAAACTCTATTAAGAAGGGTTGAAAGGAGTAGGAGCTTACATCCATACAACCATTTTTCGAAGAGGCTATCTAGGCACCTGACTAAGAAGTATTCATCTTTGCAATTATCGAGTGTGTATTACAGACCGGTGACTGGTTAACAGTAATGGTACGGCTCTATGAATGTCAGAGATGGGTTATCATACCTCCTTTTATGTTGTAAGGTATCAGACCTCCTTGAAGGTTGGCACTATGCCTAGGTGTCAGATGAATTTCATATATGCGTAGTTCAAAGCTTTGTTTCAATTCGGGTGCAGTTGAGTCAGAGCTAGCTTGAAGATTTGGAGTGCCAATCTCTAAAAATGGTTAAATGGTATAACAACTCCGGAGGGGCACATATATTTGTTGCATACTATATAGCCCTTCGGGGGTCATGTTCCCATTGAGTTGGTAGAGGAGCCAGAATGGCCCCTAAGGGAATATCGCGACGATCATAGATTCTTTTTAAACCATCGTCCTTTAATCTCTAGGTTGTTTAGTCCAGGGGGTCGTCGAGGGCCATAACCTCAACGAAGGTTCCATCCAGTGTAATTTCATACCCATGGTGCACATAGGGAGCTAGAGGGAGTGGTTGCTGAGGTTGGTGCCCAGGCTGCCTGGCCCTAGATGGGACGGGACAGAAGCTAGCATAGAAGAAGATCACGTGGTCGGAGGTGTGGAAAGGCCCATTGTAGTTAAAATATGTTTCGAATGTAATAGGTTCCATCTTTTACTTAATGCTTGAGATACAATCATGGTTATGGATGATTTAAGTTAGTTATTAACTTTAATTATATCCTGCGTAGCTAATGTTGAGAATCTAATGGGTGTAAACATGTGCAAACCAATTGTACTTTATACATCAATCATTGCAGTGATATATGACTTAGTTTATATGGTGTATGTGTTATGTCTTTGGCACGATAAACAAATGCACTATGCGTAGATGACCCGCTCGTGTTGGGAATCTATCTCTAACATACGAGGAATCATGTGTCAAATGTTACTCATTAACAAAAAGTCTCCGTTAATGAAATTGTTATCCAAAATGACATGAAGCCTCTTTTTGTAGGACTATAGACATGTGATATTTGATTATATGCATCGATATTATGAAGATCCCAAAATGTGTTTCCACTTAAAATTTTTATGTGTCGGAATGCTCTCGATGAGTGAACTACATGAATCAACTTGACCAAACACTCTATGATGACCCATCTCCATTGCAATCCTGAGATAAGGGTTTTCTCTTCTCTCTACTATTTCCTTCCCTTAGTTTTTCACTATCCATGAAACTTGAGGTAAGGACAGTAATGATGTGAGAAGGGCTTGAGCGGGGGAGGGGGGTAGGTGGGTGGTAAATGGGTGAGGCAATGATGAAGGTAAAGCCAATAGCAAAGTGGTTCCCACCTAAGTCGATGAAGAAACCTAGATCTAAAAATGAAGGGTGTGACGGCATCAAGGATTTGATGATGACTCAAAATTAGGTTGCTATTGTTCTGGGTTAGTTATGTTTGAGTAGGTGAGATTTGATAATGGCATGCTTGATTAAGTAGCGGTGAAATTGAAATCGAGGTCATGGAAGTAGTGGAGTTTGCGAAGGAAAAGTATGATGAAGGCAATAACTTGGAAAATGAAGTTGCAAATTTTTTTTTCTAACTATTTTGAATTTATACATAAAATTTCAAATGGAATGGTACTTATCTATATGGGTCGGTACCAACCTATATGGGCTTTTATAAAAAAATTGAAAATGAACTGGTAGACTAATGAATGGAATGACAATGAGATGGAAATCTTCCTAGCTAAGAAATAAAGTAGCTTTCAAGAAATCTTAGAGTCTAATGGAGAATCCAAGCGAATGAGTTCAACTTATATGTCTACGGAAGAGGTGTAGTTCTATAAGTATTTTAACCAGTGTGCCAATATTCTCAAGAGGGATTCATCATTTCACGAAAATGGTTATGATGATAGATGCACCTCTATAGATTCGGGTTTGGATTCAGTCGCTTGTCTTGATCCAAAGCATGTATTGTTGTTCACATAAGCATACTTTTGGAGGCAAGCGTTGTTTGACATTTGGAACATGCAATATTTCTATGGATCTAGACTTCAAAATGATGATTGAATGAATCAAGATGCTAAAAAGACAACTAGAGTACAAAGATTGAAAGATTCAAGAGGTAAGAGCCAAATCACAAGTCATATGGGTTGGTAGCAAACCATATGGGTCGGTATCAAACCATATGGAGTTAAAGTGGGAACCCACTCTACTTGGTGCAAGAAATAATACTTATTGATGGAACCATGATGAAGTGTAATGGGTCGGTATCGACCCATAGTGGTTCCAAGATTTTAAGTACGAGAAGATTTAAATACATGTGTTTTCCAAAGAAAAGTCACATATGGCGTTAACATTATCTATTGGTACCGACCCACATGGATTGGCATCGACCCTTATTGATTGTTGGGATTTACTCTTTTTTTGGAAACTGGTACTTTATTTACTAAAAAAACTAAAGATTACAATTTTATACCAATGAGGGAAAAAATGATGGTAGAAGCGATTAACACTTTGATCTTACTCAAAAACCACTATACATTCCCTACACGCTACTGCTACATGCAAAGAAGTACCATTGTCTTTTATTTCACTCTAGAATGAACAATCCAATAGTCGAGATATCAGTTCTGAGATACTCATGGCGACCAAGGTCAAATCACTACTAAAATCCTTCAAATCATTGCTACTCCTTCGTTTCCAAGTAAATCTAGAGATACACCTTCTTCCTTTGCAACAACATTATCTAATTTTACAGGAAGCTGGTGTTTGGAATTCCATATATTATCCTAGTTTGGTTGATGCTACCTAACTTCGATGTGAGTGATGGGGTTCGAAATCGAGCTCCTTAAAGATAAGCTCCTTACCTTTTGTTTCACTGATGCCTACATATTTTAGTACTTATTTGCAGCCAGAAACAATTAGCAGTAAATTAATATTTAGAGGAACTTCAAATTGAAAAATTCTTGTGTTTCGTTCCTTCCACCCAAACCAAATTAAAGTAGTTATTTCTATGTCGGTTAGCTTTCTGGTTGATCTGTTGCCACTATTGTTACAATGGACCCGTGGAAAATTTTCGTGGACATCATTATTGACGTAACTTGGAAGTTATAGTGTGTTTTCGATGTTCTACCAAATTACGATGGTAAGAAAATTGAAAATATATATGATTTCATGATTCACCCCTTTGCTTGCAAAGTTTACACTTTCAGAGTATGATTGCTTTAAACCTGGATTCACAACGGATTGTTCATATTGGACTAGGACTATATTTTTATGTACTTTTACTAGACTATGTTGTATCACATTAGACTCTATTACACTTGTTTTTGTGTATATCCTATGTTATTTGTATTGTGCTCTACCTATTTATGAATATGTTATTCATGTGTATCTGTTTTGATTTATATTCTGTCATTTATCTATGATTGATATTACAGTATCACTATATGAATATCTCATTGTCTACTTTAGACATCAATAAATATATGAGTGGGTGGGACGAGGTACGATAAATAGCTAAACATATAGTACAAACTGTAATAAATATTTGAGCGGGAGGGGCAAACGATACTAAATATCTAAACATATAGTATAAACTAAAATAAATATCTGAGTAGGTGGGAGAATGTATAATAAATATCCAAGAGCTTATACATAGATTTTAATTTTGAAAATCAAAACACATATCAAATATAAACATGAATCCAACAATAAGGTTATTTTACTTCTCTTCTTCCTCTTCATCTTTGTCAACTACGGGTGATAGTCATATATGCGAAGAATCTCAACAACAAGCAATAGCTTCTAAAGCACTAGAGCTTCTTCAGTTATGATAGATGGAGAAATCATCCAACCAAGGTGGCAGTGTTATAGGGTGTAAAGATATATGGAAAAAAGAAATTATCAATCGAAACTTGATCGAATAATGGAAGGTTACTTTAACGATGATCCATATTTTGACATGGTGAAGTTCATATTAAGTTATCAAACGTCTAGAAACATATTTGATCGAGTCATGATAAGGTTGAGGGGAGGGAAACTAATATTTCACACAACGAAGTAATACGTGTGGTCGATTGGGTCTTTCACCTCATCAAAAAAGACAAGGGCCAGCGTATGGAGAAAGTATAATGATAGGCAAGACGAGTACGTCTGAATGGAAGATTGTACCACTAACGAATGCTTAAAAGAATTTTGTAAAATAGTGGTCCAAGCATTTAGTGCAGAGTATCTTTGAGCGTCGAATGATAATAACATCAATGGACTATTGACTTTGGGTAAACAACGTGGATTTCCAAATACGTTGAGTCGCTTAGATTTTATGCACTGGCATTGGAAAAATTGTTTAGGTGAAATGCAAGGACAATACACCGAGCATTAAAGTAAGGCAGCAATGATTTTGAAAGATATAGCTTCATTTGATTTATGTATATATGCCATGCTTTTTTGGTATACTTGGGTTTTTAAACAATAGTAATGTCTTGCATCTTTCTTACTTATTTAGCTTTTTATCTAATGATACTGCACCCGCTTGTTATTACATGATAAAGGACATACAATACATTATAGGATACTACTTGTTGATGGAATATATCCGACTTGGAAAACATTGGTCAAAGATTTCAAAAAGCCTCATAACGAGAGGGAATGCAAATTTACTACACAACAAGCCAATTTAAGAAAAGATGTTGAGCACGCTTTCGAGATTCTGCAAAGGAAATTCCAAATTTTTATAATGGAAGTGTACTACCATGACCCTTAAGTGACATCTAACATAATGTGATGTTGTATCATACTTCAAAACATGATTATTTAAAGAAAAGGTGGTTATAAACTATAGTTGTGTAATTATCCAGAACTAGCACATGCTTTGAGACTCTGTTATCCGCCTTTTGGAAAGGCCTTGACACGAAGTACTTGACTGGAAACCAAGAGCGGTTTGTCCTGAAGGTTGGTAATATTCTGGTCCACTATGGATAACGGTAAACTTTACCCGAGTCCGGATCGAGCTACAATCGATATAGTATGATAACCAAAGCTATGAAAGCCAACGTCCCAAATTTCAAGTTAATCGGAGTTCATATGCTTTAACTATTTATCGATCAAGGTTGAGGAAAACAACTCCATTCATATCCATGCAAAATCCATCAAAATCAAGAAGGCTAATCACGTTCGTATCCATGCGGTCTTCGTAACCATCAATCGTGAGCCCGTGTTTCGTATCCATCCCTTAAGCAATTTGAGCACGTATCCAACGAACAAACACAATTTGGTTCGTATCGGTCACCCACTGCTATCCTTTAAGTCCATCAATCTGGAGCTATTTCAGATCCAACCTCATTAGCACGTTTCATATCGGTCCCTTATTTACTTGATTCGTATCGTTCAATAGTTATCCATATGAAATCAACCATCCTATAACCGATATAAAAGGATTACCTATCAAACGATATGAAGTGACTACACCCTATCGATACGAAATGAAATGTAAGGTAGGGATATGAATAAAGTCACATCAGTGGATACAAACAAAGCCTATAAAGGGTGGAGACTCGTTCACTTGGGTTGAAAATTGAATCGATCCTAAAAGATAGCACCATGTCATCTAGCGATCACGTGTATTCCATCGATACGAAGAGGAGCGATACGAACGTATCGATTCAAAGCTCGACTACGTGATGAAAACACAAAATTGCATCCATCATAACTCAAAATCTACAAGTCCAAATGCCACCAAATTTTCATAGGAGCTTGCATACAGCCTCGAGAATGTCCATGATCGATCTTAAGCCAAAAAGATCAATTTTGGATTGATATGAATTTGGTGCATATCGATCATGGATCGAGTCTAAACGTCCGAGGATCTGTCATGTTGGCCCACCCACATGAGAGAAGGAGTCTTTCGAGTTTAGGGCGAGATATTTGCAGCCTAGACCTATAAATAGCAGTCAAATGGCTTCATAAAATGGACTTTTTTGACTCTAGAACGACGTGATTCTGCTGAAATCATAGTTGTATCTCAATTATACTATTGCAAACATATGTAACCAGCGAGTATTATCAATAAATAATAGTGGATGTAGGCTATAATGTCGAACCACTATAAATCCTTGTGTTTCTAAACTTCCTTTTGTGTTTTTTCGGTGCGTTTGTTAAGTTGGCTTCATTTTTCATTTATAATCTTCACTTTAATCTCTACAAACTCGTCCGAAGAGTGTTGTGCCCAATTTTGGTACAAACACTTTGGTGCTTTCGCTGAGAAAAGCCAGCTTTTCTCCTGCCCTTTGGATCTACTATCAATATTGGATTACAAGAATCTAAGGAGAAGATGCAGATCTCATAACTAGAAGTTCTACCATCCTTTTCAGATTTGTATCAAGTCTAGGAAAGAGCTTCACTCTTCACCATGGTTACTACAAGGATTGCCTTGATTGCGGCGGATCAGCAAGGAAGAAATAGACAGAATCTTGTGCAACTACCCGCTACCAGTCAGAATTCAGCTGGACCTTCTGATCCACACGGCCATGTCATCAGGGAGGAGTTTCAGATGTTGATGCAAGAACTGACCCAAAGTCGCCAGCAACTTACCTAGTAGATCTGTATCAACATGGAGTTAATCAACCGACTGAATCAAGAAATACGAAGGAGATCCGAAAGTGATCAAGCTTCCAACTCATCTACTAAAAGCTCAACTTCCTCTGATTACCATCATAGATCCATACATCCATGACTAGATGGAAGCTACGTGCTAGCTCCCTGGCATCAGTGCACTTCGAATCTTAGATAAGCAAGACCTGGTCCATCTGCCAGTCACTAGGTTGGGCCCTCCTTCCAAGGAGGGACAGTTCCTTATCACATTACTGATAAACGTGCTGCTACCGGCGCCGTCGACTGGGAAGTTGACATTCGGGGCCGAACAGTTCTGAACCTTTGTCAACGTGATCGTCCTCCTGAACCCTATGTGCCCGAAGACCTGGAACCAAGGATGCAAGGTATGGACCGTCGACCGCGCACAGGCCATCCATGCATTATGGAACCCGACTGCACCTTAGCCCCACATGCTCAAAATGTCCAAATGCCAGACATCCTGACCATGATTCGTCAAATGATTCGCGGAATTCAAGGCCTTTCTAATGACGATTGGCGAATCTCCCAAAGAAATATGCCCTTTACTGATGACATCCTTTTTGCTGAACCGCCTCACGGATTCGGAATGCTGACTTTACCTGTTTATGAAGGGAGTTTAGACCCTAACCAACACATCTTAAAGTATGAATGGCTTATGAATGCTGCACAAGCTGATGATGCAGTCAAATGTAGAAGTTTTCCAATATCTCTAGGGGCATTATGACTATGTGGTTTACTCGCTTGCCATCCCGATCCGTTTTATGCTTTGATCAGTTTGTTGTGAAATTCGTCGAATAGTTTTGTATGCATGTCAAAAGACCTAAGGCTGTTAATACCTTATCTAGCATCACTCAAGCTCCTGGAGAGTGCTCGGACGTTATGGGGAAAGTTTCATGCCGTTTGCATGGAGATTAGTAACGCTAATGATAATTCCATATTGATGGCACTGACTAAAGGAATCGATTTTGAATTTGACAACTGGTTGGCTGGGAAACCCTACATCATTATACCGTTTCTATTCCAAGGCAGCCCAGTTCTTAAGGAGGAAAGATGCAAAACATTTTAGGAAAAAGGATGATGCAGGACCATTGTGGAAAGAATTTAAAGTAACGTCGTTGTGAGGCAAACTGGCGAGAGTTTTGGCAAAGTATAGTTAAATATATAGAATAAGAAGAATTAGCAGAAAGACGAAGGAAATCGGTGTATGAAGTGGGATTAAATCACGGACCGAAACATAGTGCTCTCATGTTTGTCACCTATACTCCTTTGAATACATCCTTGGAGAATATGTACTTGCAAACCAATAATACTGGCCAATATAAGAAGCCTGCTTCGAAGCAGTCGTTCGAAAAATAGATTCAATCTAGAAAATTCTGTAGACTGCATGATCACTATGGTCATATACCAATGAATATCATCTGTTATAGGATATTATTGAGAAGATGACCCGAGAAAGAAAGTTGGAGCAGTTCGTTCGTGCGCCGTAGGTTGGAGGTGCAAGCCCTTCAAATCAGAATTAAGTACCGAATCAGGCTAGACCGAAGGAACCTACGCATACTGGCGGAAGGTTAGTAATTAACAAAGTTAGTGGTGGTCCGCACCTAGTAGATCGAAGCTGGAGGGAAATGGACTCATATTCTAGTTCGATTAGGCAAGCGAACTTCGAGTGTTGCAGTAATCTTGACAATGGGGCTCCGGCTAAACAACAGAAGACGATGACAAACGACATCATTTTCCAAGACAGAGATGCCGATAGAGTCGAAGCTCGAACTATTGATCCACTAGTCATATCCACTCAGATAGGTCATGCTTGGATGAAGAGATCTTAGTGGACAGTGGAAGCTCCATGAATATTATTTTCAAGCTAGTATATGATCAAATGAAAATGGAAGCGAATGAATAAAAGCTGTGTTAGTCTCGTATTCATTGTTTTAAATGGAAGTGCAACTATACCCACTGGAATGGTAGAATTACCAGTGGAGTTGGGAGTTGGAGAATGCCGAAGAATCCGGATGTTGTAGTTCATTGTGTTGGATATTTATTCGTCGTATAATGCTTTCTTGGGCTAACCGACCCTGGCAGAATTCAAGGCATCTATTTCCCCTAGTGTTTTACTTTGAAATTCCCCATCGACAATGGAGTCGGAGTTGTTCAGGGAGATCAGGCGACTGGACGTGCCTATTATGTTGTTCAGCTGTAGGAGGCACAACGGAAAGAGAAGAGCAAGGACATAGAGGAATATCTCTGCGTCCGTTTTACCGATAATTGATAATTACCGTCTGGGCCTAGACCCAAGCACGACAACCAATTCCTAAATATCTTGATCCAAGAGATGATGATAATGAATAGGAAGTCAAAGGTAGTCAGGCTTCCACGACAGAGTTGATGATCGATGTTCCAATCGATGATGATGATGACTCCAGAATAATAAAGGTCGGATCTCAGCTAAGTCAACAGATGAGAGAGGAATTGGTTGAATTTCTCCAAGCAAACCTCGACGTGTTTTCTTGGATGCATTCTGACATGTGTGGGATCTCACCGGACATCATGAGCCATGCATTGAATATTGACCTGCGGCATGTTCTGGTCAAACAAAAAAGGCGCAATATGGATCCAGAGAGATCCGCCGCCCTAAAGGAAGAGGTAGATAAACTCAAGGCGAAATGATTTATCTGAAATGCATTATATCCAGAATGGGTATACAACCTAGTGCTTGTCAGGAAACCAAATAGGAAATGGAGGACTTTTGCGGACTACTCAGACCAAAATAAAGCATGCCCTAAAGATAGCTTTTCGCTTTCTAGAATTGATCAGCTTATAGAATCAACGGCTGGATATGAGATCTTGTCTTTTATGGATGCGTATTTTGGGTACAATCAGATACCAATGCACCTACCTGACCAAAAGAATACCAGCTTTGTCACCGATAGTGGACTACATTGTTACAAAGTGATGCCGTTTGGACTTAAGAACACTGGGGTGGCCTATCAAAGACTTGTTAATCGAATGTTTGCTAGCCAAATCGGGAAAACAATGGAGGTGTACGAGGACGACATGCTTGTAAAGTCGCGACCCTCCATCAATCATGTCAAAGACCTGGAAAGAAGGTACAATATCCTTCGAGAGTACCGAATGAAGCTCAACCCGTTGAAGTGTCACTTCGGGGTCGAATTCGTAAATTTCCTTAGATTCATTATCAATGCTTGAGGAATCGAAGCCAATCGCAAGAAAATCAGGGTAATTTGGACTCTTGAGACTCCGAGAACTATAAAGCAAGTACATCAACTCAAAGAGAAGGTAGTAGCATTGAGCTGGTTCATTTGAAAATCCATCAGCATATGCATTCCCTTCTTCGATCTAATCAGGAAAGGGAAACAGAACTTTGAATGAACTAAGGAGTGCGAAGGCACATTCCAAGCCCTGGTTCAACACCTAGCGATGCCACCTTTTCTCTCAAAGCCTATTGATCGTGAGAGAATATACATCTATTTGGTGGTGTTAAAGAATGCAATCACTGTAATAATTCGAGAGGAAGATTGGATACGACGACCAGTCTATTACAATAGCAAACGATTGACCGGGGTAGAGAGAAACTATCCAAAGTTGGAGAAGTTGGCCTACTGTCCCATCTTTGCCTCGAGAAAGCTTTGTCCATACTTTCAAGCTCATCCTATCATAATCTACATCGACCATCCATTACGACAGGTCCTTATGCGGCCTGAGACGTCTGGTAGGTTGCTAAATTGGAACATCGAGTTGAGTCAGTTTGATATTGCTTACCTATTAAGGCGGACTATTCAAGGACAAGTTCTGGCAGATTTCATTGCTTAGTTCACTATCCTAGAGGACTTGAGAAAGACCAGTGAATCTCCTAAATACATATGGAAACTCTATATCGATGGTGCATTGAACAACCGCTGCTAAGGCTTTGGAGTTGTATTTGAAACCTCAGAAGGTCGATCTGTATGTTATGCTTTGAAGTTTGATTTCCATGCAACCAATAACGAGGCTGAATATGAAGCTTTACTTTTCAGACTCAGACTCACCAGAGACATGAGAATTATTGCTGTGGAGATTTACTATGGTTCGCAATTGGCCGTATGTCAAGTTTGGGGGAAAATACAAAGCTAGAGACCGAAGGTTGACTGTTTATCTTGCTTAAGTCCAGGAAGTATTGAATTAATTCGATTATTATTCCATCTATTGCATACCCCAAGGCCATAACCAGAAGACCTATTCTTTGGCAAAACAGGTCAGCACCGATGAAATACAGCAAATGGGACTTGTCCCTATTGAGACACTTACCCTCCGAGTATCGAGCAGATGGAGACAAACTGGGTTCATGAAGCCACACCTGAGAAAGAGTCATGGATGACTCATTTTAGAAACTATCTCGAGCATGGAGCTTAGCCAGAGCGCAGAAGTGAGAAAGACAATTTTTTCAAAAAGCTTCACGATTCATTATCCAGAATGGAGTCATATATAGAAGAGGATATTCTATTCCTTTACTCCGGCGTATCGCCCACGACGAAACCGGCTGAGTACTACATGATGTGCATGAGTGAATATAGCGATCACACCGGAGGGAAAGTCCTTGCTAAGAAGATACTCCGATATGGGTATTATTGGCTGACTGTAAATCAGAACGCATTAGACTATGCCAAGAAGTGTGACAGAGGTCAGAAACATGCTCGGATACCAAGGGCCCCGCCTAGTGAAATTACTCAAATGGTCAGTCCATGACCGTTTGCCACGTGGTGCATCGATATAATTGGATCTTTACCATTAGTTAAAGGTGGCGCGAAGTCCGCGATCGTTACAGTGGACTACTTTACCAAATGGGCGGAAGCTGAGCCTCTTTCTACTATCATGGCGAAGAAAGTAATCAAATTTGTTGTCCGCAACATTGTTTGTCATTTTGGCCTCCCATATACCGTTATCACCGATGATGGATCTCAATTCAATAGTGTTGAATTCAAGAAATTCTGCCAACATTTCCATATTCAGAAGAAATCCTCAAAAGTTTCTCACCTTTAGGCGAATGGACAGATTGAAGCTGTTAAAAAGGTTATCAAGTCCATTCCGAAAAAGTGACAGGAAAAGGCCAGAGGCAAATGGGTCGATGAGCTTCCCACAACTCTATGGGCATATCGAACTACCCATAAGTCCGCGATTGGCCACACTCTATTTTCACTTTCCTCCGGCTTGGAAGTCGTCATTCCGATTGAACTGGAAGTACCTTCTCATCGTGTGACTTACTATGATCCGAAGACAAATGCTATATTGCTTGCCGAATCTCTAGACTTATTAGATGAGGAGCACGAAGAGGCTAATTTGAAGGCAGCCGTGCACCGAAGTCGAGTCGTCCAATTGTACAATGCTAAGGTCCAGTCCCGAACCTTGAACTTGGCGATCTCGTGCTCAAGAGAATTTATCGGGTCCTTCACATACAATCCCAACATGGGAAGGACTGTATGTTATCGAACGAAGACTTGGAGATGACACATTCCAATTGTTGACTGTTGACACTCTCACCTTGCCAAGATCGCTGAACAATGAAAGTCTCCATCGCTACTACACATAACAGGCTTTGTTTATTCATTTAGTCTGCTTTCCATTTGCAATTTTTTTTATGCATTTCGGATTTGAACTTGTAATAAGGCAGCTGATTTTTCCATACTTTCTTATTTCAACAATAAAGTGTAATCTCTTCGAGCCAGTGTAGTGAATTTTGAAATGCATCATATAAGCATCACAATGCATGGAGAGCCAAGTTCCACCTCATGGTGGGACTTATTCAAATAGGAAGCGACTATTATATAATCGGTCACTCACTAAGTGAAACCCGAGCTTGGGGGAAAGCTGCCACAATGAAGCCAAAAAGGATTGATACACGACAATACTCTAACTAACTCTAGCTCCCAAAGTGCATGCTAGAGTATAAACATATAAAAAACAATCTAAACTCAAGGAGGATGGATCCATCCATCTATGACTTCGCTTGTTTATTCAGGATGGATGTGATCCGACCATCCATGATCCTGATCAGTTTATTGTTCCTAGAGTGCGAACGGGATCTCAAAACTAAAAATGGATGTGATTGACCATTTGTTGACTAACTCTAAGTCCCTAGAGCGTGGACTGGAGCATAAACACAAATTGGATATGACCGACCATCGATAACTAACTCTAAGTCCTTAAAGCACGGACTGGAGTATAAACACACATTGGGTGTGATTGACCACCCACAATTAACTCTAAGTCCCCATAGCGTGGACTTGAGTATAAACACAAATTGGGTATGACTGACCACCCACAAATCAACCTAAGTCCCCAGAGTGTAGATGCAATTCCAACTATTAAAAGGGTGCGACTGACCGCTCGAAAAACAACTTAAGTCCCTAGAGCGCGAACGTAACTTTAAACATTAAGCAGTCGTATCGGCCACCAACATGCAAGTTATATCCCTACAGTGTGGAGCCGATTATAAATACATGAAAGAGTGTGATCTGAAAACTCAAACTCATCTCACAACAACTTAGATCTGACTAAATGAAATTAAAAAGTGTCAAAGCGAAAAGCAATCGTCATCCGACCATTTCAACTCATCCCCAAGACTAGGCGTAAAACTCGAGCACCAGCTGCTGATTGAGATAATACAATATTAGGACTCGACTTAACGTTTGGTTATAGCTCGAGCCATGACTCCAAGAATTAACGGCCGACCACGTGTCCTATCCCAGGATTAAAACTTCACAAGTGCATTGAATAAAAGTTCAAGTGATGAAATACTTAAGAAAATAACTCAGAGTTATGCCAAAAGTGAAAGGAGATTTTATTTCATCTATTCTTGGAAGCAAAATAAGTAAAAAAAATGCTTATTCCAAAAGATCCTACTCGCAGGGGCCGAACCCGCATCTAGACACGGCCTACTGGAAGCAAAAAAGGAATTCCTACTTATATACCAAAAAGGGGCACAAAGGGACATGCCTACTCCTTATATTTCTTCTTTTTCTTCCCCTTCGGCATCGATCCACTAGAGCTACTGCCATGGTGCTTTTTCGAATTCTTGCCTTTACCTGGCTTATCCCCGGTCAGGGGAAGAATTGTAATCTCCTCCTCCGAACTCACAGAAATTGGAACGCTTTTGAAATGCATAGTCGGAGGGTCGGGGGCACTTTCTACATGAGGAGGCACAGGGTGTACCCCAGTGATGATGATTATAGCACCCGGAGTGTAACGACCTGCCTTTTTGGACGTTTTAAGCAGATACACATGTCGAACTCATACCATTCAAAAGGAAAGATTGTTATGGGGTAAATAAGAAAAGGAGAAAAAAATAAAACAAATACAGAATCTCGCAACGGAATGACAAAATATAATAATCAAATAACAGTTCATGAAGCTGTTTTACAAATATATTTGATTATTCTTTACAACACAAAATTAGAGTTACATAACAGGAATAAATAAATAAATGTAGCGGAATAATAAGATGCAGTGGAATATAATAAATAATACTTGTACAAATCTTCGCCTTCGTCCTCTAGAAATATGGTCTTCAACCCTGAAATGCTCAGGTTGACCCGAGCGAATTGAAAAGACAAAACATTCAAGTCAAAACTAAAAGATCTTATGTAAGTTAAATTAATGGTGAATATGCATGTGACGGCATCAGAGATGTTTATGGGGTTTTACATCTCCTATCCAGTGTCTAATGTGAGCGCAATAGCTTAAGAGATGTTCGGGATTCACATCTCCTGAGGATCTGTTAAACTATCTACTACGTAGTACAAAACGCTATTATAATATGTCTAAAGTAAAGTAAAAGTATTAAAATAGCATTAAGGCATTACCTATATCCCCCTTAACACATTTTATATATTCTCATAACCTATACAGTATCGTAAACTAGAGGCTATCAAAGGGCACTACATAGGTATGGTACAAAACAAACTTGTAGAAGGCGCTCTAGGGCATGTGAACGCGGCAGTCAAGGCAATGCCAGGGTAGATATATCAATTGCGGATCTTGAATGGTGATAATGCACAGCAGCTACTACAGCCCACCTCGGAACACACTTCCAAATCAAAAATTAAGGGGTGGCCACCAATTCGATCACAAAGTCAGAATATGGTATCGAAGAATTATATCCGATCGGAGGAATGACCTTACTTGGACCAGCATGGCTTCTGTTTTAATCACTTCTAAGCTGACTCACGGGAGTTAGGGTCACTTTATACCTTATACAAAAATCGTTCACTAAACCATCCTACTTCATTTCTAAAATCTCCTCCACGTACAGTTGTTAAAGTGGTTTTCGGTATTGGTAAAGAGTATGACAATATCCGATCCCAGTCTCTTTAACAACCAAATGCTTATTTCACACCAGATGGTTCCTAAACATATCAAAAGTCAATTCACAATTTATGTCAAAATATCATAGTCTCAAAACTACAGTACTTTCGAAATCATATTCACTTTGAAATCATACTCACTTTGAAATCATATCATTTTTGAAATCATAATTTCTTTCAAACATCATATTTCCAAATAGGTTAAATCTTTACTTCAAAATCATTATATTCAATTAATCATAACATTTAAATCCCAACTTAGGCTATAACATCATTTAACCATATTTGTTTTTAAACCAATGAATTTGAATATAAACACTTTCCCTCTACTTAGTCTAGAAATTTCGAAAATAGTTCAAATACTTATAAACAGTTCAAATAGTTATAAATAGTTAGAATATTCTAAATTAGTTTAGTTATAGGTTAAAGATGATGTTGAATTGATTTAAGATGGTTAAATAGATTTAAAATAGATTAAATATATTTAAAATGGATTAAATATATGTAAAATAGATTAATTAGATTTAAATAAGTTAAAATGATTTATTTAGTTTAAAATAAATTAAATGGATCAAAATAGTTTAAAATGATTTAATATAGTTAGTATAGTTTAATATTTTGGAAATCTTAATAATTAAAGTCTTTAAAATAATATTCTTAAAAAAGTTTATACTAAAATATGAATTTTGAAATTAATCTCACTTTACTATTTATTTCATTCCAATAAAATAGAAACATTTCGATTTCTTAATCAACAAAAATCAAATTTCATATCTCCATTCACATTTTGAATAAAATATTAAATTTTTATATCGATTTCAATTCATGTTTGAAATATCAAATTAAAGCTACTAGATTTCAATATATATCACAGTTATATTTCATAATTTTAATGACTCAATTCCGATAAATTCCATTTATACTTCCAAATCCAACTTAAAATTCAATTTAATTTCTTTAACCAGTTCCTTTAAATCAATTCCAATTCCGACATTAAACTCGAATTCTGATAATAATTCAACTTATTTGAATCAGATTTTATTTCAAAATATCATTTGACTAAATTCAAGATTAAGGATTTTTTAAAATCAATTAAGTAATATGGATATTTATCATTTCAATCCACAATTTAAAAATTTATAGTTATATGTCATTTCAAACCGCAATCCTGAATTTATTAAAAAACTATAAAATCGCTCGAGTCTATCATTTCAACACGTAACGATTTTTCCTAATCTATAGATCATTTGGGTATGTATCATTTCAACCCATAGTGAACTTGTATTTTATAACCATATAAAATACAACATCCATTTATCCAATATCAGCAATCAAACATCCATCAAAATCATCATCCAAATCAATCAATAAACATCACCAAATAACTGATAATCAATAACAGGTATTAGATTGGCAATTTAACTCAATATTAAATTAAACGACAATTAAATGCAATAAAACTCAAATTTAACTAGAATGACAATTTAAATATACTGAACATCGATCAATAAATTTCTACTCACATCAAAAATTTAATTTAACTAGCATAGGAAATTTTGGAAGTTGTGAGTGGGTTAAAACACTCACCTTCGATTTTAAATCGAATTAAAATCCAACTTAGGGCCCAAATTTAAATAGTCTCAGAATTTGCCCAAACAAGCGTTAAAATGTCAAGAATTTTGATATGATCCCGGTGGAAAAAACCATGCATGAATTTGAGTTTGTATGCACAAGTTATGATAATTAGAACGATTGAATTAGGAATTTAAATATAAAAAAAAGTTACCAATCATAAGCGGCCACGTCATCCTTCCCTATTGAAACCCTAAAGCGCTGCATCTCTTTCACAACACAGACCAAAACACGCTACCACTTGCATCAATCAACGGCCATCGTCCTCTGGCCAGTCGTAGCCACGACTAGAGAAGCCGCCGACCACCCCAAGCCTCCTCGACCCCCCCTCCTGCGATCACCTGTCACCATCGTTCGCGACCGAAGGAGCAGTCGCCGTTCAAAATATCAAGCCCTAAATCAAATTTTTCATGCCAATCTAGCCGTTGAAACGACATGTGGCACACCTTGACGAACTTCCCTCAACACTGTCCACAACACAGTGCTCGCGATTCGATGATCGGTCGAAGTTGATCGAAATCACGATGAAGGGCCAAGAATTGATCATCCAATTTCGGCCATATAGCAAACCAGATTAAAAAAACTATATATTTGACTTATGTTTGTCGAGAGCTTCGAATTGATATATAATTCAGTACATTTGGAGGAGTTTAAATGTTCGATTGAAATTTGATTTGAAATTGAATTGCAATTTGGGAGTTAGGGTTTTGTTGTTGGGTTAGGCTCTGCCATTGAGAAGAAGATAGCTAAATTGTATGTACAGATAAATGAAAATAAGAAGTAGCTAAGGTTTATAACGGACTATTTATAGGTAGATCAGAAATAGAATGATTGTGTCAGATTTTATTTGGAAGTTGAACGATAAATGACTCGAAAAGCCCATTCTTTCTCCGGAACGAAAATGGACCATCCCACATATCGAAATAAATATTTTCAATATTTTTAAACTCAATGAGACAGGTTGCAAGTCCAAATTCCATCATATGAAGAAATTGCTTTAAAATCAACTTATTTCCAATTGATTTCAATTAAATTGAATTCTAGGCGTTTCGAGCCCGTACGGTCAAGCGACAAGTCCTATCGTTGTGAAACTTGAAACACTACAATAGTTCACCGTTACGGATCCGATGAAACTAGTTTCGTCGAAATTCGAGACAGTGGCCAAAATGGTTATTTTCATGTTAATTAAATAAATAAATATTAAATTAATTAATCACTTTTTTAATTCAGTATTTATAAACTAACAAATTTCATCATTTTTGACTACTTAGAAACTTATAACAACTTATAGCAAATTTACCTGAAATTTCGAGGTTAAATATTTCACTAACTACAGTGTTTAATTTCAACTGCAATTAAATCCAATTTATTAAAATTAACTTCCAACAAATTGTTTTATTTTGATTTAAATCTTTATATTCAATCAAACATTACTTAGTAACATGCTTAATATTTGTCTATAGCTTATTTCACTAATATGCTACAATTTCCATCTTTTATTTATATTATGTTCCAATTACATTGAATTTTGTCAATTTTGCACAGTAATTATAATATAAAATCCCAATTAATTTATTTGTCTTGATTTCACTCGTTTATTTCATTAATTATTCCCTTATGAATATAATTAACATTTCTATACATTTTATTACACTCACAAATTGGCAGTTATTGTCTTAACTCACATAAATGTAACATTTAATTTCATTTAATTTTGACTGATTTCCAAATTTAATTTAACATACCAAATAAATAGGTAGCATATAATAGTTTGTCACCATTAACTTTTAGTCACATTAATACGTTATTATTTACAACCATATGTTATAATTACTTACATAGCACTGATTTTTTTTCAATTATATTTATTATATACTATTTCATTATCTACTTCAATATTTACGTTTGTTTTCCTATATTTACTTTATAACCAAGTATAACCTTTTAATCATTTCAATTGATTGGAATTTCATTCAAATTGCTAATAATTAACTTAGGTTAACATTGATGCATTTCATTTTTGTTATTTTTCACTAATATATCACAAATTTTTATTTCTCCCAATATTAAATCACAAAATCTCATTAAATTAATTAATTTTAACTATCACAAATGATGAGTCGTTGTACTCTCCCTCACTTAAAACTTCGACCTCAAAAAGGAAAAGAAATGAAAAGAAGGAATCAAGTAATCAATATATCTAATTCAAAATATTAAATTTACAACAACTAATTTATAAAATTAAATAGTTTGAATAAGATATATCAATTTGTAAACAATTAAATCCTTTTATACCCAAACTAAACAAAATTTTCTAAGTCCTGAATTCACCAAAAATTTAAGCAGAGTCTCCTTTGTACGAAGAGGTCTGGAAGAAATAATAATATCAATAATAACAATATATATCATATTTTTCAAAATCATATATCCCAACCATGGAAAAACAATATTTAAGTTATTTCAATCAGTAACAACAAATCCATCACAATATAACAACAATCATTTTACAAACAAACAGTACAAACATCATTTCAAATAAACTCAATCATTCATCCATAGCAACCAACCAATGTTTGTTCGGGTTCAGAACTTCTAACTATATAAAATGATAAATAAACCGTGAAGTAAACCATACACTCAACAGTCGTAGTTAACTTTATAGATTATTTATATATCCTATACAATAAAAGTATCATTTCCCGTCCAATCCATAAGCCAAATACAAACAAAGAATTCAACACATTTAAAGTTATACCTTATCTTTCATTTTCACATCATTTATTGTTCATATCTTCTTATTTTCATTTTTTTATCTTTTATTTTAATACAATAATTTTTCCTCAATTCTCCTTTGTTCCTTATAAATTTTTTTCGTTTATTCATGTAAGACTTATTTCATTTATTCACATTCTTTACTTACATAAGTTATATCCATTTCAATTATTTGGATCATCAATGAATTCATTATTGAAGTATTGTATACATTTTATTTCAGTTTACTTCACATTTACAATTTAGTTTGATTTCTCTTTTTTCCAACATAAATTTTCTTTTCTCATTCATATAATGTTTATTTTCATAAATTTACATTCGTTATTACTTACAAAAGTTCATTTCTCCTTTATTCATACAATGTCATTTTCATTTTATTATACTACTTTACATTCATTGCTTAAATAAGTTACTTTTATTTCAGTCATTAATTATACATTATTGGGTAAGTTCCATTCCTATTCCAATTTACCATTTATAGATTATTTCTCTTTCACATTCATTCTTCCATATATATAGTATTATTGAATATTAACTCCATTTCTAAATCATTTCCAATGTTCTTTGAAATTATAATCATTCACTTTCTATATTACTCCTTTTAATTATAAATGGTTTCAATACAAAATCAAGTTTATATGTATGTACTTATAGTATTCACCTTTTCCATTAAATCTGATTATAAATAACTTAAAATGTTGTCCTAAGTTTATAATCATTTTATTACCTCATCTACTTTTATTCTCTTTAGTTAGCAGCATTTAAATTATCAGCTTAAGTTCATAACAATTTATAACATTAGAATTATTATTTATAAAAGTAAGTCTATTGAACACTTTCATTTTATGAAGTTTTACTTGTAGAATATTCTATCACATATCCTATTTAACATTTCAACTTTTAATATTTTGGTAAGTTATATATATATATATAAATTATATATATATATATATGCCTTTTAGAATAAAATAAAAGGTTACACAAGTTTTCATATTTTTTATTTATCAAAATGTTCAATGGTTACATTTTCTAATTTTTATTTTAGAAGATTTAATTATTAATATAGTCAAGGTTTCATCCATTACAATAATTTCAAATTTCTAATTTACAGAAACTTAAGATTTAAGTCATCGGGTTCAATTTTAATCCCTTTTAAAATTGTATATGTACATATATAACCATATCTTTTACACATATCAAATCATATTTGGAAATTCAAAGTTAAGATTAATTTATCAAAACTATTGTGCAGTAAAATTACTACACGGTATTCCTACTTTGAAACTCGAAAATGAACGTCGATGATGCATGCACTCATCACCGAAGTTATTTCCCAACGACTAAGAGGGGAGTACAAACTTATTTCCTTCCAAAATTCCTTTAAAACATTTCTTTCAAATCATATTGAAATATTTGTATCAGAAAATACTTCTAAATACTACTAGTATTATATTCCAAATTCATTCGAAAGAAATTTTCAAATTCTCGAAATTTCAGTTCTAAAATTTTCTAATTTATATCAATTTTATTTACAATCTCATTTCTCAACCAACATTCATAAATTTCACTACCTAAAAACAATATTACGACCACATATATCATTTATGAAGTTATTATTTTATATACAAAAATATATAATAGGCAAAATTATTTCATTTTTCTATATTTCAAAATGAATATTGTGTTACCCGAATAAGTGTTTAGAAATCCATATCGATGTCATAGCATCCTATGCACCAACCAAAATATATAAATACAGAAAGGAACAAATTAACACAATATAAAGACATTTTATAACACTAATAAATATGCTCTTTCATAAGCATTTGGTAGTTAAAGAAACCGAGAACGAATATTGTCATACTCTTTGCTAATACAGAAAACGCTTTAATAACTGTGTACATGGTGGAGATTCCAGAAATGAAGTAGGATGGTCTGACGAACGATTTTTATGTAAGTATGATGTGACCCTGACTCCCATGAGTCAGCTTAGATGTGAGTAAAATAGGAGCCATGTCGGGCCAAGTGAGGTCATTCCTCCTATCGGACGTATTTCTTTGATATTATATTCTGACTTTGTGGTTGATTTGGTGGCCACCTCTTGATTTTTGACTTAGGAGTGTGTTTCGAGGTGGACGGTAGTAGCTGCTATGTGTTACCACCAGTCCAGATCTGCAATTAGTATATCTACCCTGGCATGCCTCGAATGCCATGTTCACATGCCCTAGAGCGCCTTCTACGAGTTTGTTTTGTATCATACCTATGGATTTCCCTCTAATAGCCTCCAGTTTACAGAAGAGTTACGGTACTATATAGACTATGGGAATATATAAAAATGTGTTAAGAGGGTTATGGGTAATGCCTTAATCTATTTTTAATACTTTACCGTGGACACTACTATAATAGCGTATTGTACTACATAGTAGATAGTTTAACGGATCCATAGGAAGTGTGAATTTCGAACTTCTCTTAAGTTACTACACTCACGTTAGACACTGGATATGATATGTCAAACCCCGTAAACACCTCTGACGCCGTCACGCTTATATTTACCGTTGATTTAACTTATATAAGATCTTTTAGTTCTGACTCGAGTGTTTTGTCTTTTCAGTTCACTCGGGTTAGCCTGAGCATTTCTGGGTTGAAGACCTTATTTCTAGAGGACGAACACGAAGATTTGTACTATTATTATTTCTGATATTTATTACACAGCATCATGATGTTACGCTACACTTATTGATTTATTTCTGCTTTATGTAACTCTGATAATTGTGTTATAAAGAATAACCAAATGTATTTATAAAACAACTTCATGAACTATTATTTGATTATTATATTCTGTCATTGCGCTGCGAGATTCTGCAATTGTTTTACTTCTTTCTCTTTTTCTTGTTTACCCCATAAGAATCTACCCTTTTGAATGGTTTGAATTTGACATGTGTGCCTGCTTAAAACGTCCAAAAAGGCATAAACCAACTGTAACTACATGATATTTCGAACTATTCGCATCCACACATGCAAGACTTGAATTTTTCAAAACAACATATTGTTAATTTATATTTGGCAAAACTCAGCATATACAGTAAATAAATAAATCATAGAATCATAGACAGGAGTAATAGAATAATAATCAGCAGAATAGATAAAAAGTAGTTCATGAAGCTACTATAAAACATCAAAGTCTGAAACAAAATACAACAAAATCTCAAATACAAATGAATCTCTAATACATAAGCAACTGAAGAGTCTAAACAAAACAACCGAAAAAGCTGAACAAATAAGACAGATCTTCAAGCAAAGCTCCAATCTCCAAAGGTGAGTCTCAAATTTCCGTGACACTCAATCTGACCCGAGCATAAAGCAAAACACAAAAATACTCGAATCAGGATTAACATTCTTATATAGTAAATTCAACTCAAGGGAAATGTCAACTGAAATACAATAACTTAAAGGATGCTTTTCCATCCTCTAAGGATCCGTGGAACTATATACTATATAGTAATATATGCTATTATACTATGTCTATAGTAAAGTAAACTACTAAAATAGCATTAAGGCTCCCCCTTAATACATTTTATATAATGTCGTAGTCTATACAGATACTGTAAACTCCACTCGCAAGTAGGCTATCAGGGAGCACTCCATAGGTACGGCACAAAATAAACTCGTGGAAGGCGCGATAGGGCATGTGACAAGGCACGCCAAGCAATGCTAAGGTAAATATACCGTTTGCAGGTCCGGACTGGTAGTAACGCATAGCAGCTACTACCGCCCACCCCGTGATACACTCCCAAATCAATGGTGCACCCAATCAAATCACAAAAGTATAAGAATGGTATCAAAGAAATGTGTCTGATAAGAGGAATGACCTCACTTGGCTAGGCGTGGCTCCTGTTTTAGTCACATCAAGTTGACTCATAAAAGTCAAGGCTACGTAAATACCACATAGAATCATCACCAAACCATCCTACTTCATTCTGGGATCTCCACCATGTAAACAGTTGTTAAAGTGGTTTTCGGTATTGGCAGAGCGTATGACAGTGTCCGATCTCGGTCTCTAACAACCAGACGCTTATTTCACACCGTGGTCATTTCATTTCAACTAGTTCATACTTCATATCAAAATATCATATTCATTTCAAAACCATATCAATTCAATATCATTATTCACTTTAAATAATATTCATTTCAAGAATTGTAACACTTTTAAAATTATAACACTTTCAAAATTATAACACTTTTGAAATCTTAACACTGTGAAATCGTAACACGTTTGAAATCATAACACTTTTAAGATCATAACACTTTCAATTTAAATAGTTTATATATTGAAAATAGTATATATATTAAAATAGTTATAAATTAGATAGTTTATATATTAAAATAATTCGTATATTAAAATACTTTATATATTAAAAATTTTCTATATTACAAAAATAGTTTCCTCCAATTTTCACAAATTGATTCAAATCGTCTTAGATTCCAAAATTCAAATTTAATCATTCCTTATTCAACACTTTCAATTTTAAAAGGTTGAAGATTCAACTCAAATTCTTAATAAACCATTTCAATCCTTATCAAGTTCAAATCCAGGTTTGAACTATCTCTTCAATTCTAATAAGATTTTAGGTTTTAATATTCAAACATTTTCGATATGAGTTTCATTTATTTTTCAACACTTAACTTTAATTTTATTCAAATTGAAAAGTATCCACATAATCATTTTAAAAACAATTATTTAAAATCCTAAATTTTTTAATTTAAATCAATATTAAATATTGAATCTCAATTTTATTTAAAATTATGAATACTCATTTAATCACTTTTTATCGAATCATTTTATAAATCATAATTTTCAAAATCTCAAAATCGATAAGTTCAAATAAATTCTTATTTAAATTCAATTATTAACCAATTTAAATTCCAAGTCAACATTAATTTATCTTCCCAACCTTATTTATTAAAGCTATAAACTTTATTTTTAAAATATTGATATAAATTTAAATACTTAAACATATTATATACTAGTTAAATTAATTTTTTATTAAACCAAGTCTTATTATTAAATGTATATTTATATTAAATGTTGTTTTATATATTTTTTAAAAAAAGTAAAATTATACGTAAAATCTTAAAATTTATATTTGCAAAACTAACTAACAAATTTAAAATTTGCAAAACATATGATTTTAAAAATCTAAAATTTAGACATATATAAAAATAACATTTATACATATTAAAATTTAAAAATCAATATTTATTAAAACCCATATATTTCCTTTTCAAACTTGGGAAATCATTTTCAAAATGTAGAACAACGATGTCCGTATATAATTTTCCATCCTATGGTCAAGTGATTCGGACATTTATCATTTCAATCCGCTATTTTGAAGATCTACCGGTATATCATTTCAACCCTTAATCCCAAAAATTCAAAATCAATTAAAATCGCTTGGGTTTATCATTTCAACCCACAACGATTTTTTCTTATTCTATAAGATCATTCGGGTATATATCATTTCAACCCATTGGAAATCTAAACTAACAGGGAACATGCAGAGTGAGAAAAAATTTGAATATAACATATCAGCACCAGGTATATAACATTAATATAACAAATAAAATAAAATATACACAACAGGATATGGTGTCATATATCACAGATGAACAATTGCAGATAATAGCTTATTGTATTTAATAATTAAATAACTGGCAATTCAGTTTTAACAGCATATTTGAATTATTTTTTCAAGTGAAATCAAATTTACTAAATATAAGAATTTCAATCGAGAGTGATTGCCCGTCTTTCGAGGCTAGAGAACAATGAGAATGGGAACAGTGACACGAACACGCACACGGATAGCAATAAGGCTAGAGAAACTGCTGCAACAATTTCGATACTGAGAATGTAGGTCAAGATGGACTAGAGGACAACAAAACAAATATATTATATACATATTATTTCTTTTTTTTTCAATATTAAATTTAAAACCCATATTTAAAATAAAATTCTTCCTATATATTTTATATTTTAAAACTCTACATATATATATTAAAAATCAAAACATCAATATATGCATATCATATATAATAAAACCCATCGATATTTATATATTAAAAATCAGTATATATCTATAAATCTATATTTCTTGAAACACCTATCAAATCATAATATATTATATTGTAAAACCAATATGAAGTTTTATAACACATATCAAAATACAATACACATATACAAATGTAAAATAAAATTTCTTTCTTTGGCAATTGTATATATACACAAAATATATAAGCTTGGAATTGGAAAAACAATATATAGCTTCACGTGTTAGCTTATATCAATATATATAGCTAATGTATAGCCGATCCATATATAAAAAAAATATGACCTGAAAACATATGTAAGTTAATATTTAACCACAAAACAATATACAAAGGGAACATCATATGTACAAGCTACTATATAAAACTATATATATACAACAGATCATAATTACTTAAACCAGATTATAACTTATATACAACAAACATGTTATGTATTACTAGTATGAACTTATATGCACTTTTATATATAATAGATCTATATATTATAAGATAAAAACTAAAAAAAATCAATAATAAAAATCCATATATATATATATATATAGACACATATAGATTTATATAGACTTGTATACAGACTCATACAGACACTTTAAAAATAATATTTTAATAACAAATATATATATTACTCTCAACACATCATATGTATATATACATACAGTCATGCATATATATATATATATATATATATATATATATATATATATATATTCCTCTCTTTGAAAACATGGTAATCTACTTATATATAAACCTGCATTATCATATATAAATATATATAAACAATCAGGTAGACAATAACAAATATATACATATATATATATACAATACCTAAGCATATCACACGTGAACAAAGAAGGTTGCTACTCGAGGTGATGTCAATGTGGTGAACTGCTCGTAGGCTTGGGGTTTGGATTGGCCGAAGTCACTGGCAAAGGGTGATAGGCTGGAACAAGGGTGTAGTACTACAAGTGGTGAGGAGAGAAGGTGGAGGTAAGAGGTGGTTCAATTGCCTTGGTGTTAGTTTGGTGGTCGGAGGGGTAGTCACAAAGCGATGGCTGTCGGAGCTAGGTGCCGCATCAGGTTCATTGGTGGTGTAGAAGTAGAGGGGGCAGGAAAAGAGGGTGGAGAGGTTGAGTAGTGGACGTGTGTGCTGGCGAGGTGTGGTGGACTGGGTAGTGTTACGGAGTGGGTGTGGAAAGGCTGATGCTAAGGTTTTGTGGAAGGGGCAGGGTCATGGAGGTCGGGTAGGTGTCTCGGCTAAGGAGCAATGAAGTCGGAGATACGGGGGAGGCAGGCGGATGCTAGCAGAAGAGATGAAGTCGGTTCATATAAGATTTATGTACATATACACCGATCTAGTAAATCATGGCTGGTGTCTAGAATTGGTCACTTGGTTCACATATATGTTTATATATATGTTCATAATAATACTGACTATGTGATTTACTTTTTGGTTTCAAAGATAGGTAAGGTAATGTATATTCGTTTTATCGAATATGTTATATTCAGAGCTTTATATATATGTTGTTTTATAATATATTAGTTATATATATGGTCTGTTAACTATATTTATGTTACAATCAAGTAAGTTTTATATACTAAAGTGGGTTGTCTTGTCTCAAAAATAGGAAATAGTTGCATATATAATATGTTTATGGTTTATATAAATTTATATCAATAGATTTCAATATATATATATGTATATATATATTCCGTTTAAATATCTATTTGAAGAATTTTGAAACAAAAATGTGATATATATCATATGAATATACCATTGTCACTATTCTGCTTATTCGATCCATGTGCTAGTCCGTGCCCATTCGCTCTTATTCCCATTCAATTCTCTAGCCTCGAAAGGTGAGCAATCACGCACGATTAACAATCTCATGTTTTGTGAATTTCAATTCACGTTGAAATGACAATTGAAATATGCTGTAAAATTTGAACTGTTAATTATTTAATTGTTATATGTCATTATCTGTAACTATTCACCTATAACATATGACACCATAACCTGTTATTTATATTATACTTAAATTTTTACTGATGAAATATGCATGTCGTTTATATATTATTTTTTTATCATATTTGTTCTCACTCTACAAGTTCCTTGTTAATCTAGAATCTCTATGGGTTGAAATGATATATACCCGAATGATATTCTAGAATAAGGGAAAATTGTTATGAGTTGAAATGATAAACCCAAGCGATTTTCATTGATTTTGAAATTTTGGGATTGCGGGTTGAAATGATATACACCCATAAATGTTTGATTTGCGAATTAAAATAATAAATATCCGTATCACTTGTCCATAGGATAAAAAATAATATAAGGCCGTCGGTTTATGTTTTGAAATGATTTCCAAAGTTTCGGAAGGAAGGATTTTATTAATATTGATTTCTGAATATAATACAAATATATTTATTTTGAAAAATTAGATTTTTAAGTTAGATGTTTGGAAATTTTAAATTTATAAGTTAGTTTTAAAAATATAAATTTTAAGAGTTTACTTATAATTTTATTATTTTTAAATATATAAAATCAGATTTAAATATGATTTATTAATAAGATTTAATTTGATACAATTTATTTACATAAAATTTAATTTAATTATTATATATGTATGCTTAAATATTTATTTAAAAATTTACATTAACATTTTAAATAGATTTTGTATAAATAGAGGTTGGAAAAATAAAGTAAAATTGACTTGAAATTTAATTGGTTAGTAACCGAATTCAAATAAGAATTTATTTGAACTAATTGATTTTGAGATTTGAAAGGTATGGCTTATAACTTGATTAGATGAAAAGTGATTTGAATGAATATTCTCAGCTTCGAATAAAAATTGAGGCTAAATATTTAATATTGATTTAAATATTTAAATTGAGATTTTATTTAATTGTTCTTAAAATTATTAAGTGAATATTTTCCAATTTGAATAAAATTAAAATTGAATTTTGAAATACAAATGAAACCTATATTGTAAATGTTTGATTATTTAATCTTTGAATCTTATGGGAATTGAAATGATAGTTCAAAAAAAACATGGATGTGAAAACGATATAAATTTAAATGGTTTATTAAGAATTTGAATCGTTAACCTTTTTAGTTGAATTTGTGAACTGGGATTGATTAAACTGAATTTTGGATTTGAAGTTGATTTGAATCAATTGAGAAATGGGAGGAAAATAATTTTATTATATAAAGTACTTTTAATATATGTATATATATTATTTTAACCTGTGAAATATTTTAATATATAAATTATTTTAATACATAAACTATTTTAATTTATAACTATTTTAATATATATACTATTTCAGCATCTAAACCGCTTAAGTTGGAACTGTTACGATTACGGAAGTGTTATGATTTCAAAAGTATTCTCATTTCAAAAGTTTTATGATCTCGAAAGTGTTATGATTTCAAAAGTGTTATGATTTCAAAAGTGTTATGATTTTTAAAATGTTACGATTCTGGAAATGAATTTTATTTAAAGTGAATAATGATATCAAATTGATATGGTTTTTGGAAATGAATATTATATTTTGATATGAAGTATGAACTATTTGAAATGAAAAGACCATGGTGTGAAATAAGCATTTGGTTATTAAAAGACCAGGATCGGATAATGTCCCGGCATCAGATATTGTCATGCTCTCTAACAATACAAAAACCACTTTAACAACTGTGTACATGGTGGAGATTTCAAAACGAAGTAGGATGGTTTGACGACGATTCTATATGGTATTTACATAGCCCCGACTCCCGTGAGTCAGCTTGATGTGACTAAAATAGAAGCTATATCGAGCCAAGTGGGGTCATTCTCCCGATTAGGCACATTTCTTCGATACCATTCTATTGCTTTTGTGATTTGATTAGGTGCACCCTTTGATGTAGGACTGTGTCATAAGGTAGGCAGTAGTAGCTGTATGCGTTACCACCAGTCCGGGAATGCAAATGGTATATCTACCCTGACATTGCCTCAACTGCCCTGTCGCATGCCTTATCCCACCTTCTAGGAGTTTGGTTTGTACCATACCTATAAAGTGCTCTTTGATTGCCCTCCAGTTTCCGGGGGGAGTTATGGTACTGTATGGACTATGAGAATATATAAAATGTGCTAAGAGGGATATAGATAACGCCTTAATGCTACTTAATAATTTACTTTACTATAGACATATTATAATAGCGTATATTACTACATAGTAGATAGTTCCACAGATCCTTAGAGGATGGAAACCCCAAGCATCCTTTAAGTTATTGTATTTCAGTTGACATTTCGATTGAGTTGAATTTACTATATAAGAATGTTAATCCCGACTGGAGTATTTTTTAGTTTTGCTTTATGCTCGGGCCAGACTGAGTGTCACAGCATTTTGAGACTCACCTTTGGAGATTGAAGTTTTGTCTGAAGATCTATCTATCCAACTTTCGATTATTTCAGTTTATTCCAATCATTTATGTTTAGACTCGTCGGTTGCTTATGTATTAGAGATTCATTTGTATTTGAGATTCTGTTGTATTTTATTTCAAACTTTGTTGTTTATATAATAGCTTCATGAACTATTATTTGTCTATTCAACTACTTATTGTTATATTACTTTATATCTGGGATTGATTTATTTACTATATATGATGAGTTTTGGGAAACATGGATTAACAATATGATACTTTGAGAAATTCAAGTCTGATATGTGTAGATGCGAATGGTACAAAATACCAGGTCGTTACAAGTTGTATCGGAGCTCTGGTTTAGGCAAAACTTAGCATATGGAGTAAAATTAATTACAGAATCACCTTCATTCGAGCTTAAATTTCACCTCTTTGATTCAGATTTCCTTTGAATTTTTGGAACTTTCCCCTTCTTTCTGAAATCCATTCTTGCCTTATCTTGTTCATGTTCTCTGGATACTGGAGCATCCCATAGCTTCAACCTCAACAGTCGACCCCAGTCTTATGTGGGATTAATTCCCCACCAACCTCTATATGATTTGTAAAGGGGTGAAACTCCTTCACAACAAGTGCCGATCCACCGGATATTTCTACATCATTGGCCTAGATGCTATTACATCTTGCAAATCCCGAACCGTCTCTAGTAGACGATCAGGGTAATTCCCTTGTAATCTTGACTCCACCCCGATAATAAGAGATTATCCTGATATCCGCTGAAGTCACTTCTCTTCCCTTCAAGCGGAAAATTGAATTTCCACATCGATTTTATTCCCGGAATCTCGGTTGACTGGTTATGGTCATCCACGATTAATATATGCCCACCAATCTTTTCTCTTTTGTAATTAATTATCTTATCTTCCTTTCGAGCCTATCTTTTTAGAAATTCCTTTTGGTTACGGTTCCGTTAAAAATTTGAATCTCTAGCCTTATTATGATCCATTCTGGGGATCATCCTATGAGAGATTGTAATTGTAATTGAGATACAAAATGTTTTGTGTTGTGTTGTTAAGTTTGATTTGGAATCTCGATCGATTCGTTTGGCCAACGATATCGATAGAAGTTCCAAAACACTTGAACAAAGAATACTGACCCAATACTATTTTCGAAATTGTTAAATCATATAATTTTTGTGCATGATTATATTATATATATAAAGATACATTTTTTGAAATTAAAAAGTCAAATTAATTGGTTGTTAGAAATGATAATATTTGATTTTCGTTTATTATTTTGTAAACCATTGACTATTTCAACATGACATAAATAAATGAAATTATAAAATGTGATTTATAAATTGATTTGGAATTAAAATTAATTAAAATTAAAATTAATTAAAAGTAAAATTAATTAAAAGTAAAATTTGAAAATTTTATTTTTGGTATTTTGGAAAAATTTGGTTTTCAAAGTTTGGAACATAATATTTGAAAGTATGTTTGAATGGAAATTGTTTCAAAGGAATAATTTTAAAGGAATTAAGTCTGTACCATCTTCATTTGTCGCTGGAAAATAATTTCGGTGAAGACTACAACATCATCGACATCCATTTTCGAGTCCCAAAGTGGGGAGGCCACTTAGTAGTTTTGCTACACCTTTGTTTTGGAAAATGGATTGATTTGAATTACTTAAGTGTGATTTGATATATACATATATATATATATACACACACACAAATACATACATATATATAATATATATTTATTTCAAATGGTTTGAAGTGAAACCTGGAATTTAATTCTAAAATTCAATGTTAAATGTTGATTTTCTATTATTTAAATAAAGCAATTTTTTTATAAATTGGAGTGTCTAAAATAAGAATTTAATTTGAAAGAACTTGAAATAATTAAATTCTGATAAAAATTGTATAATACTCAATTGCATTCTATAACATATATAGCTTATCAGAAATATTCAAAGGTTAAAAAGTATTTGAATATATAATTGAAGATTATACAAGACAAATTTAAGTAATAAAATTGTTCAAACTGAGATTTTGCTTAATATAAACGCTGTAAATAAAAGGTAAATTTCTATAGCGTTTGATTACACTCAGAACCTTAATATAACTTACCTAGAAATAGTTAAATATTAATGAGAATAGCAAATGAAACCTCGTCCTAGTTTGTGAGCAAGGCAAAAAAAGTGGCTGATTTCATCTCATTGAAAGAACTTATTGATAATCAGTTGGAAGTAGCATACGACGTTTATGCAAGTACTAAGATGTTCAAGTATGAAATTTTGTTAAGGAAATTTATAATTGATAGTAGTTATGATAAATCTTTAAACACTTAATCCATGTTAAGTAAAATAAATCAAATAATAAAAGAGAAATGCTAATTAAAGAAACAAATATGAACTTGGGAATATTTGAAATTGAATTTCATGTGGAATTGACATAAGTAAGATTAAATGGATTAAACAAATGATTCAAATAAAATAAATTTATTTTGAAAGAAAATTTGTAACAAATATTAATAAATTGTAACAAACCGAATTTAATGAAAGTAGCTTGAATCAAAATTAAACAAAACATGAATATAAATGAATATTATGGATTAAATAAAAATGGATGGAAACCAAATTAATCGAATATAAATCAATTTAAAAACGTATTAAATTTACATAGTTCTGAATTTGTTGTGTATCTGATAATGTGGATTTCAAATCTAACGTTCCTTTCTGTTATTTCTATTCTCCTATCTCCTTCCTTTTTGGGGACGAAAAGTTTTGAGTGGGGTAGAGTGTAACGACCCGTAAATTTTAACAGGTTTTATAACATAACTAACAAAAAATTTGCTTGAAAATAAATAATAAAATTTTGAAATGAAAATTTGATATTTGGACTACGTCTATATAAACATAGTAAATGGTAAATTTTCATCAAAAAATAAGAAAGTTTATTTTGTTGTGTAATTTTTTGTAAAATTTAAATCAGTTAATACTTGATGATAATAAAATATTTTTCAAACCTGAATATTTTTATATAATAGAAATGTTTGTCATCTCCTGAGTTAGACTTAATATTTCGTTTTGTCGAATTTGTATTGCTCTACCTTCGTTTATCTTATTTTCAATGGATTTACAGTAGTTTGCAGCAAATATCGACTTTTAATAAAATGATCGTATCACTTGTATTTGTTTACCATTATGTTTGTATCGTCGTGCGGATCTCCACAGTATATTCAATTGTGTATTTCGATGTCTGGTATGCGGTGAAATTCGTGAAAACGGCTAACCGTATCGGTTCCTTTTTGAACTTTTGATAGTCTGTTTCCGGTCAAAATTTATAACGGCTGGAAAACGAACGGCCAGTAATATTTATTTATTTTTAGTTTTGACTTTTACTATTCCTATTATTATCTTATTCTGTGGTTCATTCTGTCTCTTCCCTTTCTCTGCCGTTCTAGCAGAAATTAATAATTACATGCGTTGCATATATTAATTTGCCTATGAAATCCACTCAAACTCATACCTTCTCGTCACTTTTCTTTTTTTCATGTTTGGGATTTGCACCCAAATACAAACCACCCAATATTTTACATACTCATTTCTTTTTCATCTTCGTACTTGTAACTCCAAAACATTAAGTCTTACATGTTATTTTATGTTTCTCTAATGTTCCAAATACAATGAAATAGGTCTCATTGCCCAACTCATTTATATGCAATGTTAACATGTTGACCCTTTTCAAAAGACTAATTAAATCCCCTTATCAGTTATTTGAATTATCAATGGTAAATTTATAGATCATTACAGCCAACATGGTGCAAACATAAGTGGACTTTGCATGGTATTTGGTTTATTGATTGTACTAGGACACACGGACTTGACATTATTATTTATGGGAGTCATTGAACTCGAGGTTGCATATGTGTACATTTCAGATGGTTAGGACGTATTGGACTTACTGTATGACGTTGGACCTAGTGTCGTGGTACTGGATATATTTATGTTGTTTGTTGTAATATTGACATATGATGTATATTATATATAGTTGCCTTTAATGATAGATAAGTTTTTATAATTCCATATATTGACAATATTGCTGGTTTGGCATTGGATATTTGGATTTATATTATATTTGTTTATGGTTTATGTTGTAGGGAGGCCAGCGCAAAAAGATTCTACAAAAGCATTGTCAGGCACCATCTTGGCATCGATTCGACGTCCATAATGTTTATTTTATGCAATTTAGAACGATCAAAGAAACATAACGAATGCATCGGGAAATTATTGACATAGATAAATCATCAAAACGACATAGGTATATCATGGGGAATTAGTTTTAAAATTGTGCTAAAGTTTGGTAAGCAAGGCGTAACTATGGCATCGCTAAATGTGCATGTAAGCATGGCATCAGAAAAATGTTTGCATATACAACGTCGGTAATAGAGTTAGGAGTATGTCTTTGGGAAAATTCTACAAAATATTGTAAATTAGTTAACTCTGTAATCAATTCTCGTTCATAATAAAAGTATTTATTCTTTCTATTATATATTTGTTATGATATGTTATAAATAATTAACTATTTAATTAAAATATATTTAACAGATTATTGATCCATTCATTGAGACTAGAGTAAGTATTGCTTTTTAAATGTTGGACAATGTATTACTTATGACTTTTGTGGGCATCAAAATATACTGACATTAATTAGATAACTATGGAATGACTCACTCGATGGCTTTTTGTCGGTTAATACAACTAAAGTCAAACATAAAATACCGATATGACAAATTTACATAGTTCTCACGACTTGAGAATACTGTTAATCGTCAATGCAAAAGCTCCACTTAGATTATATTCAAATTAAGGCACGACGTCCAACGAGTCATTATAGCTGGGTTGAGTGAAAGTATTTGAAGTGAAACACTATTCGAGAGAGGATTCGTCTCCTCGGTTATATGAGGTTAGTATCACAGTTGACTTATGTCAACAAAAAGTTAAAATCTCTGGCCACGGTAATTTAGTTGTAATTGTTATTATTGAACAAAAGACTTCATTTTGGATTATATAGTTGAATATGAATGATATTGGAATTTTGACTGTTACCAAATTACATAAGTCCAAAGTGATATAGGTTTGCAAAGAGAATTGATGTAGATAATAATCACAACCAGATAATGTTTAACAAAGTAAAACTGGATTTTGCCAAAATCAAGTAAGCGATAACTTTCGCCAAAATGCCACACCGCCTGCTAAGTGATGTATGAGCGTTAATATTCGAATAGTTCGATATTAATTGTTGATCGAATTTAAACCTAAAAAGTCACAACCGAAAAGTTGAATACTCCTTTGACCAACTAATTTAATTAATTTGCACTTATTAAAAATTGATTAAATTAATTAACATTTCTAAAATATTAATTTTATTTAATGTGTTCAATAATATTAATCATGTTTATAACAGTTATAGATATATTAATCGATATACGATATAGATACGCATTAAATTAGATTTAAAATGTGATAAATATTATACGAGCTCGAAAAGGTTAGAAGCCTACATAAAGGCATATGATTTTCCAACATAATGGACCAAGTAAGGTGTGGCCATATGATTGCAAAAAGGCTAGGGTTTTATTGGATTAGAGGAAAAGAATGGGTAAGAGAGAAATGTGGATCTTGATCCTAACTTATCTCTGTAATCTTTCCTCTATAAAAACATCTTAACTCTCACTCATTCACTACTTTGTGGAGCCTCCATCTACCTCACTTTTGGTTGAAATACATCCTCATCCACTCCTCCATTTCCAAGCTCAAATCAAATAAAAACAAACGTTATTCGATAGTCGTTGGTCATCAGTATAGGAGCTAGCAACATGCTAAATTGGAATCTAGTTCAAGGAGTCAGTGCCTTTTGTTTCAACATGTACTAATAGGCTTTGGAGATAACGTAATTTTCTGATCTACAATTATATATTAATGTTTAGATAACTTTTATATCATATATTTTTGCTAGTTAGGTGACAAATCTAGTATATAGGTATTTCATCGGCCGTATGATTATATGCTTATATAATAAAAAACTAGTGACATACACAAGCCTTCAATACTTATATCATAAAATAAAAATATTAATTTTTTTATTAAAATTAATTTAATATATTTCACTTAAAATAAATAAGGTTTATAGTTTAAATATTAAATCTTATACGATAAAAATTATGGTTTCAAAATTTTATATAAATAATTTCATGCTTAAAGACTTTCAGCATGAATAAAATAATTTTAATGTGTATGTCTATATACATATACATATACATATACACATGCATATGTATATACATACATACATATATATATATATATATATATATATTATTTAAATATTATTCAAGTCAACTAATTCTATAATTAATAATATCAACAAATATATGCTATACAAAAATATGTTTTATGTTTTATAAAATTAAATTTGCATCCAATATTCTTTCAATAAAAAATATATAAATTAAGTATTTAAATACTTATGGAATTTAATATTGATTTTAAAATTGATTTTTAAATTACTAAATATACATAAGATGGTTAAATATCATTATGTCATTCATATTTTACGAAAATATTAAAATTAAAAATTATCTTTTGAAAAATCGTTTGTTTAATATTTAATTAATTTCCATATGGAAATTTATTTTTAATAGATATTTAAAATTAAAACTAAAAAACAGTTTTACAATATGCATTATGGGTGATATGTACATTTATTATATATAGACATACTATATGTATATGATTTAATTATTAATATGTATATATTTATTAATAAATTATTTATAAGAAAAATATATGTATGCAATAATTTTTTTTTTGAATTTTATAGCAAAATAAACAAATAAAATTTTGATATAATTATATATGATTTTACACACATAATTCCGTATATGTACATATATCATAAATTCCCTACACAAATATAGAATATATATTTACAAATTATTCAATATATATGTATATTTGTAATGATTTGTAAACATAAATTAAAGCATATAGCATACATTTGGGTGATATATTTGTGTACTAGAGGGGCTAGCATGTCTATTGTGGTGTAAATCTTAGTAGTCATACATGGGCATGTCAAACCTTGCATGGATCACTAAGTAGCACTTGCATACACATATATATATGTGTGTACATGATACATACATACATATATATATATATAGAGTATACTGTTAATCATATAATATAAAAGTATATTATAAATATTAATAAAACATTGGTTTTATCTGAAAGAAAATCAGAAATTCTAAATAAATTAGACTTTATAGGCCTAATAATGATCCAAAATGGTCCAAAAAAATTAGAAATTCACTCACTACTTCCATTGCAGGATGACCGAGTTCCAACAATAGAATAAGAGCCCAATAGTCTATGCGGTCTTAATAAGTCATGTTATGCTTGACTAATTATGCTCACAACCTAATGGCAGGGTGTCAAGAAAGGTAGTGGTGAATGATTGGGTTTGAGCTAATCGAATACTCTACTTTACTTGGCTGTCGGCTTGATCCGAATAGACATATGAGCCTAAAAGGTTGTCCCTAATAGAAGACACAATTCGAATTAGGCCTTGGGCTAATTTTCAAAATTGTGTGAAAATTAAAAATATAAGAATTTAAATTCAAAATAAAATATATACATATTATAAAAGTTATTATAATATAATAAAAATTTCAAAATGTTTCAAACCTAAGATAAATTGATACTGAAATTTAATTTTTTTACTAAAGAGGTTAAAAAATGCATTAATTCAATAAGTCAATCAGTTAACAAATATACATATGGTTATATATTATGATATATGATATGCTGTTTTAAAATATTAAAATAACATAAGTATACCTGTATGTATATAAATGAATTTCAAAATTTATATAATTTAATTAAAATTATTTAATTATATAATTAAAAAAAGGTTAATTAATTCAATAATATACATATATGATATACATGTTATACTATAATAAATAATATTCTATATAGATGTTATATTAGAATAATAGAAAATTAATTCAATAAGATTTAATTAATATAAGGTTATATATATGATTATTCTATAAGTAAATTAAAAAATAAAAGTTATATAATAATAAACTTATATAATATGAATGTGTAAATTAAAGGTGGAATATAAAGAAACCCTAAATAGGCATAAAGAATTAATATATGCATGTAAATGTATGTATACCTTGATTTTCAATGTGTCATACACTAGAATCATGAGGGAGTATCATAAAAAATACATTATTCCTTAAGTCGTATCACTTAATATAATATATTAAAGACTATGAATTATTAATACAATATTGTCCTCTACCATATATATTAATAAATACCTTGCATAATCCTTTGTCGTTGAGCAAACTCAAGCTAGGGATGTTATTTGTAGTATTATTTGTATTATTAATATATAGCTACTACTGAGGTCGAAAGAGTTCTATGTTTTGACTTAGGGTTTGGTGAAACATAAAAGACTAGCGGGAGCTTATTAGTAAAATGGAATATAAATTTTAACCTTACTAATATAAGAACATCTACTATGATATTGTCCTACTAATCTACCAATTAAAACTTGTAGAGAAATGTTAACTCCAAAACTGCTTTTTGAAAGTGAAAAGCTTACCAGACCTAACTATACAGATTGGCTAAGTGCGTTAAGATAACATTGACTTACAAGCGTCTTTGGTCAGCTATTACATGCAAACCTAATAAGAACTTTTTGATGATGAAGACCTTGAACTTTGACTTGCTTATGAGAAATGGTTTTCAGACCTAGCGATCGTCTAAATTTTTGTGCTATCTATGTTAAACAAGCCATTGTAGAGGTAGCACGAAAACATGTCTGTCCATGAGATATTTGATAATCTCAATACCCTGCTTGGTGAACAATCATGTTTGCGCAAGGCACAAGCTAACGAAGAAGCTGCTTAATGCAAAAATGATTAAAGGTCCGAAGGTGAACGATTATGTACTATTGACAGAAGGTTATATCGAGCTTGTTCATGATCTCCACCCTAACCTTATCCTTGGTAGATACTGCTTCATGCTGAATAAGTGCATCAATATCTTTGTCCCTTGCAACGACTGTGTCTCTCTTAGGACTAACATTCACCAGCTCGTCACAAGCATCTTGACCAATTTTATGAGCATCATCTTTCTCCTTGCTTGCGTACTCGAGCTTGGCCTTGAATTTTGCTATTTTCTTCAAGGCTGCAGATTCATCACTACGAGTCGTATCCCTCTCGAATGTTATTTCTTGATTTCGATGATGCAACACCTGGACTATATGAAGATAATTGGATTTCATCTTCTCCATGGATTTGACAGTAGCATTAGCTTTTCCCTCAGTCTCTGCTTGGGAGGTCCTAGAAGCCTCTAACTTGTGTCGATAATTCATTTCTTTTTAGCTTCTTAGCATTTTAACTTTTCAATTTTCGCCGTGCGCTCTAACGATACTTTCGACATTTTCTCCGTTGCCTTCATCTATTCATGGTAGTACACGTGGATATTTGTGACGTAGTCAAAAGTCATTTTCTGAACATGGTCTGGGACCCTCTTTGGGTTAGGAGGGAAAAAGAACCATTCAAAACATGGATTTGGAAACTCATCATGAAGTTGTGCCATGTGAGCAGCTGGATTGACTGTAGGATCTTTTGTAGCGGTTTCAAATTCCGTACTTTCCTTATTGCATCTTTGGGCGGCAACATGTTCGCTATGGCGATGATGGTCACTAGACCACTGAGAGTGAGAAGGAACCAAAGGCAATGGAAGAACTGAAATGGAAGGGTGACCACGAGAGGGATCGATAGGTAGATCCCGACGATCTGTTAGCATAGAAGAATCCTTTGGAGGAGGGGATTTTGATCTTGATCAATTCTTATCTTGGGATGGTTTATCCCTATCACCTCTATCTTGGTGATCCTGGTCCTGATCCGACCGATAATTGGATTCATAACACTCTCGATTATCGACTTAAGGATAAGAGCTAGAGCATAAACTAGAGGATTGGTGGTATGTTTCTCGGAGGGAATCATATATGTACCTTTTCTGAAACATCATTTTTGCAATGGAAAACAAAAGTCAATCAACTTTAAGCATTAAACTTCATGAGTCTAGCACGATGCAATGTTGAGGGGTGCAAGTGTGCGCGAGTGCCCTTTGTTATCCCCCGACAAACCAGGTGCAAGAGCTTTGCTCATTGGAGTAACTTCTCCTCTAGAAGTTGGAAACTCAATGCCAGTTCCGGTGGGAGATTTCGACCCCTTTATACTCACGTCGGTAAAGTTAAAAGCATCAAGGTCATGCGAAATTGGTAAACCAGACAAAGAATCAAGCGATGGACTTGAATGCTCTGACTGTTTAGAAGAATATTTATCTTGAACAATCTTAGGTGCCATCGATGAATTGAGTTGACTAGAAAGATGAATTTTTGGAAGTTTGTAAACAAATATTTTTTTCTCATATCGAGAACCAAGGGCTGTAAGATCTGCGAGGATCTAACTTTGACTCCAAGACCAGATTCATCATCATTGCTACTAGACATATCGCATTTACCTCTTTCGGCATCCATACCGTTTAATTCCTGAGCACCCATGGCTAGGGGCATGACAGGATCGATTTGATTGTCCCTTTGACTGACTGCTGCCCATGGTCTTATTCTTATAGTTTGAGTGACTTTAGTTATCCCTATACCAAGGCCTCTTCTATCAAACAAAAAGTAATGAGGCGTATGTCTATAAAAAGATATTCGACGTTCTTGTCTTTAGACGGTGCATTTTTCAGATTTGTGACCACCTCCTCATAAAGAATACCGCTGGTTCGAGTGATGATGCCTATAAAAGGAGTTACTTAGTAAGGAATACGACTGAATATCGATTTTCCATGCTAATATAAAGATAATGGATAACACTTAAGTCTTTCCAGCCATTGTCGAACGAAACAAGGGGACAACGCACGAAAGACCACTCGCTTTCAAAGGCACTTAATTTGTTCCATGCACCAGTTAGAATCTGACGCCTCTTCATCGACTCAAGAAATGTAAACGAAAGACTCCCTGTCCATCGCTTGAATGAGAATATGAACCAAATTTTATTGATGGTTGGAGGACGATGCAAGCATTCCATAAATACCATTTAAGTACAATTGAGAAGAGTGTAGCCGTTAGAGTGAAGCTGCGCTGGTGCAATCCTTAAATAATAGAGAATTTCCTGGATGTATAAGTTAAATAGTAGGATGCATTCGGCCCAGCACATGAAGTTGTTGTATGCCGTATATCCTTCTGGTGGTCTGTGATCGCTTTCATCCTATGATGGAACCAACATATCGTCAAAAGGAATTACGTGCCTTACGTAGATTCGGTAAAGAGCATCTTCCTTAATTTTAGAGACTACAGAATCAGCATGGTTCTTTAGAATAACTGCATCCTCTAGAGTGTCGGCGACAACTTCTAGCGAAAGAATGGGAATTTCATCATAAAGATCAAATTGAGGGCCTAGGCTTTCTGGTTGCTTCGAATAATGACTAGAGGATGGACTATCAAACTCGGTTGCAGAACTTGATTCCATGGAAGGATTATCTGTTAAGAAGTTGAACAGCTGGCATAGCTACAATATGCCTACAATATCTAGAACCTATTGGTATTAAACTAAATAAAAATCAAGATTAGTAAAGTAATATGTGCCCTAGGTGCATAGTGCATGCTAGTGTGGTGTGGCAAAGTGCTATATAATGCCGTAATAAGCTGTACAAAACTAAAGATGGAAAAGATGATGGCTTTGAGGTTCGACCGGAGAGACCGTCATTCTTGACCGTCTCATCCATTTCTCTATGTCATTAGAGGATGACACAGTTTAAGTTCACAAATGATTGTCAGCAAGCAAAAGTTTGCTTTTAAATGCAGATTATATGATCTTCAAGAGAGTGGTTAAAGGCATTGGTTCATGTCAAAGTTCAGTTGTCGGGTATTATAGAATATGAGATTCAAATCCAGTATGAGTCATATGCATTCACTTAAATATGCAAGGCCGAAGCTCATCTTTATACTCAAGTTCATTTTTCTAGATTCCATTTTTGGATTTCGATAGCTGATAACTAGCCGTTCAACCTAGTCAAATATGCTGATCGTTCGACCTATTCATTTCATCTGATCGTATGTATCACCCCATAGTTCGATAGTTCGGTCACTACATTCCTATCGATCATTCCTAAACTCAGTCGCTACCGATCGTTCACAATTATCCATGTTAACTGATCTCCTCCATGTTAACTGATCTCCTCCATAACCTTCTATACCGATCATTATCTCCATGCCATCAATCGATCCTACCACTCTATCCTTTCCACCTCAAAACCCTCAAACTCTAAAGTGTCATTGATCATTCCTAGACGATCGTTAAACACCCATACTGATCGGTACATCATCACCGTCATCCACTCCAAAGTTGTCTAAGTCCAAGGTCATACCGATTGTCCAAGAACGATCGTCATGCATCGATTCGTATCATGTTATTTACTCAATAATTTCATCTTTTACAATTCCCATCCTCTTTTACTTAATTCAGATCGAGCGACTTTCCCAACTAAACTAACCTATACGAGATTCTCAACACTCAATGTCTCATACTCCAATTGTAAAATGTATATGGATTGACTAACCAAAATAAAATTCAGGAGAAGAGAAATGGATTCGAATTTGAAGTTGAGTGAGACCTAGAGGAACTAGAACGATGATGATCCGTAAGGAGGAATTGAGTTAGAAAATCCGATCGTTCTTGGATCGGTAGAGGAAGGAGAGGGAGCAGTTCATGTATTCTTCTTTAATCTAAAATGAAAATCATGCGAAGTGAATGAGGGATGGAAAGGAAGTGACTAAGTTAAGGGGATTACATATGAAGAGTATATGTTGATCGCTCCATGCCAATTTGAAGTCACGATCGATTAAGTTGCGTGCTCCATACCGATCATTCCACTCAGACTCAATGTCGATCGTTTTATAATAAAGCCCGTGAGCGATTGGACAAAAAAAGGAAGAAGGGGAATAACATCGGCAAAGAACATTTTTCATAGAAATGTGTGTGTGTGTCTAAGAATAACGATCGAAGGTGATTGTTTATAAAAAATTCAAAACATGGGACAACCCATGAACATGTGACCGTGATCGAAAATCAAGTACAAACATGTTAACGTGCTAGAATACGTTTCAAAATTTAATTCTTTGATATAAAAAATTCAATGTTCACCTTAAATCGACCGAAGAAAATTTAAAATCATGTTGCTGAAGCTTAGAAGTCTCCAGAAAAACATATATTGATCACCAATAAGTTGTGATCCCACATTAATACTATTGGAAATCGACCAATAGTCATAACGAATAAGGAATTTATGACCCTCGATAAGAAAACAACTCAATAGAAGGATAACAACCATTTAATAAATCAGATGAATTTCTTTTCGACGATTCTGGCTTACGACGATTCGAAGCACATCATGTACGAAACAAGATGTACTTTGGAGCCCACCTTTTAGCATGGCCAAGATATCATTGACTTGGCAAGAAACATATGGTTGCATTCCTTAAGAATCGATTATATACAACATCGTGGACGATGGTAGGGACAATCCGAGCCGGGTCCCAATTGAGGTGCAATCAGTATGGAGTAACTAGCGTAGCCCCATTGAGTTACATTTTAAATTTTAAGACGATCGAAGTTCATACGCTCGAATTACGGACAAAGCAAAGATTTATATGGATCGATCGGGAATGATCCATAAAGCAACTTAAATCAGTAAAGATCGATCGATATCTCAAAATCCACAAGCCATTCCATTTGAAACTTTCAGAGCATCAGTATATTGAAGAGTCAATCCCAGAAAAGTTATCGCGTGTCAAAACTTTGTGGTTCAAGGAAGGCCAATCATTTTGGGCCAATCGTTTTACGCCGATCTTTTAGAACAACCGGTATAGCTCAGCGAACGTTCCAAATGTGACAAACGTTGATCAATATCTCGCAATCCACAACTCAAAATGACTTCATATTTTAGGGGCAAGTTAAAGATGTATTTGGGACCCGTTAAAAACAATAGCACATCATTTGGAGACAAAAAATAACGATCGACATAACTATAGCCAATCGTTCCTAAATATCGGGTTATAGCCACCTGATCATTATGGTGCGCTCCTATGGACCTAGAGAGCCTTCTATCGAAATCTTAGTTAAATATCTCATCATCTCACTCTATAAATACATACCTGTTGGTTCCTTTTCATGATCTTTACGCAGCTTGTTACTCTGGACTCCATTGTAATCGAGTACTTGCTATTTTCTACTTCTATAATCAAATTTAAAAGTGATTAATAAAGGATAATCTTCATAGTGGACTCAGGCATACAATGCTGAACAACTATAAACCTCTATGTCAATGATTACTGCTTATCTTCTATTGCTTATTTATCTATTTACTCGGTTTAATTTTGCTTTTCTTCATTTATTTCTCTACAAGAACAATTCTTGGGTGCTTGTGACTAGGCCTATCAACAGATACTTTCGGATGCGGATGGTACCATATCCGCACGTGCATCCAAAATCATTTTCGGATATCGGATATCCACTTCTGAGGATTCAGAAGGATATCTAATAATTATCCTATCATCTAACAACTGATAAATCAAGAAATATAATTGGAAAATTCCAATTTAACATAAACTTTTTTCAATCCCACTGATTATAAAAGTTTTAAAAATAAACAAATATATTGGTAATTACTAGTTCTGTGCAGTTAACATGCATTTAGCGCGTATAATATAAGCTTCTGACTTAATAAAACCATAAAAAATTATCTTCACTATACTAAATTACACATAATTTAAACTATAATCTGAAAAAAACCGGACGGATAATTTTTGGATGCGGATGTCTTCATATTCGCATCCACATCCGCTTTTCTGAATATTTATCCACTTTTCGGATGTGGAGGCGGATGAGGATGGATTTTTGATTTTTCGGGTATCCGTTGACAGCCCTATTTGCGACCAATTTAGTTGCAAACACCTGTATATAGATACCATACTAAAAGGTTATGTATGGAGAATTCCAAACATAGAAACGTTCCAAAGAATTCTGAAATAGTCCTTTTTTAAAAAGGATGCTTCTCATACGGATGAGAAAAAGGAGTGTATGAAGACGATTCCCTATGCTTCCATTATATGATGCATAATGTATGTTACGCTATGTACTAGAGTGGATGTGGCATAGGATACATAAGCTGGTATTTGTCTAATTCTGGAGAAAAATAGTGGACAGCCGTAAAAAGTGTAGTAAAGAATTTAAGAAATACTAAGAACTTATTCCTTATATATAGGAATAGAAACCCCATTATAAAGGGGTATACAGAATTGAGCTTCCGGAGTGATGTTGATTATAGTAAGTCAGTGCCTGGTCATGCCTTTATACTTAACGAAGGATCTGTCAGTTGCAAAAGTTCCAAATAAGAAACTGCGGTTGATTCTACGATGGAGGCCGAGTACATTGCCCTCGATGAAGCAGCTAAAGAGGCAGTCTGGTTATGTAAGTTTTTATGACATATTCTTTGGAAGTTCCACCTCATTAGAGAATTCATCAAAAAGAAAGAGGTTGTGATTGAAAAAGTAGATACCAAAGATAGCATAAGAGACCCATTCACTAAGAATCTAGCTCAATCGGCTATCAACAAGCTGATTGAAGTAATGAGATATAGATTCCATAATTAGCCCCAAAAGTAAGTGGGAAATTGATAGAGTTATGGGTATGCCGTAGAGGCCATTCTACAATTTATTGTAAATTAACTCTGTAATCAATTCTCGTTCGTAATAAAGGTGTTTTTTCTTTTTGTTATAATGTGTTATAGATAACTAAATATTTAATAAATACACGCTTAACAGAAAAACCAAAAATAGTGTGCTTGTGATAGTAATTACAAATAGCTAATAATAATAAGTATTGTATAATAATATAATAACACTACAACAAAAATACTCTATTACAACGCCCTTTTTACAACGGGCATTGGCTGCCCGTTGTAATAGTAGACTATTACAACGGTCCATTCAGGCCCGTTGTAATAGATGCCATATACAATGCCTTTTTTACAATGGGCAATGACTGCCCGTTGTAATAGAATGCTATTACAACGTTCCTTTCATGCCCATTGTAATAGATGTCAATTTTACAACGTTCATAAAATGTCCGTTGTAATAAATACCAAATTTACAACGGTCACAAAATGCCCATTGTAATACAAACCAATTTTACAACGTTCCTCCGAAAATTTCACAACCCGTCTTTTATTTCCCCGAAAATTAAAATAACAAACTACTGCTTGCCTCTTACGCTCCCAAATCCGGACCCTCGTTCCAAAAAAAACCCTAAATCTTAAATCGACAAAGCCAAGACCGTTTCTGCAAGCTCCTCCGCTGCAAGCTCCTCCGACTACAAGCTCTGTCGCTACAACCCTAATTCTTCGTTTTTGAGGGTGCCGCGACAATTTGAAGAGGTTGAGGTCGCTACAGTAAGGTGATTCAATGTTTTGAAGTTCGAAGAGGCGATTCGATTTTGGGTGTGGTTTGCTTGACTAGGCGATGGGTTTGGGCATTGGAAGGCGCCGTTCGAGGTGATGGTTCGTGAGGAGTTGCGATTGCTGTGTTTGGGAAGTTCGCAGTTGCTGGTGGTGGTTGAATTAGAGAGGAACCCAGTATTCCCTGAATTGTTTGATAAAATGCTTGAGACACTTACAATGTTATTTATTTTTCTACTTCTACATATCACTCTCCAGTTAATAATACTGTTTGCGATAATTCCAAGAAAGTTCACCATGATTCTACCTCTAGTCACAAGGATGGTAAATATATGAATACAATATCATATTTCATTTCTTGTATCAATTCTACTTGTTGAATCCTATTCTATATTATTATTAACCTTCCAGGTTTTGCAGAAAACTCTCCAGTTAACAATCTCGTTCCTTCGTTGGAAAAACGTTCAATAACCAGAAAAGCTCATCATGATTCTACCTCTAATCATAAGGATGGTAAATATATATTTATGATATTAAATCCATTTTTGTATCAATTTCAATTGTTGAATCGTATCCTATTTTATTACTAGAAAACTCTTCAATCAACAACAAATCTATTATTAAATACCCATATAAAGTCAGATGTCTACTTAATAGATGTCCCACTGTTGGGTAATTTCTTGAGTATTAAGGGAATCTGAATATTAACACCTTTAAGAGTTAGAGATGCTATTAGCAAAGATAAAACATGTGTCTTGACCAACATACTATATAAAAATTATGCATGCATGCCAACGAAATTATGGATCAGAAACATAACTTCTGTATTTGTGCAGACACATTATACTTGGATTATTTTCAGCTAAACATCTTAGCATAACTACTTAAAATAAAAACATAATGTGTTAAACTGATACATAACCGGACGCCATGATCTAACAGGTAACACAAACCAACTAAACGAGAAGACAAATTGATGTCCTTAGAATGCCTATTTACGGGTACTCCACAGAGTGTTAAATGCATTAAATAATTAATTATGCATCCAAATTTCGTAATCAGTTTTCATTAGTTGTAGATTCCAGTAGAATTAGCATCAGTGACCATTTATCCTGAATATATTAGATGGTAGATTTGATTCAAATTAGGTGCGACAAATGATATTTTTATTATAATAATTTGAGATCAATATTAGAATGAATGGGGTATTAATGAGAATCTATTACAAAATTTGAATATGAAATTAATTTGTCAATGCATTTAATACCCTAATAGTCCACGTTATGCAATGCCATTGTAGACCACCCCCTTCACTTTTGAACACAACCACTGATTCAACATGTATTGTTGCAAGTGAAAGTTCTGGGCATTTTGGATATTTTGAACTTTCCATGATAAGAATTGCAAGAGCTTTCCTCAAACTACGTTTCATCCTTTAACTAATTAATTTGTCAATGCATTTTGGATATTTTGAATATGATATCAGTGATGGGATGATGGTGCTGTAAAACGAAGATTGTAGAAGTTTTGTTTGTAGTGTTGTGTTTGCATTATGAGAATGAGCTCTGATTGTGGCATTGAATGAGCTAAGATTGTGGCAGTGAATGAAATAAAGGTAGAATGAGCTATGAACTAGTTTTCATATGTTGCATTCTTGTTATAGAACTCACTTTTTTTTTATCTATTTACCTTATTTCAATTCTACCTGTTTTGCTCTTTGAAGTCAACTGGTCCGCTTGATGGTGTCTCAAACTTGAACAGTGGAGGTACTTCTGGATCCATGCAACAACCGGTGACAAGGCATGTTTCTTGCTTGATATTTTTTATATACAAGCACTTTCATTCTACATTATCCTTATATATGCTGCATTTTCTTTTCTTTTTTTATTTTGGTTGAGACAGGTTATCTCTTCCGCCGTTAGCCGAAGCACTGGTAGATAGCAACAATCTGAACAAAGGTAAAGTATTTTTTGCATATAAAGGTTTCATTTATGGACTGGAAATGGTAATATCAAGATAGGAGAACAAATCGATGTACATAAAAATTTGCAGATGAAGAGGTGGTGATAACGAGATAACAAAATTGATGGAGTTATAATTTATCTCCTATCATTATTATTTTTTATAGAGTTTTAGGCCTTCTAGGTAGGTAGTGGTTAGGTTATTGTATGTCATGGTTTCTGTTGGGCATAGTTCAAACATTGTACTGAAAATTTAGGAATTCGTAATAACGAGTTTAAACTTATGTTGTTTATGTGCATCTGATTTCTTTACTGTTGTTATAAATTTAGAAAACGGTAAACATTTGGTAGCGAACATTTGGAAAACTATAGAAATTTTGTGATTTTGCCAACTTGTAGATGATGAGTATACAACATGCAAGAATTGTCAAAGAGAGAAATCTTGTTTCCTGGGTAAGTGCTATTTTCTTGCATTCGTCACTTGTATTGTGATGTTCACATGTACATTCATATACCATGGAAATTTTAATAATAATTTTCATATAACATTCTTTTTCTTGTAAGAAAAAAAATACATATCTATTACTTAAATAAGAAAGTAGAATCCACCTATTTCTTTATTTGACACCTGTAAAATATTGCACTGATATGCTTTATAATTTGGTTTTTGACACGTTTGTTCAATTTATTCTTTTGGAATATTAGGAGAAAACAGTTATTTCTCAACTTCTAAATACTCCCATTCAAAAATTCTTATCCCTTCTCAAATTCCATTTCGATTCCCATCTTTGTAGATCATCGCATCCAGTTTAATTTACAGAGCCAGACCACTGAATAATGGGTACATTCTACTCTCTCATTGTGCTCGCTATCTCTTCTCAGTCACCTAACCTTTTTGTAATTTTTTTGGTTGGTTGTATTAACTCTTTACATATTGTTTTTTTGTTATGTGCTATATTCATGGTTCAAATGGTAGTCTGTTAAACATCATTGGTAATTATACTGATGTGAAGTTAAGATGAACTTTTATTTAGCGGTTAGGTTGTTTCAAATTTTGAATTTATTTTCAATAAGAAATTTGTTATTTATGCACAACAATACTAATACAAATTTTTGTATGATTAATATGTAATTAGATAAAGGTTTACACCATAACTACTGGAACTTCAAAACAGTTATACTTAGTTTCTGTTTTATTTCCCATTTCATCAATAAAATTAAACTCAAATACTGTTTTTAGTAACCTTTTATTTTGTATCAGTATAGGCCTGATTCAGCATCTCTAAAAACTACTAACTCTAGACATAAAAGCTGTGAAGTAGTAATTTTAAGACTGTGATATAAGATTTAAATTTCCCTTTTTAGCACTATTAAGCCTATTATTTCTAAAATATACACATTAAGGGTCGGTTGAACACACTATAGTGATACTGTTTAGCTTTCACTATTTAGATACAGCATACAAACAGTACTATTTAGCTTTCAATTTTTTAGATGGTGTTGTAAAAAAAATTAATCACAAGGTTAACAATAGTACTGCCTATAGTTAGACTTTATACTACTATGATTACATATTTTAAATAGACGGGTTCAATAACTCGAACTTAGTGCAGGATACAATATCATACAAAAGATAAATTTTGGTATTTTTGTTTCTATTTTGAAGAATCACAAAATTTTATTTCTATGATTTCCAAAAAACATGGTTATTAGAACAGAAAGTTAGTTTCATAGGGATACAACGATCAGTTAAGTGTAGTGTTCGACAATGATTTCTATGCTATCTTCGTATTATTCAATAACCACAGTTTTACCAAGACGACATTTATGCATTTTTATATTGAAGGGCTATAAAATAGAGATGTTAACTGTCTATGTAAATCATGGATGAATGCAAATCAGTTTAAGATATGTTGCTTGCATGCATAGTACTATATATTTGTAATCTCTTCTTTTCGAAAGTACATCACTATAGTTATTTGCCAATTACATTATCTGGATGTAAATTTGAAAATTGATATTGGTGTTGTTTTAGTCTTTAATTTACGAATCTTTCAAAAGTGAGTTTGCTTCAGGAATTCGTTGCGCTTAATTTTACAATATTTGATCGATGAAGTGGATTCATTTACATACCTATTTTAATTACATATCCAGATTGGAGAGGACATCAACTGACAGAGATCCTATATCATTAGAAGGCATAGAAGAAAATTTCAATTTCGGATGACTTTATGGTTAATGAGAAGAAATGAGAGTGGATTGGTAAAGAAAAAGGCAAATAGATATCAAGAAGCTTTTAATCAGGCATGTCCTAACATTAAAGTTTTTATGTGTTTTGAAAAAAAATATATGCACATAATACATACAAAAATCATTGTCTATGGTTTATCCCCTGAGTTTGATGTTTCATTGTGCATTATAGTGTTTCCAATTTTTGACAATCAAATATATCATTACAACACGATCTTCAGGATTGATTGTTACAGGTGTTAGCCTTTTTTTCCTTTTTTTCATCTGGACCCCACCAGGGCCAATATGGACGGTTCTGGCAAACCTATCTTCAGGTGTGAATATTTCTAATCATTAACATAAAAAGGGTTCATTTCTGCAAATAATAATTTTTTCACTAATTATAACATTGACTGAATGATTGAGGTGGAGGAGGTTGATGGAAGGTTCACAGGGATATGCAACAGTGTGGTAAATATTGAGTGGTAGCAGCAGTGATTTCAATATGGATGGAGTAGTGGAGATGATAACTGGAAGTGTTGTCTGTGTTTTAGGTCGATGAATGATGCTTGCTGCAGTCGCTATTGAGGAAGAGATTTCGCTTGTTAAGGCAAAGTTTGATGAAATAGCGAAATCTTCATGGTGAATAGGTCCTCTTTATGAAGTTTATCTTAGTTTATTTTATGCTTAATGTACTTAAGGTGGTTTTTTGGGTTATGGTTGGTGTATATCATCTAAGATTGTGATGACATTGACTTTTATTATGATATGACATGGTTATGTGATATATTTTAGCGGTCCATTGTCCATCATGTATGATGTAACATTTACTCCCTTATTGGCAAAGTGTCTATGAATGGTATTAAATAATCTGTGTAGTTTTTGGAGTGTTAGAATTCTATGACTCTAGCTTTTAGTCTTTTCGTATGTGATTTTAGTTATTTTACGACAATATTTAGTATTAGTATGGATGTATTGCGTGGGTGCTGCTGTAATTTTTTTTTAAATTTGCATTTATTTTGCAACGGGCAATGTGAGTTGTTATATGAGCTTCTTACAACGGTCAATGCATGTTGTATTATAGTCTATTACAACGGTCATAACCTGTGGTAAAAAGGTATACTGCAACGTGCTTTGCCCGTTGTAAAATGAGGTGGATCTATTACAACGAGGCCTATTACAACGTGCACATACCCGTTGCGAAAACCATATTACAACGGGCATTGCCCGTTGTAAAAAGACTGTTTTGTTGTAGTGTAAACACATCATTTTAAATAGTGCTAGTCAAGATGCATTGAGACTCGATGTAGATGCATCCGATACTCCTAGAGTACTTAACGCTCTCTAAATGTTAGGTACCGCACCAAAGGTTACGTACTGATAGTTATTGGATAACTATGAAATGACTTACGTGATAATTTTCCATTGGTTATTATAATTAAGGTCAAACAGATAATTTTCTATTTGACTAATTTATGTAGCTCTCTCAACTTGAGAATACTGTTGATCTTCAACATGAATGCTCTTCTTTGGTTACATTCAAATCATGGCATGACGTCCATCAAGTGACTATAGTTTTCCGAGTAGAAGTATTGGAAGTGAAATGCTACTCAAGAGAGGATTCGTTTCCTAGGTTATATAGGTTTAGTATCATGGCCAACTCAAGACAACTTAAAGTCAAAATCTCTTATAAGAGTAGTTCGGTTAATAATTGTTGTTATTATCGAACCAAGGAATTTGTGATTGGATAACAGAGTTGAATATAGATGACATTGGAATTTTGACCATTACGAAATTTCATTAGTCCAAAGTGATATAGTTTTCAAGGGAATTGGATTAAATAATTGTAACGATATGCCTTTCTTATACCTAAAGACGACACGTAATACATCATTAGTATTTGTGTGCCTCTCATTTAAGTGTCCGAAAGATGGGTCATTTGGGTTGAAGATAGAAAGACAGAACATAATCCCACACCGTGACGAGGAATATATAATACACACAAATCTTTACAAAGAGAAATCAATATATTATATACATAACATTAGAGTAACCTATTATCAGCCTGGACAGTTATAACAGCCTGTCCTTACAGTTGCTAACAAGTACGAGCAGAAATGAGGAACATAAAAACAAAGAAAGAATATAAGATACGTGAATACATCTTGAAAAATCCAGAACGTCGCCTGAAAGCTCCAATGCATCCGGCTAAATCTGAAAAATATGCTTAGGCTGCCCTGAGAATTATAAGAAAATAATAACCGAATCAGTCTGGTAAACCAGCGTGAGAAAGCTCAATCAAATCAGATTGATTTCTACATTTGAAAAACTTTTTCGAAATCAAAGATATCTCGTAAGAATACGCCGTACATAAACACGGACGGATTTTTACCTTACGATAACCAAACCATTTCATTATAAAAATGTAGTGATATTATAATAATGTTTATGGGTTTAAAATACCAATAATCAAGTAGCTATGATGTGTGTACATCACGACAATAATACGTACAAAATCGAAAGCGAAGGCACTTATTGGTTAATGGATTCCAATAAATGGTAAGGTAAGGGACTACTTTCCAAAAAACAATATGCCTCTAGATAAAATGTCCGTGGGCCGCAGTTACCTTTGCAGCCCGACCAACATAGGACTAGCCTACACCATATTGGATAGTACCGAACATGTCATCACCCGGCTTGTTCCCAACCTTTATAGAGAACTCTCATGCACAACCAAATCCATAATATGATAATCCAGAAATGTGATGACACGCCCTAATGGGAGCGACCCACATAGCCTTGTTATGTCTACTCTGTTCTATTCATTTCAAGGGTATGAGCCTCGTGAGGTAACGATTTACCATCCGTTAGCAATTCCTACTTGGAATTCTAACACTAGTCTACAAGTAGAAGTGTAATGCCAGAATTCATCCATACAAGTTCATTCTCGGTCTGGACGAAATCGAAGGCACTACCTTTATAACATCCATCTTAGAGTCATCCTTAGGATTAGAAGCAACTTTTGCATTTCAGTGAACCCCATTTTTGAAACATCGTTAAAATGTCTATCATTCGAATGCTTATGTTGGTTTGAAGTTGTTTTCGGATAACTTATCCGATCTCGGTCCTCTGAATCAAAAAATGATAATTTTTGATTAATTCATTCCCGATTCTTTCAAAAGTAAGCGACTACATTGGAGTCCCAAAGGGATCTCTAATATATCCCTTAAAGCACGAGATGTTTCACCAGAGTGAGTTCTGCTGAGGTAACTCAAACTGTATGAACATGTGAAGCTCTTATTTACTTCTTAAGCCAAAACTGGCTAAGATTTGATAGTTGGTTATTTGATAACCAAATACACCAACAAATAGTAATCTAGAGATTTAATTACCCATAGCAACCACTAAGCCATAAAATAAATCTTTAATTTATTAAATATCTATTCAAAGTATTCATATACTTACCTTGCAGGCGTATATGTATATTCATAAAACATTATGAAGGATTTCTTTTTTCAAAATCATATTAAAAGGAACAAAACAAAAGTTATTTAAAAAGAAATGGAGATAAGGATGAACTCAAACATTATTCCTTCGGTTTTAGCATGGAAAAAATGTACACATCACTAAAATTAAGAAGGTCAATTTGGAAAAATCCAATCTCAATTTCTTTTATAAATTTCCTCAATAAATACTTTTAATAAATCTCTTTCATTTATGAAAATCTCCTTCATGTAAATTCCAACTCCGTTATAAAACACTTTATAAGTCTCCAAATTTATTTATAAAACTCTTTTGTAAATATCCAAAACCATTTATAAAACTTCGTTCCAAATTTTAAAATATCTTTTCAATTTATAAAACTCCTTTTATAAACTTTCCTCATTTAAAACAAAACTTCTTTAATAAACTTTAGTCGATAAAGTTCCTTTGAAAAAATCAACTATTTAAAACACCTTTAAATAAAAAAGTTATTATTTAAAAAATTCATTTAATTATCTTTAAACCATATTTACAAATTAACGATTATAACCCACCATTTAAAATGTATTAAATTACTTCATAGACTAAAATAATAGCTTAATTATCCTTTAAATATCTTATTTAGAAGGGTAATAAATTTCAAACCATTTCTAAAAAGAATAAAATAAAATATTTTACTTCACAAACATAGAAAGTGGCTTAGTGACCATAATCGTTCTCATTTAGTTTAGTTAAACCTTCCAGTTATAACATTAGTATTTACATAACAAGTCGAAATGTAAAGAGATCAACCAATAACATCCATTCAATATATAGGTAAATGTCCAAGTTACCAAAATAGCAGAACTAGGATTTGTTCTGCTAAACATATGTCAACCGTAATTCAATTAACAGAACGGTGTTTTATTGTGCTAAACATATGTCATTGAGTCACTTATTCATTTAAGGATACTTAAGAGTAATCGATAAAAAAAAATCCCTGGGATTAAAAAATTCATTAAAAGGAGAGTAGCTTTAAAAAACAAACCAATCTTAGAAATAAAGTCATTTAAAACATTAAAACTATTATTCAATAATTAAATAATATTTAAACTTTTATTTTAATAATAATTGACCTTTAAATAATAATTAAACAATGATTAATTTTTAAATAAATAATTAAATAATAATTATTCTTTAAATATCAATTTAAAATAATAGTTAATCTTTAAATAAATATTTAAACCATAATTAATCTTTAAATAATAACTAAATAATACTTTAAACCTTCATTAAAACAATTAAATTAATCTTAATCAAGCCTTAATTAAATATTCACTTAATTAGTAATTAATTAAATATTTAAAACCTTTTTAAGAATAAATTAATTATTAATCCATAATTAATAATTAAATAATAAGCAATCCTCATATAATTAAATAAATAATAATTAACCTTTTATTAGCCAACTAATTACAATTAACTTAATTGATAAATACTTACTAATTACTTTTGTTGACTAATGATTAAGTACTAATTATCTTAATTAATTAATTAATAATTAAAAAATTAAAAAATAAGTAATTACTTTTTAAATACTTATAATATGCTTTGAAACACTTTTCAAAAATATCCTAGGATGACAAAAATTAAATTAGCAAAAAGAGTTCGTTTTGCAAACTACATCCATAGCAACTATCGCTATATGACCTAAATTTTCAAAGCTTGTTTTATATTTCAAATAGCTTCAAAATTCTTATTTTCATACTTTGACTAGCTTATAACCTTATAAAAATGTTTTGGAAAAGCAAAAGTAAGGTTTTTGGGACTTTACAAAAACATTTCAAAAACATTTCAAAAACATAAGGTAAGGAAAACGAGTTTTGAACCAAAAATCCCGATGTCACTTTAACAAGTTAAGATACTAACTTTGTTAGCTTACACCTTAAACAAAGTCACAACCGTATATACATGTCGTTATGACATCCAACAAGTCAAGATTCTAGCTTTCAAACCTTACTAACACACATTTTCAAGTTAATATTACATCTCATCCAAATACATACTATCAGCATCAATATTATCCAAACAAGCAACACTTTTCCAACCAATTATAGACAATAATTATCATCGACATTTAAGTTCAAAACCAAAGTAAACAAATCTTTTCTCATCTAAATCTAAGCAAATATAACCGATCCTTCACTAACTTTAGCATATGACCTCTTTACATTTGGAAAAAGAGATTTTTAAGTCCCTAATTGGCCAAGATTGGTTCGGCCAGAGGGCTATGTGGCTCATCCATGGTCATGTAAAGGTGGTTGGGCCTTGTTTAAGGAGGAGAAGGGTTTTAAAGAAGTATGGCATTTAAACAAATGTTTTAATAAGTTTGGAGTAGAAAAGAAATGATTTTTAACATTTTGAAAAAGCAAAGAAGCCATGGAAAAAGTTTGGAAGAAGATGAAGGAAAGTTAGAAAATGTGAATGAACGAAAAATGAAAATCAAAATTATTTAATTTTTTTTATATAAAATGGATTAAGAGAATTACTAAAATAATCATAGTTCTTTACCCTCCACATTATGCATGCCATCTCATCAAGCCTTGTCCCCCTTAGTTCCACACGCCCAAACATGCATGCCCCCTCCTTGCTTGGAGCAATATGCATTTAATAACCCATTTACTTATGTTTTCCTAAGGTGCCTTTTCATTAGAAACATCTTTTAATTTATATTTTCATTTTTCATAAAAATTCATGTCACTCTTATGTATGCTTAAGTGTGTGTGTGTGTGTATATATATATATTATAATACATAATCCATCTTATTTATAAATGTGTGTGCATATTTATATTAAAGTGCTCACAAAGTTTCCGATAACTTTTATTCGATGAAATATCGAAAATTCAGAAAACGAGTTACGGCCACATTTTCGATTTTTTTCTCGAGCTAATTATTTTCATAAGTAAATTTAAAAAACTATTTCACCATCACTAGTTATTATTTAAAAGAGATTTTATTTTAATTTATAAAAGTTATTATTTGAATTTTTAAAATTAATTAAATATTCGCAAATCAAAGTGATGAAATTCTGGATCGTTACAAAAACTGTCGCAACAGGGTAATGCTTAACAAAGTAAAATTGGATTCTGTAGAAACCAAGTAAGTGATAGATTTAGCCCAAATGTCATACCACCTGCTAAGTGATGGTCGTAAATTAATATTTGAATAGTTCGATAATAATCGTTGACTAAATTTACACCTAAAGAGTCACATAATCGAAACGTTAAATGCCCCTTTGACCAAATAATTTAGTTTATTTATAATTATTATAAATTAATTAATATTTATGAAGTATTAATTTTATTTGATGTATTGAACAATATTAAATACATTTATAATAATTATAAATGTATTAATCGATATATGATATCGATGCACATTTAAATTGGATTTAAAACGTGATAAATATTTTTCGACCTCAAAATGGGTTAAAAGCTCGGGGATAGGCATATGGTTTTTAGTCATAAAGAACTAGGTAGGGTGTGGCCATATAATGGCAAAATGGCTAGGGTTTTGATTGAATTGGCCGAAAAGAATAGGTAAGAAAGAAACATGAATCTTGATTCTAACTTGTCTCTCTAATCTCTCTTATATAAAAGCATCTTAATCCTCACATATTCAAAACTTTTTGGAGCCTCCATCTACCTCACTTGTGGCCAAAATACATCCTCATCCCCTCTTCCATTTCCAAGCTCAAATCAAATAAAAACAAATACTATTTGATAGTCGGTGGTCATCATTTCAAGAGCTGGCAGCTTGCTGAATTGGAATCTCATTCAAGAAGTCAATCTCTTCGTTTCAACGTGTACTAATAGGTTTTGGAGATACGACAATTTTCTGATCTACAACTGTATATTAATGTGTAGGTAATTTGTATATCATTTTTTTTTGTTAGTTAAATGACGAATCTTGTATATTAGTTTAGTCACATTTCGAATAGTTTTGTTATTATATGCTTATATAATTTACAAAAATTTATGACATATACACGCCTTCAATACTCATGACACAAAATAAATAATTTGATTTTTACTAATTTAGATTAATATAATATAAATTATTTAAATTATATAAGCTTCAACTTTTAAATATTAAATCTTGTACAATACAAAATATAGCTTTAAAATTTTACGTAAATAACTTCATACTTAAAGGTTTCTAAAATAAAGATAATAATTTTAATATATTTATATATATATATATGTATATATATATAATTATTCGATTTACTTTTGGCAGAAAAATAAAGATATTTTTTATATAATTTAAACAATTAAATACTTATGAAATTAATATTGAATTTAAAATTGATTTTTAAATTATAAAAATATATATAATGTTTAAATATTAAAAAAACATTCAAACTTTTACTAAAATATTAAAATTCAAAACTTTCTTTCAAAGAAAATTAGTTTAGTTTTTAATTAATCTCCATATGGACATTTATTTTTTATAAATATTTAGAATTAAAACTAAAATTTTAAAAACAATTTTGCCATGAGCGTTATCATATGTATATAAATTTATTTTACGTATATAATATGTATTTCATTTAAGTATTAAAATATTTATTTATTATTAAATTATTTACAATATATATATATATATACACACACACATACATATAATATGTACATAATAAAAAATTAAAATTTTCGCTAGAATTTTACATGTAAATAAATAAATAAATTTTAAATATCATTATGTATGAATTTAAATATACATAATTATATATATATATATAATTAATTACATAGATATATATATATACACATATATTATTCATAATAAAAATATAAATTTATATTTACATATACACGTGCTTGTGATACTTTTTATATATAAGTTGAAGCATATAAGCATACATTTGGACAATATATTTGCATATTAGTGGGTCTAACATGTCCGTTGTGGTATAAATCCCAACACTTATACATGGGCATGTCAAACCTTGCATAAGTTTCTATGTTACACATGCACACACATATATATGTGCATTTGACATACGTATATAATGTAATATTAATTATATAATGTAAAATTATATTATAAATATAAACATAATAATGATTTTAGCTAAAAGAAATTTGAAAATTGGCTAAACAAATTAGACGTCATAGGCCCAATAAATATCCAAAATGGTAAAAAAAAATTAAAATTCATTCATGACTTTCACTACGGGCACTACAACAAATACATCTTATTGCAACTTTTATTTTACAATGTTTGTAATTAAAACATTGTCAAACCCCTTTTACAACATTTTCAAAAAAGCCGTAAAAACCCTTTTAACAACTGTTTAAAAATGTTGCTAAAACGTTGTTATTTACAAATAGATATTACTTAATTACAAATTTTTTAATGAGTAGTTTTACTTATAGGTTTAAGTTAATTTTTGCGATATTTTTAGTATTGCTTAAAATATTATAAATGATTTACAATTAATAACAAATATTTAGTACTTATTTAAGTAATTTATAAATCGTTGTTTATAATTAATAATTTAAAAATGAAAACTTAGATAGGTAATTATTCATAGTTTATAATTAATTATTATTAATTAATTGTTTATAATTAATAATTGTAATCTGTAGTCAGTAATTATTTTTTATATTTATTAGTTTAATATAGTTAACTATGAATAATTAGTAAATTACAGTCAATAGTTTTTACTCTAAAATTTAGTTCACTGTAATTTTTCTTAACTAATAAAAGAAACAACCGGTTCATAGAATATCAACGAATTAGTAAAAAAACTTCAAAGCAACAACGGGCATATAACTGTTTTACTTAATGTAATTAACATATTAGATATTTACTAATCCGACTAATCTATCATGAACGATTAGTAGATATTAACAGTTTATTAACCATTCTTGACCATTTCAACTAAGATACGGTAATTAATAAAAAGTTATGGTTGGCAATTTGATTCGTCCTTATAATATCAACTTGCATGACACTGCATTTAATAATTAATAAACATTATTTAATATAATTAATTAGTTATTAATATTAAATAATTACTATTAAATAACTAATAATTAACTTTAAATAATTTTTTTTTAATATTTAACGTTGGATTAATTTACTATTTTAATAATTAATATATAATAATTTATTATGGTCTAATAATTAATAATTATTAAAAATACTTAATTTATTATTTAACAATATATTTAATAATTGATAATTAATAAGTAATGATCAATAATTACTATTAATAATTAATAATTAATAACTAATAATATATACATAATAATTAGTATTTAACAACTTGTATTCAATTATAATTAAGAGATAACAATTAATAATTAATAATTAAGAAGTAATATTTAATAAATAATTTTAATAATTAATATTATAATTTATATTGAATCATTGATAATTAAGGCTATTATATAATAAACAATAATTTATAAGTAAATAATATTTAGTAATTTAGAAGTAATATTTGTTATTTAGTATTTGATATTCAACAGTTATATTTAATATTTAATATCTCAAAAAATTTGAAATTTTAAAATTTTATAAAATAAATTTATTTAGTTATTAAATTTAGAAATTAAATTTTGAAACTTTTCTAATATTTAAAAACAAAAATTTATAGTAATATTTATTATTCCCTCATTTGGTTATCCTTAATTTAAATATAATATTTAAATATTTAGAAAATTCGCCTTCATGACTGAAGCTCTGGCCCCATCGTAATCGTGGTGGAATCAAGATATTATATTTGATGCGTTAAAGTTGGAGGTGATAGACGCACCAAAGTTGCAGCCTCCATAGCATCACTCCCCACCACCATGATCATCGTTATTCCACATCGTCGCACTAATCTCTAACTCCCAAATCAGGCATGTTTGGTCCTGTCTTTCTTTTCCTGTTCGATTATTAGAAATTTACCGTAGATTTTCCATTAAGAAAAATGATAGAGACGACGACGAGGTATTGCTGTGTACCCAGAGATGATGGAAATTTGCATCGTGCGAATAAAGGTGCTTTAGAGCAGGTATCAAATTTATTAACCAGATTTTTAATTTTTTCGTAGATTATGATATCTAGCTATGAAAATAGGTTTTACTTTTGTAATGTACATCATGGAATTTTGCCACTACAAGCCAGATGTTAGAAAGGAAGTTCACTCGATTATGGGAAAGTATGCTAAATGTGCACTTCCATTTTTTAGTTGTTGCTACTTAAGAGGTACTTAAGAAGAGCATAGAAAGTGTAGCAACCCTCCTTTTCGATCCTCAAATGTTGACACTAATACATACATGGTATTTATGTGTTGAACATCCACGTACCGAAAAGTTGGGTCATTGGGGTGAAAGGAAAAAATGGATAGAAAATAGTCTCATAACGTAAGGAATAATCTATAATATATCAATGAACTTTACAGAAAGAAAACTTTTATACACATACATCAAGCAGCGTATAATTATCCTGTCATCAGAACCTAGACAGTTATAACAACACATCCTTACAATTTATGATGTACACAATAAGAACAAAATAACGAAAGATAAAATATGTGAATAGGCCTTGGAGGATCTAGCTCGTCTCCTGAATCTCCAAAGTGTTCAGCTATATCTGGAAAATATGTTCAGGTTGACTCGAGCATTATAAGAAAAATAATACCCGGATCAAAAACCAGCGTGAGAACCACAATCGATTGGATACTTAATGTTATAAAACATTTAAGAAATAAAGGTATCCCGTAAGTCTACGCCACATACACGAAAGGGCTTTGAACTTACGATAACCAAATCACTTTTATTACAAATCCAGTGATATTATATTAATGTTTAGGGGTTGAAAATAAACATATAAAGTAGCTAAAATGCTTGCATCACACATTCCGGTAGTTGGGCGGAACTAAGTTAGTACGGTACGCATTGCAGATTAGATTTTCATCAATGAAAAGGCTATTGGGGTTCCGCTTGTCATAATACACCTTTATAAAAACATACCGAGGGCCTCACATGGACCCCCTACGAATCATAGCCTGCTTCCACTTTAACATGGCATATCAAATTACATCATTTCTCGGGATCAAGGATTCAAAAAATGTGCACCAAACATGGCCCCACTTCTAACCACATACTAAATCCAAAAATATCGATTCCAGATTGAGGAATGACTGCTCCTAATGGTAGCGAACCACATAAGACTGAAGCGCCCTATTTTATTCATTTCTAGGTTGTGAGGCTTGTGAGGTCACGGTTACCTTCTTCTTCTTTTAGCAAATCCCATTTGGAACGCTAACACTGTCCTCCAAGCAAAAATGTAATGCTAACATTCATCCATACAATTTATTCAGGATATGAACAAAACGAAGACACTACTACTACATACATTTTGGAGTCACCCTTAAGATTAGTAGCAAGTAGTCATTACACTACAAATAGCTCCATCTTCGATTCCATCATCTTCAAAATGTATTCAAATATGACGCTGGAGTTGGTTCGAAGTGGTTTCAGATAATATATACTCATCTAATCCCGGTCTCTTTGAACCAACATTTGATCATTTCAAGTAAACTCAACTTCGGTTCTTTTGAAAATAATCAGGCAATACATAAGCATTAAAATTGCCTTCTAAATGTTTAAATGGACGAATTTCCTTATCATTTGTCCTATGAAAACAAAATGAGATTTATATACCCAACACTGTTTTATCATTGAAGATAACTGTGTCATATAATTTCTACGAGGCACAACGAAAGGAGAAAGGAAAGGACGAAGAGGAATCTCTCTACGTCCGCTTTGTTGAAAATTGAAAATTGTTGAATGGGCCCAGGCCCGGGCACCCCAACAAATACCAAGGAGATCTTGACCCAAGAGATAACCAAAGCGAAGATGAAAGTAAAGATAGTCAAGCTTCTCTGGCCGAACTGACGATCGATGTCCCGATTGACGATAGCGATGATTCTAGAATGATAAAGGTTGGATCCCAGTTAAGCCAACAAATTCCAAAGGAATTGGTTGAATTTCTCCAAGCAAAGCTTGACGTGTTTACTTGGATACATTTTGATATGTGTGCAATTTTCCCAGACATCGCGAGCCACACATTGAATATTGATCTGCGGCACACTCCGGTCAAGCAAAAAAGGCATGGTATGAATCCAGAGAGATCTGTCGCCCTTAAGGAAGAGGTAGGCAAGCTTAAATCCAATGGATTTATTCGAGATGCATTATACCTGGAATGGGTATCCAACCCTGTACTTGTCCGAAAGTCAAATGGGAAATAGAGAACGTGTCCAAAGTTATATTTTGGCCAAGATTTGATAGTCGATTATTTAACTATCAAATAACAAGTAATCAATCATAAATTTAATTCCATATGGGATCCATTAAGCGTCTATAAATAAATCTTTCTATTGTTAAAATCTCTTTCAACTATTTGATTCAAAATATCTTTATAAAAGATATATTCATAAGCCCCTTATGCTCTTTTCAATAATTGAAAAAAATTCATATACTTATCTCAGCGTTATAAGTATCCATTATATTTTCAATACTTAGAAAATATCCATATAATTATCTTATTGGTATAAGTACATTAATGAAACTTGAGGAAGATTTCCTCGTTTTCAAAATCATATTTAAATGAGCCAAAACAAATATTATCTAAAATACTTCTTACTATAAACCAAATCATTATCCTTCGGTGTTGAGTATGGAAAGAATGTTTCCATCCACCATAAGAAGGATTAATTTATCAAAATCAAATCTCATTCCTTTTGATAAAATTCGTTTTCTTATAAGCCTATTTCATACTTCAAATCCTGTTATAAATCTCTAAATTAATTTATAAATCTTCTTTTATAAATCTCTTATAATGATTTATAAAATCCCTTTCTATTTATAAAGCTCTTTAACAAATCTTCCTTTATAACACCTTTATAACTCCATTATCAAATATCATATATAAACTCCTTTACAAAATATCATATGTAAATCTCCTTAAATAAATCCATTTTACTAAGTACAATCCTTTTTATAAAACGATTTATCATTTATAAACACTTTATTCAATTAATTAATTACTTTTAAACAACATAAATAAATAATTCATTAACTTTAAAACAACACTAATAAGATAAGTAATTAACTTTAAACACATCATTAATTAAAAAATTAATTGACATTAAAACAAAACTAAACCATTTAACTAACAACATTAATAATATAATTAAATAACTTAAAATACCATTAATAATGTAATTATATAACTTTAAACATATAATCAAATAAGTTTAAACATTTTTAATAAGATAATTAAATAACTTACTTTAAAACATCATTTATAAACACTTGACCTCAAATTGTTATGCAATTAAAGTTATTTAAATCCATAACTTTACAAATTCGAAAAGAGGCTTAGCAACCACAATGACACGAAATCAAGATACCATTTAATTTAATTTGACTTTTTAAGTCACATAACTGGTACTTACATAAGTAACTATATGTGTAAATAAAATCAATTATTAACCATCAATAGTTAATGTGTCATTTATCTTATATAAATCAACTAGCATAAAATTAAATGTCCAAATTGATTTAATAGCAGAGTAGGGATTTATTCTGCTAAACAGATGTCATCATAATCTATTCCATTTAGTTATAGTAGAACAAAGAGTTATTCCTCTAAATAGATGTCATCAATAATGTTATTAATAATTTTTTGGCTACTTAAAGGCACAAATAGAGAAAATCCCTTTTACTTAAACCATTTTTTGAAAAAGAAGACCACTTTTTCAAAAAAAACTGATCCTTGAAAATAAAATAATTAAAAATAAAACCTTTACTTAATAATAATTAATCTTAATTAAAACATAAGTAAATTTTAACTTAACTAATAATTAATTAATAATTACCCTGCCCAATTATAATTAATTAATAATTACCCTGCCTTACTTAGCAGTTAATTAATAATTAAACCACGCTTAAATAATAATTAATTAAATAACTAACCATCAATAAATTATTAATTAGTTAACCCTTACTTAATTAACTAATTAAAATTACCAAACATAATAAATAATTAAGATCTAATTACCTTTACTTAATTAGTTAATCTAAATCATCATTAATTCCTAAATTAATTAATTAATTAAAGAATAATTAAAACCCTTACTTAATTAATAATTAATAATTATATTTTAACACTTAAATTATGCTTTGAAAATACTTTTTAAAAATAATAAGAATGAAAACACTTTTAGTTTTCAAAAGTGTTCATTTTTACGAACTACGTCCATATCGACTATCGCTATGGATACTATAAATTTAAACTAGTTTATATGTATAATAGCCCTTAAACAATCTTCAATTATGTTTTGAAAATACCTTTTAAGAATAATAAGAATGAAAACACTTTTAGTTTTCAAAAGTGTTCATTTTTAGAACTACGTCCATATCGACTATCGCTATGGATACCATAAATTTAAACTAGTTTATATGTACAATAGCCCTTAAACAATCTTACATTTTTACTTCTAAATTTCTTTATGAAATTAGTGTAAAGTTTTTGAAAGCTAAAAAGTAAAGTTTGAAAACCTGCAAACTTTTCTACAAAAATAAAATAAGTAACCATGTTTAAACCAAGAGATCTCGATGTCACACATCTACAAGTTCAAGCGGTAGCTTTCTTTACCATACACATCTATAATGTAAGATCAAACATTTATATACATG